>CM072513.1:92297516-92640016 GCA_036898135.1 Oncomelania hupensis | reverse complement strand
CTATGCCTATCCTTACTCTGATAAACGTTAGGACTGTACTCCTTCGGATGAGTGTATAAACCGAGGTCTAGTCTGTGTCGCATACATTCCATCATAACGGACTTTAAAGATCCTGACGCTCATGTCCTAGACGGGTGAGTGACGGTAACAAGAACACACCCAGCATGCACTTAGGTCCTTCTTCCCCATCCCTGGCTGCCCAGGATTGTGCTCAGTTGTACGGGCGTCAGACCATGCGCCCAAAGGCTGCGGGTGGGCGTCCCGGGCGGCTTGAGTTAGATCCTGTATCGGCCAGCGCCTTGAGCAGCTCTTGAGCTGGTAAAGCGCTATATAAGAACGATTAAATTAAATAAAATGCTGTAGGCATTTGTCACGAATTGGCTAGTTTAAACTCTGCCTATCGACTATTTAGCATTGTGTAGCCTTTGTAACAGTAGAGAGTTAGTACAGTACACAGTAGCAATTAAATTACAGCACACTGCGAGCCTGAGCCACACACACAGCGCAGTGACGTCAGCACTTGAGTTTTGAATATGAACATTTTACCCAATGAGAGCTTACGCAAAGCGGTTCGAGCCAGTTTGACTGGGTCCGAGCCTAACACATTTTTGGGCAGTTGGGAGTAATACACCGAAGTGTTAACAGCTAGAAAGCTGGCAGAGAAATCTCTCTACACTTAGACCAGGAAGCAGGACTTAGGACTCGTAGAATTCTATCAAGTCACACGGGCCTGAACTTGTCAGACAGGTAAATGAACACCCTTCTGTTTCATCGTGATATATGTGTAGTATTGTTGAAATTATGTTTGAAGAATTTGCTATGCATAAATGTGAATTGTTAATCCGAATTTGCGTGACCATGTGGAAGAGCCTACCACGAGGCGAAACACGACCGGTTACGCCGCCATGTTGCATACCATACGGAACCACTGTTGTTTAACTTATATGTATGTTTGCAGACCAGTGGCTGTACCACTGAATGTTTATAATATTATTAATTCTGTATGTGTATAGTTAGCCACGTTTGATATTTATGTATGTATAGGAATTTAGAGTGAGATTCCAGTGGAACCCGGAAGTAGCAGAATGTTCGTCGCTTATGTATAGAGATGTGGAGCTATCACTGAGGGCTACTTGGCTTTCAGTGAGACGCTCTGCACAAACCGATTATTCAGGGTTGTGCAGAATTTCGTCTCTTATATTACAGACGGGCAGGCGAGCTATCCCGAGCTATCCCGAGCTATCCGGTGAACCCCACTCCACAGAAACAAGTTGGTTGAGGAACCTCTACCGCACAAGTCGGAACGAGCGACCCGGTAAAACTCCCTGTCAGACCCCACAGCGTGGCCAGGGAACCCAACTACACAACGACACAGGTGGACCAGAAGCTACCTCACAGAAGGACTTCGACCGCACCACCCGCCAGTTAAGTGTGTTATCCCAAGTGCACTTAAACTGATCAGAACAGGACCACAGTAGTCCAACTATTCAGAAACTCTAAAACGGACCACAGTAGTCCAAATCTACATGAGATATACTAGCGAGTGCCCGATGAAGATAGAACAGCTGCATAGACTATCAGCGATCGAACTATTAGCATTGAAAGAGACTTTTTAAGTTAGATTAGTACTTAGAGAACCTTGTATAGAGTAGAAGAAATAAATGTGTGATTTTAACTGTTATCAAAAGGCTGGACTACATATGATTCATAGCCGTGTGAAAGCTAGTGTGACAGTATTCTTTTACCTTTTTTCTATCTATTTCTGTACCCCAACCTTAACACAGAACGAGCTAAACAAATAAATTTATTAAAGTAATTCATAGGGTGACTTACTAGCAGTTCCCACCGAATAAACGTGAGGGTCCATAATTCCATTGTGCAGAGCCCATAAACCCCACGTGACACTTTAATTGGCGAGCCTGCCAGGATCTGTGTATAATAGGAATTGGGTATAAACGGATCTAAGTACAATAAAATTAGATAACAGTAGGAGTAGTAGAATAACTTAGAATAGTGGTAACATTGACTCAGTTTGGGTGCACTATTCTTTAGTTAAAAACTTTTTTGCTTCAATTATTTTTGTGTCTGTATGTTGCATTGTTCTTTTGCAGGTTTTGCTTAAGTAACTGTTGTATGCCATTTGACTCTTGTTTTATTCTATTATTGATTACGAATTTTATGGTCTTTGCATTGTTTTTATTGAATTGCAATATTGCTAGTGTTTTGGTATTCCACTTGATTCAGAGGGTGTTCATAGACACGTTTGGCAATGTCGGACCCAGTGGCCTTGAGATTGCGTTTCAAGGAATTGGGAGAAGCTTTACACTTAGCAGGGGCGGACCTAATTGCGTATATAAATGCAGAGGTAGAGAAACAGGAGGCTAAGGCAGAGAGAGCAGCAGAAAGGGAGGCGAAGAAACTAGCCTTAGAAGCAGAGCAGAAGAAACTAGCATTAGAAGCAGAACAGAAGAAACTCGAAGCAGATCAGAGAAAAGCAGAATTAGAAGCAGAGCAAAAGAAATTAGAAGCAGAGCAGAAGAAACTAGAATTAGAAGGAGAACAGAAGAAGGCAGCATTAGCAGCAGAGAGAGAAGCAGAAGTTAGGAGATGGGAGTATGAGAGGGCAGAAAAAGAAAAAGAGAGGGAAGAAAAGGAAAAAGAAAGACAGCATGAGTTAGAGCTAAGAAGATTGGGATCAGGAGCTTCAAGTTCTTCCTCAACCCCTTCCCACTCAGATCAGCTAGAGGTAGCATCCAACCCTGTACAAGGAATGTCATTTCCACTGGGAACATTCAATGAGAGAGAAGAAGGTCTAGATCTCTATCTGACTAGGTTTGAGCGCCTAGCAACAGAGTATAAACTAGATCCCACTCATTGGTCTTTCAAGCTTAGTCAAGGACTTAGAGGAAAGGCTTATGACATCTACAGTAAGCTACCGACTGACAGAGTGACTGACTATCACAAAGTAAAAGAGGCACTCCTAACGGGATTCGAACTGACAGGAGAATGCTACCGGCAAAAGTTCCGCACCAATCGGAGAGTGAAAGGAGAGAGCTATGCGCAGTTCGCGGATCGGTTGTCCACAACGCTGGATAAGTGGATTAGCCAGTCAGCCACGGCTAAGACGTATGATGGACTGACAGAACTGTTAGTATGGGAACAGCTACGGGAAACCATGACCCCCGAGCTGAGAACCTTCTCAGTAGAGCAGGGCGCGGAAAGACTAGAAGATCTGGTCAAGGTCGCAGATAGGTACGTGGCCGCACACGGAGAAGCCAAGAGCTTCAGGCGAGACCTAAAGCCTAACGGGAAAGAGGCACAGAAACGAAGCCCTAACCGAGAAGAGCGCACCGCGAATAAGCCGAATAACCCCAGACCTGGGCAAAATAAAGGACCCAACACGGAATTCGGGAAAAGAGGTCCCGCAGAACAGAGACGGTATTGTTCGTTCTGCAACAGAAACAATCACTCCACCGCAGAATGTTTCAAGTTGGCCGCACAACGTAGGGAAGAGCGCGAAAGCCGGCCAGCGCACAGAGTTCTAACTCAAAGTAGCGGTAATAAGCCACACACGATCGGAGATCACCCATCGGTGACAGACACGGTCAAGGTCAACGGAAAAGAAGCGAACTGTCTGTATGACACAGGTCTATCATACGACGCGATAGTCAGCGAGTCTCTTGTATCGCGCGCGGACTTGACAGACAAGACAGTCGACTTACAAGGAGCAGACTTGACGAAACCGACGACTACTTGCCCAATAGCTTGGATCGAAGTAGAGAGTAGGTACGTCACAGGTCGAATCCAAGCAGCTGTTTTACAGAAACCCCTGTATGATCTAGTGCTAGGTTGTAGGTATGTGTTCTTAGGCACGCCCCCAAAAAACTGTAGAGATAGCTGCAGTGCAAACCAGGGCCCAAGCTAAAACCCAACCACCCCAGCCCGAGTTCGCTCCGAACCCAGGACTCGAAGAGATCAAAACAGCACAGAAAGAAGACACCTCGATAGCGAAGTGCTTCCAGAAGCTACCCAAGGCGCACACACCCCCGCACAAGGGAGACTTCTACATGGAAGAGGGAGTTCTACATCGACACGGAGATGGAGATCACACCCAACTAGTACTACCAGCCACCCTTCGAGCCCAAGTACTAGAACTAGGCCACAGCATGCCACTCAGCGGACACATGGGAATTGGAGCCACAGTGCAGAGAATCAGCGCACACTACTATTGGCCAGGAATCACGGAGGATGTCAAGCGCTACGTGAAATCTTGCCACCAATGTCAACGATATTCCCCGCGACATCACACCGTACCAGTTACCTTAGGACCATCAGTAGTAGTCGGCGTGCCATTCCAGCAAGTCTCAGTAGACATAGTAGGACCACTGCCCATGACCAAGAAGCGGAACAGATTTCTACTCACACTCGTCGACGCATGTACGATGTGGTGCGAAGCAGTCCCGTTGCCAGCGATCGACACCAAGAAGATTGCAGATGCACTCATCGCCATCTTTACCAGAGTCGGATTCCCGGACAGCATTAGAACGGACAACGGATCTCAGTTCACCGGCCGCCTGATGCAAGACGTGTTCGAGTTGATACAAGTCCATCACATTCGCACACCACCATACCACCCCGCCAGCAACGGACAAGTAGAAAGACTGAATGGAACCCTTCTCACCATACTCAGGAAAGTCGCCGACGACAATCCAGAAGCGTGGGACACCTACGTGAATGCGGCACTGTTCGCATACCGAGAAACGCCCCATGCAGCCACAGGCTACACCCCGTCAACATTGCTATTCGGCAGACCTCTAGCAGGACCGCTAGAAGCCCTACGCAGAAGTTGGACGGAAGCCAAGATAGACGACACACCCAGAGGTGCCACCAAGTACGTCGCAGACCTGCAGGAAACCCTCAAAGCAACGTGGAAGAAAGCTGGTGAAGCACTGAAGAAGGCAAGAGCCCGTCAGGCGAAGTACTACAACCGCCACGCGAAGGACAGAGAACTGCAAGTCGGCGATCAAGTGCTACTCTTACTTCCAAGTGGAACCAACAAGCTGGACATCGCTTGGAGAGGACCGTACCGGGTGACTGCCAAGAAATCCAAGACAGTCTACCAAGTAGAGGTGAACGGGAGAGCCCGATACCACCACATAAATCGCCTCAAGAAATACATCGACAGACCAGCGACCCCCGGCACACACACATGGATGGCCATCGCCATCGCGGAAGAAGCTCATCCCCAACTACAACAACATCGCCGCACCACGGACAAATGGAACCCGGAAAATCGCCCCGGACAAAGTAGTATGGACAGCCGAATGCGAGACAGCATTCCAAACACTCAAGGACAGAATGACATCGGCGCCAGTACTCCACCTACCCGATTTGACTCAGCCATTCGTTCTACGCACCGACGCAAGCGACTTAGGCCTCGGAGCAGTACTGCTACAGCGCGACCCCAAGAATGCAGAGACGCTATTCCCTGTCGCCTACGCCAGCAGAAAATTGAGACCCGCCGAGACCCACTACGCCACGTCGGAGAAAGAATGCCTTGGACTAGTCTGGGCCATACAGAAGTTTCAACTCTACCTGTATGGGACCCATTTCACAGTTCAGGTGGACCACCAACCACTATCGTTCCTGGCAGCCTCCAAGTCTTTGAACTCTCGCCTGATGCGATGGGCACTCACCCTTCAGGCGTACTCATTCCAAATCGAGTACATCCCCGGCAAAGAAAACCACGGAGCCGACTACCTCAGTCGCCATCTCGTGGAGGACACAGCAGCTGTCGCCCACCCAACACAACTAAGGGCCACAGCACCAGAATTCGTCCCCGCCCAGTAATACCCTGTCACTAGTGTCCATAGCTACCTGGCACAGCATTGCAGCTCAGGTAGAGCAACTTACTTAGTTTGTAAATAGGACCCTAGGATAGTGCAGTGTTAAACTAGGCACTGTAGTAGAAAAAGGTCGAATCCAGTAGTCATCGCCTTTTTTCAGTTGAGGGAGCCTGTCACGAATTGGCTAGTTTAAACTCTGCCTATCGACTATTTAGCATTGTGTAGCCTTTGTAACAGTAGAGAGTTAGTACAGTACACAGTAGCAATTAAATTACAGCACACTGCGAGCCTGAGCCACACACACAGCGCAGTGACGTCAGCACTTGAGTTTTGAATATGAACATTTTACCCAATGAGAGCTTACGCAAAGCGGTTCGAGCCAGTTTGACTGGGTCCGAGCCTAACACATTTTTGGGCAGTTGGGAGTAATACACCGAAGTGTTAACAGCTAGAAAGCTGGCAGAGAAATCTCTCTACACTTAGACCAGGAAGCAGGACTTAGGACTCGTAGAATTCTATCAAGTCACACGGGCCTGAACTTGTCAGACAGGTAAATGAACACCCTTCTGTTTCATCGTGATATATGTGTAGTATTGTTGAAATTATGTTTGAAGAATTTGCTATGCATAAATGTGAATTGTTAATCCGAATTTGCGTGACCATGTGGAAGAGCCTACCACGAGGCGAAACACGACCGGTTACGCCGCCATGTTGCATACCATACGGAACCACTGTTGTTTAACTTATATGTATGTTTGCAGACCAGTGGCTGTACCACTGAATGTTTATAATATTATTAATTCTGTATGTGTATAGTTAGCCACGTTTGATATTTATGTATGTATAGGAATTTAGAGTGAGATTCCAGTGGAACCCGGAAGTAGCAGAATGTTCGTCGCTTATGTATAGAGATGTGGAGCTATCACTGAGGGCTACTTGGCTTTCAGTGAGACGCTCTGCACAAACCGATTATTCAGGGTTGTGCAGAATTTCGTCTCTTATATTACAGACGGGCAGGCGAGCTATCCCGAGCTATCCCGAGCTATCCGGTGAACCCCACTCCACAGAAACAAGTTGGTTGAGGAACCTCTACCGCACAAGTCGGAACGAGCGACCCGGTAAAACTCCCTGTCAGACCCCACAGCGTGGCCAGGGAACCCAACTACACAACGACACAGGTGGACCAGAAGCTACCTCACAGAAGGACTTCGACCGCACCACCCGCCAGTTAAGTGTGTTATCCCAAGTGCACTTAAACTGATCAGAACAGGACCACAGTAGTCCAACTATTCAGAAACTCTAAAACGGACCACAGTAGTCCAAATCTACATGAGATATACTAGCGAGTGCCCGATGAAGATAGAACAGCTGCATAGACTATCAGCGATCGAACTATTAGCATTGAAAGAGACTTTTTAAGTTAGATTAGTACTTAGAGAACCTTGTATAGAGTAGAAGAAATAAATGTGTGATTTTAACTGTTATCAAAAGGCTGGACTACATATGATTCATAGCCGTGTGAAAGCTAGTGTGACAGTATTCTTTTACCTTTTTTCTATCTATTTCTGTACCCCAACCTTAACACAGAACGAGCTAAACAAATAAATTTATTAAAGTAATTCATAGGGTGACTTACTAGCAGTTCCCACCGAATAAACGTGAGGGTCCATAATTCCATTGTGCAGAGCCCATAAACCCCACGTGACAGCATTGCCGGAGTTTCCAACCAAACGCAGACTCCAGTGTACGCTGTCTGGAATCGCGGCAAGATCCACAGTGTAGGCATTCTAGGAATAGACTGGGTTGGGATGCAGCTCCTGTCAATAATGCTACCGCCATGGCTTCAGGGTGAAAGGTGGGCGATACGGACACCTCGCTGACGGTAACAATTACTGGACACATCTGTGGTAAAGATTACAATTGGTGCACACGTACGTCTGTAGTAAGTAAAAAGTGTGACAATCTGCCGCAACACAAACTTGGTTGTAGTCATCAAAGGATAGGTAGGCCTACAGATGCAGTGCTCGCGGTGATGGTGACGATTTCTGGCTTTGGCGAGGAGAAGAGGAAGAAGAAGAAACAAGGAAAAGGAGAATAGCGACGCTGGTGATGGTTGTAGAGAAGATGACGCTTATAATGGCAGGGGGTGGAGAAGAATGGCGGTAGTCCTGATAACAATGACAGTAACATGAAGAAGAAGAAGAAGAAGAAGAAGAAGAAGAAGAAGAAGAAGAAGAAGAAGAAGAAGAAGAAGAAGAAGAAGAAGAAGAAGAAAGAGGAGGGGGAAGAAGGAAAGAAAGAAAGAAAGAAAGAAAGAAAGAAAGAAAGAAAGAAAGAAAGAAAGAAAGAAAGAAAGAAAGAGAAGAACAAGAAAGCAAACCACTCAGAAGCATTCTCAAAAACTCACATAGGCCTACTTCGATCAAGAAGAATTAGTGAGCGCTCGGAGCAAACTCTAAGTTTGGTTGTGCGCTATCCTATCCTATCCTATCCTATCCTATCCTATCCTATCCTATCCTATCCTATCCTATCCTTCCTATCATATCCTATCCGTTTAACCAGCGTACTCCATCTTTCTCTGTCCTCAGCAACCCTCATGGCTTCGCTCAGTCTCAAACCAGTCCATTCCCGAATGATTGTGCGCTATATTAAATTATCATTATTACTATTAATTGCCAGTCTTTTTTTTACCCATGGCCAGTTTTCTTCTATCAATTACCTTATCTTCGTCTAACAATCGCCAGTCTTGGCCAACCAAAAGCCAGACTTCTACCATTTCCATCTCTTACCCCCCCCCCCCCTCCCCTCTGTCTACAATTTGCTAGTTTTCTCTTACCACTTGCCAGTCTTTAGACGTCCAACACTAACACTAGGAGAACTCTGCCCTTCATTTCTTTATGCTTCAAAGCAGTTTAGGTGATTAAGATGCAGCAAACAGATTGTTTCGGAGAGCACTGCACTTCTTAACTACTTTATCATCCACCTTCTGCTTGAGCCACGAACAAGAAGTTTGTCATTCAGCGCATCAGAGCATCCCGCGCAGGCTGCATAATGGCAAGTGTACTGTTTAAAAACCTATTCCGTCTGTTATCTACCAAAAGTACAGTCACTGCACCAACCCTGACGTAAACGGAGAGTGTAACACCATCTAAATACACGTATTCATAGGCCTATAAATAGTATAACATTGTCAATAGCATCTTCTATCACAGACAAGCAGGGATTTCGTGTCATTGCATTGACGTGCCAGGCTCTTCTTCTTGCTGTAGACTACCACCTTCATCCTGATTCTGTAGAATTTAGGGGTTTCGCGTTACGTTAGGGAATATATGCTGCTGGAGATTGCTAATTAGTTACTGCCCGAGTAAAAGCTTACAGGGAACAGCTCAGTTGGAAGGGTAGGGGAGAAGGTGCTGTTCAAGGGGAGAGGTGTTGAAAGGGAGATAGCGGGTGTGGTGGGGGGGGGGGGGTGAAGTGGAGGTGGGTGTTTCAAATCCGGGATTTGAACCCTTCCAAGGTGACCTGAGGACAACCTCAGCTCCACAAATTATCGGCAAAAGCAGCTGTGCACAAATATGTGTAATAAGTGTGCAGCAGCTGTCCTAATCACTGTTCCAGGGGATTTGGAGATAGAAATTTCATTAGTAACTGTCTTTGCCGCGCCTGTGATTACTAATATAAGGACGTCTGCCAGCTTGCACTGCTTTACAGTAAGCTTACATGTACTGTGCTGCCAAGCTGTCGGGTTTGCGTCTTTTCCCTAGGATTGGCGGTATAATAATAGAGTGTCCCTGGTAGCTCAGTTAAAGGTCGCGCGCTCGAACACCGCACGGAACGAACTTAATATGTGACGTCGGTAGGAGGCTTTCATGTCATCGAGGGTTTTCTCCGGGTACTCCTCCCTTCAGTAATAGTATTGGAGTCAGTCTGTCTAATTTTCAAAATAAAATTCCATTTCTTTTCCCGTCCTCTGATAGCGACCTGTCTTTACACCACATGTTTGAGTGATGACTGTGTGTTTGTTGTGTGTAGGGTTGTCCGTATTAGCCGCAACACGCCAGCGTGTATGTTGGTTACAGATCGCCGCGCCTTGAGTCTGATTTATGAATAAGACGTGTATAGCATCCATTATTATTATTATTATTATGATTATTGTGATGATGATGATGATGATGATGATGATGATGATGATGATGATGATGATGATGATGATGATGATGATGATGATGAATCCATTTGCCGCGATCGAGCTGAGTTGGAATGCTACTAGCCATCCCGTCAGCTTCGCTCTTCTGCAGACTCTCGTATCTTTACGATCCCCACTGTCAGGACAAAAACTTTTGGCCAAAGGTCTTTCTCTTATCAAGCCCTTGTTACCTGGAACCAGCTCCCCCACTTCATCCGTCATTCACCCTCCCTGCCAACCTTCAAAAAATATCTCAAAACTTATTTATTTCCATCATAGTCTTTAATCTTGATTGTTTTTGAGTATGTTTGGTGTGCTTAAGCTTTTCGCAGTGACTAATTTAATTGATGTCTCGTTTTCTTTATTATATAAATGATTATGTGTGCGTGCGTGTGTGTGTGTGTCTGTGTGTGTATGTTTTGCAGATGGTGGTTATCAGTGAAAACAGTATCTTCTTTTCTTGTTTTGTATGTTTTCTTTTTGCTTAGTTGTAAATTTTTGACTTTGTAAACGCCTAGGGCTTTGTTTAGATTAGGCATCCATAGCCATAATAATAATAATAATAATAATAATAATAATAATAATAATAATAATAATAATAATAATAATAATAATAATAATAATAGCCCCTAGAACACAGCCGTGCACCAATCACAGTACCGCTAAACTCGCATGTTTACAAAATTATAATTAAAAATCCAAATTTTCATGGATTGAAAAAAGTGAAACAGCTTTGCATTTGTTTTTATTTTGTTATTTTATACTTTAAACAAGCTGATTTTTATATTCTCTTTTTATACATTTAAGCAAGAATGGTTACTACGAAAGGCACCGCTTTTTAAACAGGCTTTTAAAACGGCAATTTCATTTTTGATCGTTAAAAAAAATTAACCGATATTAAAAATTGTAAACTGCTGTATATTTCTGGCGACCTTACCTATTCGACTACTAAAAGCACAAGAAGGAGAAAAAAATGTTAAAAAATTAAAAAAAAGAATGGTTGTCTTTCCTACTTTTATCGCACATTGGCCGCCGCCGTCTTTCGATGTCAATATCCACGTTCGTTGCACACCAATAAAATCCCATTTCAGTACACGGCGACATGGTGAAATCCTGGGACCATGGGTTATACTTATTACCACCCATGCGCAAGTCTTCGAAGAAGGAAAGCCAACCCCCCAAACGACATTCCAGACAGCACAAAATTCAGACAAATGTATCCATTTGTGAACTACGTTCGAGATTACGTCTGCTCTGGCAGCACGAAGTAGACTTTGGGGAAGCCAACTTTGGTAAAGTGAGCTCAGTTTCGTACAAGTAACACCAATGCAGGCCTACAACTGCCTTGCTCAGCGTTTTCAGTTGTGACCCTAAAAATGTGTTCTGAACTCTTGTTAGTTCACGAGCTATTTAAAGCTGTTAGGAACTATTGTTGTTGGTTTTGTCCGTTCGGCCGTCAGGCGTTTGTCCATTCGCCAGGCTGTCACAGTTGCGCACTTTTCTCTGAAACTAACAGGCGGATTTCTTTGAAACTTGGTATGTAGTTAGAACATAATGATCCCTACCACATGACACATATATTTGTGCATATCGAGTGAAAGCATCCTAATGACTCATAATTTTTAAATTTTTCTAATGGCATATTTTTCGAAACTACTGGACGGTGCCAACATCAAACCAAACGTATGCAAATCGAATGACGTAATCATTGTGACTTAATATTTTTCTGGTTTTTTTTTAGTAAAAATCTGTGTTTGTAATTATAATGTGCAGATGTTACACCCTAAATCAAAAACTTATGAATATTGAGTGACCTCATCGGGGTGGGGTCTCCGGCTTCCGTCCGCCTGTCATTGCTGCGCCTGTTTCTCTGAAACAAATTGACGGATTGTCTTTGAAATTTGGTATGTATTCAGAACTTAATGGTCCATATCAGACCACACAAATGTATGCCTATCGGGTGAAGCCACCGGTGTCGGATTACACCTTTGTGCAATTTTTATGACACTATTGGACGGATTTTTTTTTAAAATCTTGGTATGTAGCTAGAACATAACGACCCCTACCAGATGACAAAGATGTATTCTCATCGGGCAAAGTCATCATTTAAATTTTTTTACAGATATTTCCTGTGTCCGTCCGGCTATCATCTTTGTGCATTTTGCTCTGAAACTAGTGGGCTGATTTATTTCTTGGTATGTTGTGGGAACATAATGATCCATACCAGATGACACACATTTAGATCTTTTTAAAAAATGTAAATTAAATCCCCTCACATCTCCACTAGCCTTCGTATCTAATTAGAAGTGTACAGATGCTGTAACAGCAGAAATGTTGATGACAAAAATGTGGTAACTCAGCTTAGCAATAAGCAGATAGTATTGAATAAACTTGACGTTCATTTACCAGTTATCTAAATGGAAGTCCCTATATGTTAAATTAACCTCCTTGAAACGTTCGTTCCCGAGACCATCAAGCAGACCTCCCTAACCAAGAATGTTAAGTAGTTTACTCGGCCACATGACCAGGGTTCCTTGGTCGATAAGTAGCCCATGCGACTCATATCTCTATTGGATCTACCCTGTTTCGTTTCTGACACTCGAAGTCGAGACGTAACCGAGCGTGTCTCCCAATTAGGACAGGTGAGAGAAATTTCCAAAAACAAGATTCCCGTATGAGCGAGATTAACTAAAACGAGAATTAAATGATTGGTCGGAGGATGTAGAGACCCCTGCATATCCCCGTATCCGAGAACTTAGCTAGTCAGTCGAATACGAAGCACGAAGCCATGAGGGTCAAAGGAACAAACTGCAGTGAACGCTTATCTTCAGCATCACCGAGAAAGTGAAAGACTAGAGATGGTTCACGATTCCCAGAGACTAGAAGTAAATTAACACTAGTAGTTTTGGTACGTGTATGTTTATATATATTATATTGATTGCCATGTATTAGTATGTTCATGTTATATATATTTACAGAAACCAATTATTGTGTCTGACACGTTGTGCATGTTGATTGATATATCTTAACCTTAAGATTCGGATCGAAGTGTGCATATGGGAAACTCGGCAGGTGTCTGATGCTATAGACTTCTTGAAGAGGGTACCGCATACCCATATTTGAATAGAACATTGTAGCCAGAGTTCTGAATTTTACAGTTCAGCTCTGGAACGGTTTGTGGAGTCAACGCATGACGCTTGCTCCCGTGGAAAAGACGGAGATCAACCTAGAATCTACCTCGCCACGTCCGGCCCCGTCGCTACACGACTCACCCGATCATCCTGAGAGGCAAGACCCCTCAGAATGACCAACGGACTCGAGCACTCGCCGACGCATAGCAGCTAAATCTCCCTCAACTGCCACTGAAGTCTAACCCACCTCGGACCAATACTATTAGATCACCCAACCAGAGAATTGCTTAGCAAATGATGAAGAAGAACTGCTAACGAAATTACTCAACACACTGAACAATTATAGTTATTAATTTACATTTAAATGAAGCAATGTTAGAATTTGTGTTGACTATATAAAAGTTGAAATCACATACATACGACTGGTGTCATCCTATTTGTATTGTTGTGTGTCCACTAGCTCTTGTTCTCTTGAGACCAAGTAAACTAGTCCTTTGATTAGTAATAAGCATTTCTTAAAGTGAGCCAAATGATACTTTAAAACCAGAGAACAAATATAGATTTTGTGTGACCAAGCACCGTGATTAGTCTCTCACAGCGCATTGGAATTTCGTTAAAAGAACGTCTGATAGAGGTAGCATAACGTCCCATCTATCTACAAGTCTTACTCCCCTTGTAAGATAAACGTATCTTCCCCAGAATATCATCACAGATGCATTATTCAATATATTGTTTATTTCTTGTAGGTGTAATAAAAAGACACATTTCCAAAGTTAGCTTTTTTTGTTATTTACACCCTATGTGGTGGGACCTACCTGTATCATGTGTAATCACCACAGACATCTGGGTATGATGAGTTCGGCAAGTGACTCTGAAGGAACCTCAGTACAGAGGGCTGAGCTTGCAAAGACCTCACTAGAGGTTAAGTCTTGTAAAACGGATACATTTACTGCTATTTTGTACACAATACTTTACTTGTTGGACTAAATATTTATATATTTAAATTATTTTACATAGCACTTTATCAGCTCGAGAGTTGCTCAAGGCGTTGGCTAAGAACAGGATCTCATTCAAGCTTTGCACTCAGTGCGCGACACAGTGCTTTGCTAATAAGAAGGCCATGTCGGAGCTATTTATCGAGTCAAGCTCGGTATTACTCGTTGGGGTGCCTGGGGTTTCAGTATAAATAGTATCCCCACTTTCTGGAAGTTTAGTGCTTTAAATTCCCAGTGTCGCTGTCTTTCTCATTTGCTCTTTCTCATTCCTGCTCTTTTCTATCAATCTGCTATACTATCTTCTTCTTTGCTAGACCATTCACCTACCTTTATTCTTGAAAATTCTTCCGGGACAAGACTCCTTATTTGTGTGTGAGGTCTGTTGGATCAGCTTGGGAATATTGGACGCTTTCTGCCAGGTGGTCACTAGGGCTTCCTATGATGTTATTTTTTTAAGCAATGTAGGCATTTTATATGTATGTGTTTTGTTGATAATTTATAATGATGTTTGTATTCTATTTTGTTTTTGTAAACGGGGGTTCGATAAATTAGTGTACAGCCTCAGCGTTCCATGCGTGGGATGTCTTTATTGTAAAATGACTGGCTGGTGGAGAGCTTTCAGTTTTATCACTGGGGTTGTTTCAGCAGATCCTTTATGCGGATTGGGGGTTGTCCGGTCCTGATTTGGCTCGGAAGAGTCCGCTGGACCTAAAGCAATAATCATGTAATGTAATGTAATGTATACCGACAGTGTACAGTACTCGCAGTAGGTTACACAGTCACTCTTTGATTGCTGGACGGAAATGGAGTTTAATTACAGTACATACAATTGTACTAGAATTATCCCTGTTACGTGTGTTGCAATGTGAAAATCGCACGCTCCAATAGAAGGTACAATTCATTTCTGTTTCAGTCTATTAATTTCAGGCTGAATGCGTAATATTATTTCCAGAAACAAAGACAAAGCATTCTGCCAAAGTATTGTAGCGTACTCAAGAACACTTCATCTAGGATGTAGGAAAATCTGCCCCTTCTCAATGAAATTACAGGAAACTACTTCAGCTAAACTAATTATCCAAAGATGACGAACAATGAAACAATCCATTGTTTACAGCAAACTACTAATGAAAAAGTATTAGTAGACGTTAATTAGGAATAACAGTCACTTCTTAGTTTTAGTGTAATTTTTTGGGAAATAGACTGAGGAGGTGTGAGAGGGGGGGGGGGGGGGGGAAGCAAAGAGGAGAAGGAGGAGGAGGAGGAGGTGAGTGGGTTTCAGAACGAGCCATATGTTGGTCTGTCCGTCGGTCGGTTTGTAAACGAAACAGAAGTTCCCTTTCCCCTGAAATAGGCCTATATGGCTCGTCAATTATACTGTAATAATTGCGTCAAAGTTCACTCCTACATTCTACATCCGTCCAGTGATCGCTATAAACGTGAAGAAGCTTTGTTTTATATAACGCGGAAGGCACTAAGACTTGCAGCAAGATCAAAGAGACGATTGCGTGGAACATTGAGGATTAGACCGAAAAGGACATCTAGGAGGAGGTCTTCCATCACGCGTGTCAGTGGGGCGCTTTCAAAGTACTGGGAACACGACCAGCGCAAACAATACTGCACGGTGCCCCCGCTTAATGTGATGAAACACCACGTTCCACTTCACTCCAAGGACATACGTAGTCCACAACACACGATTTCCATGTATAGGATACAGTATTACAATATAGTACAACACAAGGCAATATAATAATACAATTCAGTGTATTACCAACGGAAATTATAGTTGCGGTAAGCTCACATATCATGGAGCCAAATTCCGTCAAGTAATTATTATAAACGTGATTTAAAAAAAAAAACAAAAAAAAAAAAAAATTTAACGGCAACCCGCGATTTTTGTTGAGACGAGTTTGAAACCTTAATTAATTATTGTATTTATTTTATTGTTCTTTTTTTTATCTTCTCAAGAGCTCCTCGAGGCACTGGCCGATACAGGATCCGACTCAAACACCTCTTGCATACTTTGGGCGCATCATCTGACACCGCGAGAACTGGGCATCATCCTGTGCCACCGGGAATGGGGGAGAGCGGACTTAGTGCTCGCTAGGGGTATTCTTGCAGCATGGTATGACATGGCACGGTATGATATGGCACGGTATGATATGGCATGGTATGCTATGGTATGACATGGCACGGTATGAAATAGTATGGTATAATATGGCATGACATGACACAGTATTACATTACATTACATGATTATTGCTTTAGGTCCAGCGGACTTTTCCGAGCCAAATCAGGACCGGACAACCCCCAATCCGCATAAAAGATCTGCCGAAACAACCCTAGTGGTAAAACTGAAAGCTCTCCACCAGCCAGTCACTTTACAATAAAGACATCCCACGCAAGGGACGCTGAGGCTGTACTCTAATTTATCGAACCCCCGTTTACAAAAATAATATAGATTACAAACATCATTATAAATTATCAACAAAACACATACATATAAAATGCCTACATTGCTAAATAATAACATCATAGGAAGCCCTAGTGACCACCTGGCAGAAAGCGTCCAATATTCCCAAGCTGATCCAACAGACCTCATACACAAATAAGGAGTCTTGTCCCGGAAGAGTTTTCAAGAAAAAAGATAGGTGACTGGTATAGCAAAGAAGAAGATAGTATAGTAGATTGATAGAACAGAGCAGGAATGAGAAAAAGCAAATGAGAATGACAGCAACAGTGGGAATTTAAAGCACTACATTTCCAGAAAGCGGGGATACTATTTATACTGAAACCCCCGGCACCACAACGTGTGACTATAATCTACATACAAACAAACCACAACGGGGGAATGACACAGTATGATATGGCACGGTATGATATGGCATAATATAATATGGCATGACATGGCACGGTATGATATGGCATGGTATGCTATGGCATGACATGGCACGGTATAATATGGCATGACACGGTATGATATGTCGTGGTATGATATGGCCCGGTATGATGTGGCACAGTATGATATGATATGGCACAGTATGATATGATATAGAACGGTATGATATGGTACGGTATAACATTACACGTTATGATATGGCACGGTATGATATGGTACGGTATGATATGGCACGGTATGATATGGCATGGTATGAAATGGCTCGGTATGAAATGGCATCGTATGATATGGCATGGTATGAAATGGCTCGGTATGAAATGGCATGGTGTGATATGGCATGGCATGATATGGCACGGTATGATATGGTATAATATGGCACGGTATGATATGGGATGGTATGACATGGCACGGTATGGTATGGGAAGGTATAATATGGGAAGGTATGACATGACACGGTATGATATGGGATGGTATGATATGGCACGGTATGACATGACACGGTATGACATGACACGGTATGATATGACACGGTGTGACATGGCAAGGTATGATATGGCACGGTATGATATGGTGCTCACCAGTCTTGGACCTTTAAAGTCAGAGCGATAGAATGCATGCGTGCACAGACAGACTAGACCTCGGTATGTACTCTCACTCTCATCTGAACATTAAATCGATGAAGAAGGAATGTTGGCAACGATCAACAAACTGATCCTCGATAGTATTTAAAGAAGAAATGTTGGACTGCCTGCAACAGCAGAATTCTACAGACCTTATCTGGAGTACTTCAAGCCTGTATCTGAAGAAGACATCAAACGCCTGATCATGAAGTCTAAAATAACGTGTGTTTTTTCCCATTCTACTACATTTAAAGTCCCCAACACCGTGGCATATAGGAGACTATTGAAAATAACGTTTTCTGCTGTTTAACCCATTTATACTTGGCTGGACCTGGGATTCGTCGACATGCAGCTAACAGTTAGTGTTAAAATAATAAACCTCGGCTTGAGGTATGGAACAATGCCAGCGTGCTTCAAGGCCAAACCTGGACCCGAACACTCTGAGTAACAACCAACTCGTGTCAAATCTGTCTTACCTATCCAAGTTGCTGCAGCGTGCGATGGTAGATGAGCAGGTTTATCATATTGCTGGGGATGACCTGTTATGACAAATTTCAGTCTGCACAGCGCACAGGTTTCAGCACAGAGACAGCTCTGGTACTTGTGATGAACGGCCAGTTGTGTGGTGTGAACGCAGGCAGATTGGTGCTTCTTGTGTTCCTCGATCTTATTGCTGCATTTGACACTATAGATCATGCACTACTTCTCCAGCGCCTAGAGCTTGAGTACGAGATCAATGGCACTGCGTTGTAGTGGTTTGTTTCGTATCTGTCGGAGCGCTACCAGCATGTAAGAGTTGGCCTTGAAAGATTATTGCACTGCCGGCTTCAGTATGGTGTTCCGCAGGAATCTGTTCTGGGCTCCATACTGCTTTTGAGAAGCTTTCTGAGCTTATAAGTGCTCTTTCTGTCTTTTCCATACTGCTCACCATTTATATACGACAGCTTGGAACAATCATTGACAGGTTTGGAGTTCCTGGTCAACATTTTGCGGATGAAGAGCAGCTGAAATCATCTTTTGATTCTGATGATGCTTCAGTCAAGGATGCAGTCCAGAACATCGAATTCTGCTGCCAGAGCAGCAGCGGGGTCTTGGATGATCCTAAACAAAATAAAGTTGAGTGATGAAAAAGCCGAGGCAATTGTGTGTTGTTCAAACAGTACATAGTCGACACCTTCATTCAGTCTCTAAGAATTGACGACGCCAAGCTGAACAAATTATAGCTGAAGAACAAGTAAGATTCAGGGCAGGGCGAAATACCACTGAACAGATTTTCAACCTCAGAATAATCTGCGGGAAATACGTACAGCAGCAACAACATCTATATCATGTGTTTGTAGACTTCAAGAAAGTGTTTGACCGAGCCTGGCAAGCAGTTCTGTGGGCAACCATGAGAGTGTACAACATCAGCCCTAACATTATTGAAGTCATCAAAAGCCTGTATGACAAGGCTACCAGTATAGTCCTCCACAACAAAACCATCGGGAACTGATTCAGAACAACAATCGGCGTGCGTCAAGGATGCCTACTCTCTCCAACACTCTTCGACATCTTCCTCGAGCGCAACATGTCAGATGCCTTTGAGATCATAAAGGTACAATCAGCATAGGGGGTAGAACAATCTCCAACCTTCGTTTTGATGGATTGGCTGGAGAGGAACAAGAACTTGAACAGCGTGACATCTTCTCCAGAGCCTGTGGAATGGAAATAAGTGCTGAAAACGATGACCAACAACACCAATGGCATCAACGTGGACATCAAAGTCCAAGGCCAATCCCTCAACACAGTGCATAGCTTCAAATATTTAGGAGCCATTGTATCAAACAATGGGTCCCGACAGGAAGTCCTCGCCAGGATCGCACAAACAACTGCTGCCTTGACAAGGTTGAAGCCCATTTGGAAATACAAGACCATCAGTCTACATTCCAAGGTAAGGCTGCTGCACTCACTTGTCATCTCCATCTTCCTATACGCTTGCGAATTCGAAACATTGACCCTCACAGCAGATCTACAACGAAGAATAAAAAGCATGCAGATGAGGTGCTACAGAAGACTTCTGAGCATTTCCTATACCAAGCACATCACCAACAACGAAGTCCGACAGACCATCACACAAGCCATTGAACAACACGATGACATGCTCACAATGGTGAAAAAACGGAAACTCCGATGGTATGGCCACATTACCAGAGTATTAGGTCTTGCAAAGACCATCCTGCAAGGTACGGCGCAAGGAGGCAGAAGAAGAGGGAGACAGAAAAAGAGTTTGGAGGACAACATTCGAGAATGCACTAGCTTGACACTGAGCGAAGCCATCAGGGTTGCTGAGGACAGTGAAAGATGGAGTGCGCTGGTTAAACGATCATCTGTGATGCCCCAACGACCTTCGCGTTACGGAACAGAATAGGATAGGAACATCAAACTGTCACAATCTGTGAGGGACCTTGGTCTGATTAATGATGCCTGGTTGGACATAACTGCACACATCAACCTCGTCAGGCCAGATTGAACTCACGCTATTCACGACAGTACGACATATTGCTCTACTGAGGCACTGGTTTTGGCACTTTGTTGGCATCTGGTTGTACAAGGTGACAAGACTGTTTTCAAAAACTCTGTGTTGGGGATACTTCAAGAATGCCGTCCCGAGGGCTTCCATAGGACACACTGCAACAGTCAGTAATTGTATTTCACTTTATTCCTTTGTTTTGTTTGAGGTGTTGGGAAGAGGGAGTGAGGCAGGGAAGGGGGTGGGGTGGACGGGGAGGCGAGAGAGGGAGGGTATTTCCAGGTCATGTCTGCAAATACTTTGAACGTCGGGAATCAGAACGAGCAACTTGGCGGTCTTTCGGTACGTCGGTCGATCGGTCGCACGAATCACTGAATGGATTTTGACTAAAACATCACAGGAACATTACCTAGGTTAATAAAGCTAGTGGTCGCGCTTGAAGACTGTGATTATATTTTATCTACCGTAAAGGCCCAGATCACTTGGCTGCTAAAACCGTTTTGCTCCCTATCTCAAAAACGGCTGAACCTATTTTGTATGTGTTTGGTATTCAGGTATTTCTAATCATGGCCATCGCTCCGAATTTCACTTTTTTGTGTTGAAAACACATCATTTGTTGCCTTATCTAAAACATAAACAGAATTTTTATATTTCCATACTTTTAACTAATAATAATAATAATAATAATAATAATAATAATAATAATAATAATAATAATAATAATACAGGATGCTATATACGCGCCTTTCACCAAATCAATCGGGCTCGAAGAGCGGCGATCTATACCAACATACACGCTCACCTGTCTCATTCATCCTCAGACACACCAAATACACATCCATCACTCAAACAGGTGGTGTAAAGGCAGAGAGATCGCTATTGGAAGACGGAAAGAAAATCGAATTTTTATTTTTGAAATGTTTATATTGGCTGCGTCCTGTACCATTATTGAAGGGAGGGAGGAAACCGGAGTGCCCGGAGAAAACCTCCGATGATCTCAATAGTCTCGAATCTAAGTCACATACGTTCGCCTCTTGCGGGAATCGAACCCGCGACCTTCGGCCACCCCAGTGTTGCCACCCCAGTGATGCCACTAGGGTTGTTTCGGCTTTGATTGATTGATTGATTGATTGTTGCTTTAGGTCCAGCGGACTCTTCCGAGCCAAATCAGGACCGGACAACCCCCAATCCGCATAAAAGATCTGCCGAAACAACCCTAGTGGGAAAATTGAACGCCCTCCACCGGCCAGTCACTTTACAATAAAGACATCCCACGCGGGGGACGGCTGAGGGTTGACCCCATCTACTCGAACCCCCGGTTACAAAAACAAAATAGAATACAAACATCATTATAAATCATCAACAAAACACATACATATAAAATGCCTATAGTGCTAAATAATAACATCATAGGAAGCCCTAGTGACCACCCGGCAGAAAGCGTCCAACACTCCCAAGCTGATCCAACAGACCTCATACACAAACAAGGAGCCTTGTCCAGGAAGAGTTTTCAAGAAAAAAGGTAGGTCGTTGATCTAGCGAAGAAGAAGATAGTATAGCAGAGTGATAGGACAGATCAGGAATGGGAAAGAGCAAATGAGGAAGACAGCGACAGTGGGAATTTAAAGCACTAAATTTCCAGAAAGTGGGGATACTATTTATACTGAAACCCCCGGCACTCCAACGGGGGTACTGTTGCCGCAGTGAATCAGTCATGCCTACAAAGGCAAGACAGGTTTTCAACTGGGGCTTTCACTTTTCCCTTTATAGGTTAGAACAATCTACAGTGGCAAGATTGCTCATGACCCCAAGGTTGTTTCGGCAAATCTTTTATGCGGATCAGGGGCGAGTCCCCTTTCAGCGAAGTTGTGGTCTTGATTTTGTGGTCATGATTCGGCTATACTGGTCCTGATCTGGCTCGGAAGAGTCCGCTGGACCTAAAGCAATAATCATGTAATGTAATGTAATAAAAGGGGGTTAGATAGTTAGTTATTCATTGCTTACAGAGGGCCAGCGGACTGCAAAGAGCCGAATCAGGACCACAAAATCAAGACCACAACTTGACTGAAAGATGACTCACCCCTGATTTGGATAAAAGATCTGCTGAAACAACCCCAGTGGTAACACTGAAAGAACTCTACCAGCCGGTCACTACAATAAAGGCATCCCACGCAGGGTTAGTTAGTTAGTTATTCATTGCTTACAGGGTCCCGCGGACTGCAAAGAGCCGAATCAGGACCACAAATTCAAGACTACAACTCCGCTGAAAGAGGACTCACCCCCGATCCGCACAAAAGATCCGCCGAAACAACCGTAGTGGCAACACTGAAAGCACTCCACCAGCCGGTCACCCTACAATAAAGACATCCCACGCAGGGGACGCTGAGGCCACACTCTAACTTATCGAAACACCCGTTTACAAAAACAAAACAGAATACAAACATCATTATACAATATCAACAAAACCTATCCTATCCTATCCTGTCCCATAACCCGAAGGTCGTAGGGGCACCACAGATGATAGTTTAACCAGCATACTCCATCTTTCTCTGTCCTCAGCAGCCCTCATGGCTTCACTCAGTGTCAAACCAGTCCATTCTCGAATGTTGTCCTCCCACCTCTTTTTCGGTCTCCCCCTTCTTCTACCTCCTTGCACTGTGCCTTGCAGAATGGTCTTTGCAAGGCCTGATGATCTGGTGACGTGGCCATACCATACAAAATGCCCACATTGCCAAACAATAACATCATAGGAAGCCCCAGCGACCATGGCAGAAAGCGTCCAACATTCCCAAGCTGATCCAACAGACCTCACACACCAATGAGGAGTTTTGTCTCGGAAGAGTTTTCAAGAAAAAAAGGTAGGTGGTTGGTCTAGCGAAGAAGAAGATAGTATAGTTGATTGATAGAACAGAGTAGGAATGAGAAAGAACAAAGGAGAAAGACAGCGACAGTAGGAATATAAAGCACTAAATTTCCAGAAAGTGGGGATAGTCTACTATTTATACTAAAACCCCCGGCAACCCCAAGAGGGAATCCACGCACGGGACGCTGGTGGTATAATCTAATTTATCGAACTCCCGTTTACAAAAACAAAATAGAATACAAACATCATTATAAAATATCAACAAAACACGTACATACAAAATGCCTACATTGCTAAATAATAATATCATAGAAAGCCCTAGCGACCATTTAGCAGAAAGCGTCTAGTTTTCCCAAGTTGAAACAAAAGGGGGACAAAAAACCACGCACAAAGTGGGTTGAAGTAAAAGCAAATAATAGATATAACGAATAAGGAAGAAAGTAAGAAAGAAAGAAAAGAACATGACAGTTAAATTAATGACTGAAAAACAAAGTATGAGATGAAATGACAAAAGCGCAAAATAAAAAAAACAAATTCAGACATTTTATTCAGCTTGTATTGTATTTCTTCTTCATTTTATTTCATTCAGTAAAACTGTAAAATTAAGATGTTCATAAATATTGTAATTCTAATATACAGTGAAATATTTATATGCGCGTACAATTACAATAGACCATGCTCGAAAATACGAGGGGAAACAAGTTTGGCCTGCTTGCCCGCATGTTGCGCCCAGAGTTGTCTAACGTTGGGCGGGCATTCTTTGCAAAACGAACAGTTTCTTGCCTGTAATTTCTGCTCTGTCCTCCATAAAACCTAACGAATCAACCGAAAGGTTGGTTTCAGTTATAATCCTGGTTAGCTCCGCCAGTTCGGCCTTGCACTGCGCTGCAACCACCCCCTCCCCCCCCCCTTCCCCGAAGAAAAGCTTGCAGCTCGGGGTAGCTTTCGTAGTGTTGTGAGACGACATGCTCTGTTGATGTCCGCCCGCAAAACTCTAGATAACTAAAAATAAAACAAAGACACAAGTTACCTCCCAATAAGGCATATTTTTGTAGCAAACTAAAATCAATTCTTGATAAAATCAACACTAGAACAAACAAAACAAAAATAACATTTACAAGTGCTGGATCCTAACGGGTGCAGAGTTCCTTCCCGCGCGTGATCTTCAGTTGTTAATCTGCATAACTTGAGTGTCTGATACAATGGTTCCTAAATATTTGAAGTTATGCACTGTTTTGAGGGGTTGGCCTGGGGACTTTGATGTCGATGTTGACGCCATTGGTGTTGTTGGTCATCGTTTTGGTCTTCTCTGCACTTATTTCCATTCCATAGGCTCTGGAGGTGGTGTCAAGCCTCTGTACCAGCTGTTCAAGTTCTTGTTCCTCTCCAGCCAATCCATCAATGTCATCCGCAAAACGGAGGTTGGAGATTGCTCTACTTCCTATGCTGATTTTGCCTTCGTGATCCGCAAGGGCATCTGACATGATGCGCTCTAGGAAGATGTTGAAGAGTGTTGGAGAGAGTAGGCATCCTTGACGCATACCGATAATTATTCTGAACCAGTTCCCGATGTGCTGTTGTAGAGGATTTCCCTGGTAGCCTTGTCATACAGCTGTTGATGACTTCAATAATGTTGGGGCTGATGTTGTACAGAGCTGCATGCCAGACTCGGTCAAACGCTTTCATGAAGTCTACAAACACATGATATAAATGTTGGTGCTGTAGGTATTTTTCGCAGATTATTCTGAGGTTGAAAATCTGTTTAGTGGTACTTCGCCCGGCCCTGATGAATCCTGCTTGTTCTTCAGCTATGGTTCGTTCAGCTTGGGGTTTCAACCTGTTGAGTATTATTTTCAGGAGGACCTTCCTGGTATGGCTGAAGAGGCTGATGATGCCATAATTTTCACACTCTGAAGGTTACCCCTTTCGGGAAGAGTTATGACAAGCGACTGGGCCCATGGTGTAGACCACTGCCCACTCTTCCAGATCTTGTTACAGATAATGGTGAGGGCGTCTATCATCGCTTCTCCTCCTGCTTGAAGCAATACGCCGTATGTTGTCCACTCCCGCTGACTTCCCCTTCTTCATTCAGCGATTGCAATGCTGCCTCGCTTCTTCTCTGAGAATTGGAAGGATTTCTTGTTCTTGTTCTTCTTCTTCTTCTACTTCTTCTTCTACTTCTTCTTCTTCTTCTTTGTTCTGAGTACATGCTATAACTGATGGGTCTCGGTTTGGTGTATGGTGGTTGTTAAGACAATAGAATTACCTACCTTGTAACTCTTGTGCGAGGAGGCGCACTTGGCGAGAACGTAATAAAGAAGCAAAACAGTTGCTCTGTGTCCTGGCTCAGTTATTACAAATTGGCGACGAGCATATGATTTATAACCCACTCTGGACATGCAGTGCTTGTGCATAAAGTGACAGAGTAGCAGTAGGTAATCTCTATAAATTCACAGGTTAGTTGTTCCTGGAAATTAGAGGCGTTTTTTGTGTTTCAGTGTTCGATCTAGAAGCAGTGACGCACTGTGACGTTTGTGCTGTGACGTTTGCGTAATCTATTTTTCGCCCGGAAATTTAAAAAAAAATTGTCTTCTACATGAATAATATGGCGCAGAAAGACACTTTCAATGAATTCAACCCCTCAGTTGAAGACTTTGATTGCTACACTGAGAGACTTGGAATGTACTTTGAAGCTAATGACATTGCTGAGTTCAACCGACCTGCTTCTGCTTTAGCTGACCGCCCAAAAGAACACGTAAACCTCCGGACAGACTGAACTTGTAAATCGTTTGATATGTGTTCAAATTCACGATCTAATCATTTTTACCAGAAGACTGGACGTTTTCTTTTCGTATTCTTTTGTAGTTGAAATATTTCCTGATGGGCGTTGTTGATTTTTATTATTTTACCCAGGGATCTCAGAGACAGTAGTTTTAGTTTACATTGCAAGCATTTGAATTACTGCTTATTAGTTTTATTGTTCACTGTTAACTTACGTTAAAACTTAAAAGGAGTGTTAAGACAATAGAATTACCTCCCTTGTAACTCTTGTGCGAGGAGGCGCACTTGGCGAGAACGTAATAAAGAAGCAAAACATTTGCTCTGTGTCCTGGCTCAGTTATTACAGTGGTAAAGGTCAGACCTTGCATTGTTCATCTCTCCAAGACTTATTGTTCTTCTTTGGCGAGCTAAAGGCAGTTGAATGCACTTGTTGCGTGTCGATCTTAGTAAAGTTTCATATTATAGTGAAATCGTAAAAGAGTACATGACATCGTCATGAAAAAGCGCCTTGTTGTAGTAAAATTACACAGCTACACACGTTTATACATTCGAACCAGGCCTTTATAAATATGGCGCCACTACCTCCGACCCAAGGCATAAGCCGTAAAACGTAAGCCAAATGTGGCCACTCAACTCATAATTTGCTTGTTTTCGTCGTGGTAGTGGTCATTCTACGAACAGACTCTTTGGTAGTAATCATAAGTAGGCACCTCTTGCAGGGGGCGGTCAAGAGGAGTGACTGAGGCCAGATTGCACTCTGGGTTCCGGTTGTTCAGATATTCGATAGAACGACACATTGCTCCACTGAACTCCCAATAGCTGAGGCACTGGTTTTGGCACAGTGCCAGCGTCTGGTTGTACAAGGTGTCAAGATTGTTTTCAAAAATCCTGTGTTGGGGATACTTCAAGAATGACGTCCCGAGGGCTTCCATAGGACACACTGCAACAGTCAGTAATTGTATTTCACTTTATTCCATTTTTTGTTGTTCGGGCGTCGGGAATCAGAACGAGCCACTTGTCAGTCTTTCGGTACGTCGGTCGATCAGTCGCACAAACCACTGAATGGATTTTGACTAAAACATCACAGGAACATTACCTAGGTTAATAGTGCTAGTGGTCGCACTGGAGGACTGGGATTATATTTGCTCTACCGTAAAAAGCCCAGATCACTTTGCTGCTAAAACCGTTTTGCTCCATATCTCCAAAACGGCTGAACCTATTTTGTGGATGCTTGGTATACAGGTACTTCTAATCATGGCCGGTGGGTCCGTCGCTCATAATTTTAATTTTGTGTATATGTTGAAAACACATTAAATTGTTGCCTTATCTAAAGAATGTCTAAACCGAATTTGCCTAAAATGTCATACTTTTTACTACTGCTAAGCCTGTTAGAACATTCATACTTACACTTCTTAAGGTCAAGGTTGCTTTGCTTAATCTTTTTGTATGTTTCAAAAGCGGTTGCATCGATCTCTATGATTTTGGTAGACAGGCACACGCATCACCAAAGCATTCAGTGGCAGTCAATAGGTCGGTCAGTGGGTTGGCTGGTCAATCAGTCCGAATTGAACTTTTCAGGTCAAAACATTTGTTTTGCGTTATCTCAATACTTATTTGACCGATTGTTTTATTTCTTGATTTTATTTTTTAAAACTTTTCTTTTAACAATTCGTAAAAATATATACTTTATTATATGCAACGTACTAGACTACTGTTGTTATTCTACTATTATTATTGCTGTACTAGACTAATTATTGAACAGTTTGACCTCACCTGCTTGGCAGACGCGGGCGGAGATGGAATAGAAGTAGCCGGGCACGCAGGTACACACACCAGCAAAGCACTGGGCGTTCAGGTGTCTTGGGCACTCTTCATCAACAGTGCAATTCGCACCTTGCCATTCATCTGCAATGAACCATTGTCGTCGTCATCATCATCATCATCATCATCATCATCATCATCATCATCATCATCATCATCATCATCATCATCATCATCATCATAATCATTATCAGCAGCAGCAGCAGGATAATCATCATCATCAAGAAAAACTTCGTCATCATCATTACAATCATCGTCATCATTATCATCAACAATAAGAAAATCAACACCGTCGTCATCATCATCAATTATGCATCATGAGCAGCAGCAGCAAGAAAACCCACATCGTTGTCCTCAGCAGCTGAAGTAGCAGCAGCAATATCAAGAAAATCATCATCAAGAAAAACATCATCATCATCATTATCATCATCGTCATCATTACCATCATCATCATCATCATCATCATCATCATCATCATCATCATCATCATCATCAAGAAAACCAACATCGTCGTCGTCATCATCATCACCATCATCATCATCATCAGCAGCAGCAGCAGCATCAAGAAGAACAAGTGCTAGCGCGCTCACTCGTTAAGGTCTGCCAAGTTCAATGTTAATGTGGAAGACCTTTTTTTTAAAAAAAATGTTTAAACTAAATCTACGTCAATTAGCCAATATTTGCTTGCCAAAATAATTAAAACGGAATATAGGGTTAAAAACAAGGTGGCAAGACATTCAAATGTATTCCCACATACTCATAGAAAGTTAGTTATTCATTGCTTACTGGGTCCAGCGAACTGCAAAGAGCCGAACCAGGACCACGACACTCACAGAGGGGACAAAAGAAGCTTTTTTTGTGCCAAAATGTTAAATTTGCTGTGTTAAAACTGCGCTTTACCACTATGAAGCCAACCGATAATATGGACCACTTCCTGGACTATCTGCAAAGAAACATTCCTACCCTTACCTCTCTCTTTCTCTCTATCACTCTCTCTCTCTCTTCTACACGGGGGCCCTCTTACCCCCACCTCCCGAAAAAAAGTGAAAAGAAAGCAATTCAAAAGGGTACCTATAAAGTGCGAAAAGACAACTAAAGACAACTAAAGACAGCTAAAGACAACTAAAGACAACTAAAGACAGCTAAAGACTACTAAAGACAACTAAAGACAACTAAAGACCTGTACCTATAAAGGGCGAAAAGACAACTAAAGACAACTAAAGACAACTAAAGACAACTAAAGACAGCTAAAAACAACTAAACACAACTAAAGACAGCTAAAGACTACTAAAGACAACTAAAGACAATTAAAGACCTGTACCTATAAAGGGCGAAAAGACAACTAAAGACAACTAAAGACGGCTAAAGACAACTAAAGACGGCTAAAGACAACTAAGACAACTAAAGACAACTAAAGACAGCTAAGAACAACTAAAGACAACTAAAGACAGCTAAAGACTACTAAAGACAAGCGAAAAGACAACTAAAGACAACTAAAGACTGCTTAAGACAACTAAAGACGGCTAAAGACAACTAAAGACGGCTAAAGACACCTATGTATAGACAACTAACCCTAACCCCTAACCCTAACCCTATAAACAACAATAGCCTCAGTTTCGAATCGGGCATTGCATTTTCATTAAATCCGACTACACAATCACCCAGAACAGCTTTCACTTTGTATCTAAATCAATTATCTTATATAATATACTTGAAAAATATTATTGTTATTTTTTAAAATCCGTTGTACTTTCTACGCAGCAACAAATTTCTGCCATAGCCAATGTCTTTCAAAGATGGCAGGTGTTTTGGGGCTCTTTAAGTTGTTTGTAACCTTGTATACCCTCTAAAATTTCTACCCCTGGGGTCTTTAGCCGTCTTCAGTTGTCTTTAGTGGTACTTATAAAGGGCGAAAAGACAACTAAAGACAACTTTTAGTTGTCTTTAGTTGTCTATACATAGGTGTCTTTAGCCGTCTTTAGTTGTCTTTAGCCGTCTTTAGTTGTCTTTAGTTGTCTTTTCGCACTTTATAGGTACCGATTCAAAATGTATTTCCAGACATATACATAGCTGATATTCAGCGTTTTCAACGGCGTAAATTGTCTTGGCAGTGTTGTAAATGGGCCATGGGTTCAATATAAAGAAGCCAAATTAAAACATGGACTGATAGGCTGTACTATCAGAACTATGTGCACGCAAAACATGATCAAAATCGGTTACGCTAATGTTGAGATGCAGTGCAAAACGTGTTGAGAAAACGGTGAAGCGCGTGACCTTGACCTTTGATCAAGTACAACTACGAATGATCCAACACGCTTAGCACAGTAGTGAAAGTATCCACACAATTAAACTGATTAAACTCGGTTAAGTTATTATTGAGAGAAGGCAAACAAATGTGTTTTGAACAACAACAACAAAAAAAAAAAGCAAAATTGGGAGCGACTGACCGACACCACCGATTGATTTTCCTTTCCGCCTTCAACACCGTCATCCCCCAGATCCTGTACTACAAACTCTTTCTCCTTGACCTGTCCTCCCTCCATCTGTCTTTGGTTGCTCAACTTCTTGTTATAACGCCATCAGACGGCGAACGTCAACAACCATCTCTTCAAGACTCTGACACTGCACACTGGCGCCTCTCAAGGTTGTGTTCACACCCACCGCCTCCTCTCCCCCTCCCCCTCCCTGCTATTGCCTCTTCATCAATGACTGCGTTTCCTTCCACCACTCCGTTCGTCTGTTGAAGTTTGCAGACGACACCACGGTCGAAGCCTCAGGGCAACAACCTCGAGCTGAATGCCTCAAGACGTTTGGCGATGGTGATTGATTTCTGCAGGAAGAAGGGCCCTGTGGATCCTTCGTCATCAATGGTGACGCAATTCACTCAGTGGATTGCTTCAAGTTCTTGAGCACCGCCATCTCCATCGACCTCAAGTGGGACGACAGCGTCGACGCTGTCATGAACTGGCTAGTTTTAACTCTGCCTATTACTATTCAGCCTTGTGTAGTCTTTGTAACAGTAGAGAGAGGAGTGTATTACACAGCAGCAATTAAGGAACACAGCGAGTTAGCCACACACAGCGCAGTGAGTCAGCACTTGAGCTTTGAATCTGACCGTTTTAACCAATGACCAGCAGGCTAAGCGGGTAGAGCCGGTTCTGATGGGTCAAAACCTACACACAGTTTTGGTCAGTCGTGTGTGAGACGAGATAGAGTCAACATCTCCACAGCTAGAGAAATCTCTTCACTCATAGACCAGGAAGCAGGACTTAGAATCTCAGAAATCTATCAAGTCATCACGGGCCTGAACTTGTCAAACAGGTAAATGAACACCCTTCTGTTTCATCGTGATATATTTATATTATTGTTGAAATTATGTTTGTGGAATTTGCTATGCATAAATGTGAATGGTTAATCCGAATTTGCGTGACCATGTGGAAAAGCCGAACACGTGGCGAAACACGACCGGTTGCGCCGCCATGTTGCATACCATACGGAACCACTGTTGTTTAACTTATATGTATGTTTGCAGACCAGTGACTGTACCACTGAATGTTTATAATATTATTAATTCTGTATGTGTATAGTTAGACACGAGTGATATTTATGTATGTATAGGAATTTAGAGTTGAGATTCCAGTGGACCCCGGAAGTAGCAGAATGTTCGTCGCTTATGTATAGAGATGTGGAGCTATCACTGAGGGCTACTTTGGCTTTCAGTGAGACGCTCTGCACAAACCGATTATTCAGGGTTGTGCAGAATTTCGTCTCTTATATTACAGACGAGCAGGCGAGCTATCCTGGGCGCCCCACTCCACAGAAACGACGAGTTGGTTGAGGAGCCTCTACCGCACAAGTCGGAAAGAGCTACCCGGAAAAACACCCTGTCAGACCCCACAGCGTGGCAAGGGAACCCAACTACACAACGACACAGGTGGACCAGAAGCTACCTCACAGAAGGACTTCGCACGCACCATCTAGCAGTTAAGTGTAATCTCCGAAGGTGCACTTAAACTGATCGAAACAGGACCACAGTAGTCCACTCTTCAGAAACTGTAAAACGGACCACAGTAGTCCAAATCTACATGAAATATAATAGCAAAGTGCCCGAGGAAGAAATAACAGCTGCCTAGACTATCAGCGATCGAACTATTAGCCGTGACTGAGACTTTTTAAGTTAGATTAGTACTTAGAGAATCTTGTATAGAGTAGAAGAAATAAATGTGTGATTTTAACTGTTATCAAGTGGCTGGACTACATATGATTCATAGCCGTGTGAAAGCTAGTGTGACAGTAATCTTTTACCATTTTTCTATCTATTTCTCTACCCCAACCTTAACACAGAACGAGCTAAACAAATAAATTTATTAAAGTAATTCATAGGGTGACTTACTAGCAGTTCCCACCGAATAAACGTGAGGGTCCATAATTCCATTGTGCAGAGCCCATAAACCCCACGTGACACTTTAATTGGCGAGCCTAGCTAGGATCTGTGTATAATAGGAATTGGGTATAACCGGATCTAAGTACAATAAAATTAGATAACAGTAGAAGTAGAATAACTTAGAATAGTGTAAGGGTATAACACTGATCAGTTTTGGTGCACTATTCTTTAGTTAAAAACTGGTTTGCTTCAAATATTTTTGTGTCTGTATGTTGCATTGTTCTTTTGCAGGTTTTGCTTAAATAACTGTTGTATGCCATTTGACTCTTGTTTTATTCTATTATTGATTACGAATTTTATGGTCTTTGCATTGTTGTTATTGACTTGCAATATTGCTAGTGTTTTGGTATTCCACGTGATTCAGAGGTTGTTCATAGACACGTTTGACAATGTCGGACCCAGTGGCCTTGAGATTGCGTTTCAAGGAACTAGGAGAAGCTTTACACTTAGCAGGGGCAGACCTAATTGCGTATATCAATGCAGAGGTAGAGAAACAGGAAGCTAAGGCAGAGAGAGCAGCAGAGAGAGAGGCGAAGAAACTCGAAGCAGAACAGAGAAAAGCAGAACTAGAAGCAGAGCAGAAGAAATTAGAGGCAGAGAGAGAAACGAGGAAATTAGAATTAGAAGCAGAGCAGAAGAAATTAGAAGCAGAGCAGAAGAAATTAGAATTAGAAGGAGAACAGAAGAAGGCAGCATTAGCAGCAGAGAGAGAAGCAGAAGTTAGGAAATGGGAGTATGAGAGGGCAGAAAGGAAAAAGACAGACAGCATGAGTTAGAGCTAAGAAGATTGGGATCAGGAGCTTCAAGTTCTTCCTCAACCCCTCCCCACTCAGATCAGCTAGAGGTAGCATCCAACCCTGTACAAGGAATGTCATTTCCACTGGGAACATTCAATGAGAGAGAGGAAGGTCTAGATCTCTATCTGACTAGGTTTGAGCGTCTAGCAACAGAGTATAAACTAGATCCCACTCATTGGTCTTTTAAGCTTAGTCAAGGGCTTAGAGGAAAGGCTTATGACATCTACAGTAAGCTACCGACTGACAGAGTGACTGACTATCACAAAGTAAAAGAGGCACTCCTAACGGGATTCGAACTAACAGGAGAATGCTATCGGCAAAAATTCCGCACCAACCGGAGAGTGAAAGGAGAGAGCTATGCGCAGTTCGCGGATCGGTTGTCCACAATGCTGGATAAGTGGATTAGCCAGTCAGCCACGGCTAAGACGTATGATGGACTGACAGAACTGTTAGTATGGGAACAGCTACGGGAAACCATGACCCCCGAGCTGAGAACATTCTCAGTAGAGCAGGGAGCGGAAAGACTGGAAGATCTGGTCAAGGTCGCAGATAGGTACGTGGCCGCACACGGAGAAGCCAAGAGCTTCAGGCGAGACCTAAAGCCTAACGGGAAAGAGGCACAGAAACGAAGCCCTAACCGGGAAGAGCGCACCGCGAATAAGCCGAATAACCCCAGACCTGGGCAAAATAAAGGACCCAACACGGAATTCGGGAAAAGAGGTCCCGCAGAACAGAGACGGTATTGTTCGTTCTGCAACAGAAACAATCACTCCACCGCAGAATGTTTCAAGTTGGCCGCACAACGTAGGGAAGAGCGCGAAAGCCGGCCAGCGCACAGAGTTCTAACTCAAAGTAGCGGTAACAAGCCACACACAATCGGAGATCACCCATCGGTGACAGACACGGTCAAGGTCAACGGAAAAGACGCGAGCTGTCTGTATGACACAGGTCTATCATACGACGCGATAGTTAGCGAATCTCTTGTATCGCGCGCGGACTTGACAGACAAGACAGTCGACTTACAAGGAGCAGACTTGACGAAACCGACGACTACTTGCCCAATAGCATGGATCGAAGTAGAGAGTAGGTACGTCACAGGACGAATCCAAGCAGCTGTTTTACAGAAACCCCTGTATGATCTAGTGCTAGGTTGTAGGTATGTGTTCTTAGGCACGCCCCCTAAAACTGTAGAGATAGCTGCAGTGCAAACCAGGGCCCAAGCTAAAACCCAACCACCCCAGCCCGAGTTCGCTCCGAACCCAGGACTCGAAGAGATCAAAACAGCACAGAAAGAAGACACCTCGATAGCGAAGTGCTTCCAGAAGCTACCCAAGGCGCACACACCCCCGCACAAGGGAGACTTCTACATGGAAGAGGGAGTTCTACATCGACAAGGAGATGGAGATCACACCCAACTAGTACTACCAGCCACCCTTCGAGCCCAAGTACTAGAATTAGGCCACAGCATGCCACTCAGCGGACACATGGGAATTGGAGCCACAGTGCAGAGAATCAGCGCACACTACTATTGGCCAGGAATCACGGAGGATGTCAAGCGCTACGTGAAATCTTGCCACCAATGTCAACGATATTCCCCGCGACATCACACCGTACCAGTTACCTTAGGACCATCGGTAGTAGTCGGCGTACCATTCCAGCAAGTCTCAGTAGACATAGTAGGACCACTGCCCATGACCAAGAAGCGGAACAGATTTCTACTCACACTCGTCGACGCATGTACGATGTGGTGCGAAGCAGTCCCGTTGCCAGCGATCGACACCAAGAAGATCGCAGATGCACTCATCGCCATCTTTACCAGAGTCGGATTCCCGGACAGCATTAGAACGGACAACGGATCTCAGTTCACCGGCCGCCTGATGCAAGACGTGTTCGAGTTGATACAAGTTCATCACATTCGCACACCACCATACCACCCAGCCAGCAACGGACAAGTAGAAAGACTGAATGGAACCCTTCTCACCATCCTCAGGAAAGTCGCCGACGACAATCCAGAAGCGTGGGACACCTACGTGAATGCGGCACTGTTCGCATACAGAGAAACGCCCCATGCAGCCACAGGCTACACCCCGTCAACATTGCTATTCGGCAGACCTCTAGCAGGACCGCTAGAAGCCCTACGCAGAAGTTGGACGGAAGCCAAGATAGACGACACACCAAGAGGTGCCACCAAGTACGTCGCAGACCTGCAGGAAACCCTCAAAGCAACGTGGAAGAAAGCTGGTGAAGCTCTGAAGAAGGCACGAGCCCGTCAGGCGAAGTACTACAACCGCCACGCGAAGGACAGAGAACTGCAAGTCGGCGATCAAGTGCTACTCTTACTTCCAAGTGGAACCAACAAGCTGGACATCGCTTGGAGAGGACCGTACCGGGTGACTGCCAAGAAATCCAAGACAGTCTACCAAGTAGAGGTGAACGGGAGAGCCCGATACCACCACATCAATCTCCTCAAGAAATACACGGACCGACCAGCGACCCCCAGCACTCACAACTTGTTAGCCATCGCCATCGCGGAAGAAGGAGAAAGCATGGAGACCAATGCAGTAGAGTATCCCCTGCACTCCAAAGAAACCTACAAAGACGTGATACTCAACGGAGACCTAGCCGCTAAACAGCAACAGCAAGTACGACAGGTCATTCGACAACATCAGACTGTGCTAACAGACCGACCAGGGAGGACAGACCTCGTCGAAGTAACCTTAACGGTGACCGACCCAACACCCGTCCGCCAGAAGCTCTACCCGATGCCACTGTCTCAGCAGCGAGCCATCAAGGAAGAGATAGACACCTTACTGGCAGCCGGAATCATCTCAGAGTCTACTTCACCCTACAGCGCAGGCACGGTATTGTTGCGAAAACCCAACGGAGAGCATCGACTGTGCATCGACTTCAGACTCCTGAATGCGGTAACGCAGTTCCAGCCAGAGTCACTCCCGGACCAGACAGACCTATTTGCCAAGCTACAGCGAGCAAAGTACTTCTCACGCATCGACCTCAGCAAAGGATACTATCAGATACCAGTACAACCTCAAGTCCGAAAGTACCTAGCTTTCAGCACTATGGAAGGACACTTCGAATTCAACGTGCTTCCATTCGGACTCCACAACGCACCCAGCATATTCAGCGCAATGATGCGAAAACTCCTGGCACCCCTGAGCAGCGAGCACCTACATTCGTTTATGGACGACATCCTCATCGCAACACCTACGTGGGAGGAACATGTCACTCTCCTACAACAACTACTCGCCCGCCTCAGAGACACGGGATTGACGGCAAGACCCACCAAATGTCAGATTGGATTCACAGAACTAGAATTTCTGGGACACACTATCAGTCAAGGAAGCCTGCGACCGGTAGAAAAGACCGTGAAACGCCTACTCGACGCTCCTAGGCCCAAGACCAAAAAGGAAGTACAGTCGTTTCTAGGACTCTGCGGCTTCTACCAGAAGTTCATCCCCAACTACAACAGCATCGCCGTGCCACTGACAAATGGAACCCGGAAAATCGCCCCGGACAAAGTAGTATGGACAGCCGAATGCGAGACAGCATTCCAAACACTCAAGGACAGAATGACATCGGCGCCAGTACTCCACCTACCCGATTTGACTCAGCCATTCGTTCTTCGCACCGACGCAAGCGACTTAGGCCTCGGAGCAGTACTGCTACAGCGCGACCCCAAGAATGCAGAGACGCTATTCCCTGTCGCCTACGCCAGCAGAAAATTGAGAACCGCCGAGACCCACTACGCCACGTCGGAGAAAGAATGTCTTGGACTAGTCTGGGCCATACAGAAATTCCAACTCTACCTGTATGGGACCCACTTCACAGTTCAGGTGGACCACCAACCACTATCGTTCCTGGCAGCCTCCAAGTCTTTGAACTCTCGCCTGATGCGATGGGCACTCACCCTTCAGGCGTACTCATTCCAGATCGAGTACATCCCCGGCAAAGAGAACCACGGAGCCGACTACCTCAGTCGCCATCTCGTGGAGGACACAGCAGCTGTCGCCCACCCAACACAACTAAGGGCCACAGCACCAGAATTCGTCCCCGCCCAGTAATACCCTGTCACTAGTGTCCATAGCTACCTGGCACAGCATTGCAGCTCAGGTAGAGCAACTTAATTAGTTTGTAAATAGGACCCTAGGATAGTGCAGTGTTAAACTAGGCTCTGTAGTAGAAAAAGGTCGAATCCAGTAGTCATCGCCTTTTTTCAGTTGAGGGAGCCTGTCATGAACTGGCTAGTTTTAACTCTGCCTATTACTATTCAGCCTTGTGTAGTCTTTGTAACAGTAGAGAGAGGAGTGTATTACACAGCAGCAATTAAGGAACACAGCGAGCTAGCCACACACAGCGCAGTGAGTCAGCACTTGAGCTTTGAATCTGACCGTTTTAACCAATGACCAGCAGGCTAAGCGGGTAGAGCCGGTTCTGATGGGTCAAAACCTACACACAGTTTTGGTCAGTCGTGTGTGAGACGAGGTAGAGTCAACATCTCCACAGCTAGAGAAATCTCTTCACTCATAGACCAGGAAGCAGGACTTAGAATCTCAGAAATCTATCAAGTCATCACGGGCCTGAACTTGTCAAACAGGTAAATGAACACCCTTCTGTTTCATCGTGATATATTTATATTATTGTTGAAATTATGTTTGTGGAATTTGCTATGCATAAATGTGAATGGTTAATCCGAATTTGCGTGACCATGTGGAAAAGCCGAACACGTGGCGAAACACGACCGGTTGCGCCGCCATGTTGCATACCATACGGAACCACTGTTGTTTAACTTATATGTATGTTTGCAGACCAGTGACTGTACCACTGAATGTTTATAATATTATTAATTCTGTATGTGTATAGTTAGACACGAGTGATATTTATGTATGTATAGGAATTTAGAGTTGAGATTCCAGTGGACCCCGGAAGTAGCAGAATGTTCGTCGCTTATGTATAGAGATGTGGAGCTATCACTGAGGGCTACTTTGGCTTTCAGTGAGACGCTCTGCACAAACCGATTATTCAGGGTTGTGCAGAATTTCGTCTCTTATATTACAGACGAGCAGGCGAGCTATCCTGGGCGCCCCACTCCACAGAAACGACGAGTTGGTTGAGGAGCCTCTACCGCACAAGTCGGAAAGAGCTACCCGGAAAAACACCCTGTCAGACCCCACAGCGTGGCAAGGGAACCCAACTACACAACGACACAGGTGGACCAGAAGCTACCTCACAGAAGGACTTCGCACGCACCATCTAGCAGTTAAGTGTAATCTCCGAAGGTGCACTTAAACTGATCGAAACAGGACCACAGTAGTCCACTCTTCAGAAACTGTAAAACGGACCACAGTAGTCCAAATCTACATGAAATATAATAGCAAAGTGCCCGAGGAAGAAATAACAGCTGCCTAGACTATCAGCGATCGAACTATTAGCCGTGACTGAGACTTTTTAAGTTAGATTAGTACTTAGAGAATCTTGTATAGAGTAGAAGAAATAAATGTGTGATTTTAACTGTTATCAAGTGGCTGGACTACATATGATTCATAGCCGTGTGAAAGCTAGTGTGACAGTAATCTTTTACCATTTTTCTATCTATTTCTGTACCCCAACCTTAACACAGAACGAGCTAAACAAATAAATTTATTAAAGTAATTCATAAGGTGACTTACTAGCAGTTCCCACCGAATAAACGTGAGGGTCCATAATTCCATTGTGCAGAGCCCATAAACCCCACGTGACAGACGCCATCGTGAAGAGAGCACAGTAGAATCTCTTCTTCCTCCCCCCGTTGGGGTGCCGGGGGTTTCAGTATAAATAGTATCCCCACTTTCTGGAAATTTACCCCTATATGCTCTATGTGTCCGGGACATAAATTTACCCAATCAATTGAAATTTAGTGCTTTAAATTCCCACTGTCGCTGTCTTTCTCATTTGCTCTTTCTCATTCCTGCTCTGTTATATCAATCTGCTATACCATCTTCTTCTTCGCTAGACCAGTCACCTACCTTTTTTCTTGAAAACTCTTCCGGGACCAGACTCCTTATTTGTGTGTGAGGTCTGTTGGATCAGTTTGGGAATATTGGACGCTTTCTGCCAGATGGTCACTCGGGCTTCCTATGATGTTATTATTTAGCAATGTGGGCATTTTCTATGTATGTGTTTTGTTGATAATTTACAATGATGTTTGTATCCTATTTTGTTTTGTAAACGGGGGTTCGATAAATTAGAGTATAGCCTCAGCGTCCCCTGCGTTGGATGTCTTTATTGTAAAGTGACTGGCTGGTGGAGAGCCTTCAGTTTTACCACTAGGGTGGTTTCAGCAGATCTTTTATGCGGATCAGGGGTTGTCCGGTCCTGATTTGGCTCGGAAGAGTCCGCTGGACCTAAAGCAATAATCATGTAATGTAATCTCTTCTTACTGCGTCAGCTCAAGACGTTCTACCAGATTAGTTTTTACTAGTTGAAATTTGGTTTGATGGCAGAATGTGCGTGTATATATATATATATATATATATATATATATATATATATATATATATATATATATATATATATATATATATATATATATATAGGTGTGTGTGTTTTGTGTGTGTGTGTATGTGAATGTGTGTGTGCGTGCGTGTATGACAGGGTATTTATCGTCCTTTATTTCTTTTAATCATGTGCATTTTCCCACCTTAAAACTCCACTATAATTTGTTCATAAATATAAAATTTATTGATTTAGCCCCAAGCTTAAAATTGGTGTAAGTGAATACTTGAGTGTGCGCGTGCGAGTGCATGGGTTTGAGTATATGTGCATATGCATTGTGTGTGTGTGTGTGTGTGAGAGAGAGAGAGAGAGAGAGAGAGAGAGAGAGAGAGAGAGAGAGAGAGAGAAGTTTATAAGTCAATGTCACTTATATTCAGGTGCACGTTCTTTTTTTATATTTTCCAAAGTAAATTTAAATGTACCTGTTCTTTAAATATGCATCGATTTACCTCTCTCTCTCTCTCTCTCTCTCTCTCTCTCTCTCTCTCTCTCTCTCTCTCTCTCTCTCTCCCTCCCTTTCTCTCTCTCTAGTATATACACATGTCCCTCCCCCGTAAGGGTGCCGGGGGTTTCAGTATAAATAGTATCCCCACTTTCTGGAAATTTGATGCTTTAAATTCCCACGGTCGCTGTCTTTCTCCTTTGTTTTTTCTCATTCCTACTCTGTTCTATCTATCTACTATACTATCTTCTTCTTCGCTAGACCAGTCACCAACCTTTTTTCTTGAAAACTCTTCCGGGACAAAACTCCTCATTGGTGTGTGAGGTCTGCTGGATCAGCTTGGAATATTGGACGTTTTCTGCCAAATGGTCACTGGGGCTTCCTATGATATTATTATAATGGCAATGTAGGAATTTTATATGTATGTGTTTTTTGACATTTTATAATATAGTTTGTATTTTATTTTGTTTTTGTAAACGGGGGTTCGATAAATTAGAATATAGCCTCAGCGTCTCCGGCGTGGGATGTCTTTATTGTAAAGTGACCGGCTGGTGAAGTGCCTTCAGTGTTACCACTAGGGTTGTTTCGGCAGATTTTTTTTATGCGGATCAGGGGTGAATCCTTGTTCAGCGAAGTTGTGGTCTTGATTTTGTAGCCCTGATTCGGCTCTTTGCAGTCCGCTGGACCCTGTAAGCAATGAATAATAACTAACTATTAAACATGTCCATTTTTGGTACTTAACATGTTCATTGAGATTGGGATTAATGTTGCAACTGTGTATGCAAGATGTTTTAATTGACGTCTTAAAAGGTGTCGTGTGGAGTGTGTATGTGTGACTACAAACATCGAAGCAATGTCCATATGAAATGTATGTTGTCATTTGGCTGAATACATTCCGTATTCCGATGGTCAATGATTTGAAGTACCTGTATATCCTATCCTATCCTATCCTATCCTATCCCGTAACTCGGAGGTCGTAGGGGCACCACAGATGATCGTTTAACCAGCGTACTCCATCTGTCCCTGTCCTCAGCAACCCTGATGGTGTCGCTCAGTGTCAAACCAGTCCATTCTCGAATGTTGTGCGTCCTCCCACCTCTATTTCGGTCTCCCTCTTTTTCTACCTCCTTGTACAGTTCCTTGCAGGATGGTCTTTGCAAGACCTGATGATCTGGTGACGTGTATATCAAAACTCAACAAAATCGCTTGGACCGTTTTTGATATATTGAGCTAAACGTGTTTAGCAACACAATTACTCCCAGTGACCTTGACCTTCGTCCAAGTAGAGCAAATAGGCTTATGATGACACGGAAGGCAGACCACTTACCTCGGTAATTATAACGTTTGGTCAAATTCCTTAAGTGGTTGTTGAGATATGGTGTTTGACGGAACGGCAGACAGGCCGACCGACCGACCGACATTTAGCTCCTTCTGATTTCCGACTGTTTCAAGGTATTTCCAGATATGTATAGGAATGCTATTTATTTATTTATTTATTTATTTATTTATTTATTTATATTTATTTAATATTTTGTTTGTCCCCTTGTGGGCTTATGTAAGATATTTGACAGTTATTCAACTACTTCAAGTATTTATTGTGTTACATCGTCACCTCGTGCCCTTTCCAGACGGAGACCTAAAATGAATAAAGAATATATGTTTAAAAAAAAAGGTTTAAAACAACATGTATAATATAAAGTAGGTTAGTGACAGACCTCTCATTGTTATGTAAGTCCTGGCTCCAGCAGAGGGCGTATGAGCCCACCGTGTCGTCATGGCAGCGTCGTGACCTCGACATCGACCTCCAAAGTACAAGGTGACGGTGAAACAGCCGACTGTCCGCGAGCACCTGGAGACACAGTCGGTTGAGAAGGCCGCAAGGTCAAAGAGCGTGTTGTCGACAAACAACCTGTCGTCGAGGCCGGCAACTCGCGTCCACCACCACTGCACCATCTCCGCTGGCATCGAGGTCAAGGTCACTGTGAAGGTCGAGGCCAACATAATGAAGATGCATGTCGCCATAACCATGAAGCTCTTCATGTTGGTCTACTTGTCTGAAAGGGTACGTGAATTGACATGTTACGTACGTAGCCTACATATTATTAACTATTAACATTTACACAACGTGTGACAGGAGAACAACTGCAGGTATTAAAATGCCACCCAATAGGTCCCAACCATTGTTATTAACATTATTATTATTATTATTATTATTATTATTATTATTATTATTATTATTATTATTATTATTATTATTTTAGTAGTAGTAGTATTGTTGTTGATGTTTTATTATTATTATTATTATTATTATTATTATTATTATTATTATTATTATTATTATTATTGTTGTTTTATTATTATTATTATTATTATTATTATTATTATTATTATTATTATTATTATTATTATTATTATTGTTGTTTTATTATTATTATTATTATTATTATTATTATTATTATTATTATTATTATTATTATTGTTGTTGTTGTTGTTTTATTATTATTATTATTATTATTATTATTATTTAGTAGTAGTAGTAGTAGTAGTAGTAGTAGTAGTAGTAGTAGTAGTAGTAGTAGTAGTAGTAGTAGTAGTTTTGTTGAACGTTGTTGTTCTTGATGTAGTAGTACTCCTTGGATGGAGAGTATAAACCGAGGTCCAGTTTGTGCACGCACACATTCCCTAAACTAATACACCCGGCAAAAACGTCTAGGTTTTCTTCTTCCCTATACCAGGTCGCTCAGGATTGTGCTCGTTTGTTTTGGCGTCAGACGATATACATCCTTTACTGTGTATAATGCTAAATACTGGTGCGATACATTATTTATAGAAACTGGTTGCTGACAAACAATTAGACTAAGCTTTGAGACGTATTTTGTTATCCACGAATCCAAGCGCATTTTGTATTGTAAGCCTCCTTGCACCGTAGTTACGGTGTGAGAGATCGGCCGCGCTAACTGCCCAGCGTTGTTCTTGTCAGGAATGGCCTCGACAATCAACGCGCTCGATCTACTCAATGAGAAGGACTTACGAAGTTTGATAGGTCTGATAGAAGAATGAAAGAAGAGACGAGAAAAGCTAACGAACTCAACAGATAACACTTAGAAAATTCGACAGAGTTCACACAGATTCAATCTCGCAACCTCAGGAAACATTTTGTACAGCTTCTTTGTAGTTATTATTTTTCAATTCTTATTTTTACAATAAAATTGTGCAATTGTCCATGCGCATCATGAAAATCGTAAGAAGAAGGAACATCACAACAGGGCACAACGTATATGTTTTACTGGTTCACAAGCCCCCAAAACGTAGCACAAAGTGAAAGTAACACGATAGAGAAAGAAAGACTAGAAATAAAGACAGAACAAAATCCCTACATTTCCTATCGTTATTCGTGTGATGAGTGTTTAGTTTTGTTTCCAATTCATCTTATCTTAAATAAATGCACAAGAGAGGTGAAAAAAGCTAAAAAGAATTTTGATAAAAATATTGCAATAAATTGTAAAAATAATCCGAAAGTGTTTTGGAAATATGTACGATCTAAAACTAAAGCATCTTCGGGTATCAGCCCACTGGTAAAGGAGGATGGAGATATAGCAGGGAGTGATGCTGATAAAGCAGAGGTATTAAATAAGTTTTTCTCTAGTGTTTTTACTCAGGAGGATCTAAATAATTTACCATTTTTAGACCTTGCATCTAGATCTGACAATGTTACTTTAACTGAAGTTCTTATAACTCCGAAAGCAGTTCAGGAGAAGTTGAGCAAGTTAGAACCAAGTAAGGCTTTTGGCCCAGATGGTATACCGTCCAGAGTCTTAAAAGAAGCAAGTAAAGAGTTATCAGTACCACTTTGCCAACTTTTTAATAAGTCCTTAGAGGAGGGAGTTGTACCATTGGACTGGAGAAGAGCCAATGTCACCGCCTTATTTAAAAAAGGCAGTAGAAGTGATGCAGGAAACTATAGACCTGTCAGTTTAACTTGTATTTTATGTAAAGTGCTTGAATCATTTGTCAGAGATGCTATCGTTAACCATATGACTCTTTGCTCTCTGTACACGGAATGCCAGCATGGTTTTCGTAAAGGTAGGTCATGTGTGACACAACTCTTGCAGGTAATGGAAGACTTTACGAAAATGTTTGACAGTGGGGAGAGTTTTGATGTGCTTTACTTGGACTTTCGCTAGGCATTTGACTCTGTACCTCATGCAAGACTTTTAGTTAAACTAAAATCTTACGGGATCACTGGGCACGTATTACAATGGATTAAGTGCTTTCTGGAAGGAAGAACCCAGCGTGTCAGAGTTGGAAATTATTTCTCAGGTAACGAGCCAGTTCTGAGTGGTATACCACAAGGCAGTATTTTGGGTCCCATTCTTTTTACAATTTTTATAAACGACTTACCTGACAAAGTATCTAGTAATTGTAGCATTTTTGCAGATGACACTAAACTATATAATGTGACATCTAAGTGCGATAAATTACAAAAAGATATAGATAGTCTTCTGAGTTGGTCAGATACCTGGCAATTGCATTTTAATGCATCAAAATGTAACGTACTCCATATGAGTAAGAAAAACCCTGGACATGACTATTTGATGACCACAGGTGACGACAGAGTGACGATTGACCATAATAGTGTGGAAAAAGATTTGGGGGTTACTTTTGATACAAACCTAAACTTTGATAAACACATAAACAATGCAATTTCCAAGGCTAATAAAATGCTCGGTATCATACGCCGATCTTTTACTTACTTGGATAGTGATACCTTAACCCGCCTGTATAAATCGCATGTAAGGCCACATCTTGAATATGCGAATGTGATATGGTTTCCGTATCTTAAGAAGCAGTCATCTGCTTTGGAGAGAGTACAAAGAAGAGCGACTCGGATGATTAAATCGCTGAGACAATTGCCGTACTCAGAGAGATTGAGAGTTTTGGATTTGCCCTCTCTGAAATTTAGAAGATTGAGAGGTGACCTGATCCAGACTTACAAGATTCTTAATGGGATTGACAACATTGATGTTGTCACGTGGGGTTTATGGGCTCTGCACAATGGAATTATGGACCCTCACGTTTATTCGGTGGGAACTGCTAGTAAGTCACCCTATGAATTACTTTAATAAATTTATTTGTTTAGCTCGTTCTGTGTTAAGGTTGGGGTACAGAAATAGATAGAAAAATGGTAAGAGATTACTGTCACACTAGCTTTCACACGGCTATGAATCATATGTAGACCAGCCACTTGATAACAGTTAAAATCACACATTTATTTCTTCTACTCTATACAAGATTCTCTAAGTACTAATCTAACTTAAAAAGTCTCTTTCAATGCTAATAGTTCGATCGCTGATAGTCTAGGCAGCTGTTATATCTTCCTCGGGCACTTGCTATAATATTTCATGTAGATTTGGACTACTGTGGTCCGTTTTACAGTTTCTGAAGAGTTGGACTACTGTGGTCCTGTTATGATCAGTTTAAGTGCACCTTCGGAGATTACACTTAACTTTCTGATGGTGCGGTCGAAGTCCTTCTGTGAGGTAGCTTCTGGTACACCTTTGTCGTTGTGTAGTTGGGTTCCCTTGCCACGCTGTGGGGTCTGACAGGGTGTTTCTTCGGGTAGCTCTTTCCGTCTTGTGCGGTAGAGTCTCCTCAACCAACTAGTCGTTTCTGTGGAGTGGGGTGCACAGGATAGCTCGGGATAGCTCGCCTGCTCGTCTGTAATATAAGAGACGAAATTCTGCACAACCCTGAATAATCGGTTTGTGCAGAGCGTCTCACTGAAAGCCAAGTAGCCCTCAGTGATAGCTCCACATCTCTATACATAAGCGACGAACATTCTGCTACTTCCGGGGTCCACTGGAATCTCACTCTAAATTCCTATACATACATAAATATCAATCGTGTCTAACTATACACATACAGAATTAATAATAATATAAACATTCAGTGGTACAGCCACTGGTCTGCAAACATACAGATAAGTTAAACAACAGTGGTTCCGTACGGGATACAACATGGCGGCGCAACCGGTCGTGTTTCGCCTCGTGGTAGGCTCTTCCACGTGGTCCCGCAAATTCGGATTAACAATTCACATTTATGCATAGCAAATTCCACAAACATAATTTCAACAATAATATAAATATATCACGATGAAACAGAAGGGTGTTCATTTACCTGTTTGACAAGTTCAGGCCCGTTGTGACTTAATAGAATTCTGAGATTCTAAGTCCTGCTTCCTGGTCTATGAGTGAAGATAGTTCTCTGCTAGCTAAGGAGATGTTACTTCTTCCTCGTCTCACACACGACTGACCAAGCTGTGCTAGGTTTTGACACAGTCAAAACTGCTCTACCCACTTAGCCTGCTGCTGATTGGTTAAAACGGTCCGATTCAAAGCTCAAGTGCTGACTCACTGCGATGTGGGTGGCTCGCTCGCCGTGTGTGGTCTGCTGTGTAATTTAATTGCTGCTGTGTAATAGTCTAACTTCTAAAGTTACAAAGACTACACATGGCTAAATAGTCAACAAGCAGAGTTAAAACTAGCCAATTCATGACAGATGTTAACACTTTGTTTCAGTTGAATACTAACTCTAGAACAAGAAACTCACAGGACAATATTCTTATAAGACATTGCCGCACAAACAAAAGAAAATACTCATTCTCCTACAGAGTTGCGCCCATATGGAATAAATTGCCAGTTGATACTAAAAGAGCTAACAACCTGAACACTTTTAAAAATCTTCTGGAAAAGGTAATTTCCGTACAGAAATCAAAATTTGAGTATGATGACTAATTAGCATACTATCTTTAGTATTCCCCTAACAACCGCAAATTTGATTTGATTTATTGTTGCTTTAGGTCCAGCGGACTCTTCCGAGCCAAATCAGGACCGGACAACCCCCGATCCGCATAAAAGATCTGCCGAAACAACCCTAGTGGGAAAATTGAATGCCCTCCATCGGCCAGTCACTTTACAATAAAGACATCCCACGCGGGGGACGGCTGAGGGTTGACCTCAACTACGCGAACACCCCGGTTACAAAAACAAAATAGAATACAACCATCATTACAAATCATCAACAAAACACATACATATAAAATGCCTATAGTGCGAAATAATACAATCATAGGAAGCCCTAGTGACCACCCGGCAGAAAGCGTCCAACACTCCCAAGCTGATCCAACAGACCTCATACACAAACAAGGAGTCTTGTCCAGGAAGAGTTTTCAAGAAAAAAGGTAGGTCATTGATCTAGCGAAGAAGAAGAAAGTATAGCAGAGTGATAGGACAGATCAGGAATGGGAAAGAGCAAATGAGGAAGACAGCGACAGTGGGAATTTAAAGCACTAAATTTCCAGAAAGTGGGGATACTATTTATACTGAAACCCCCGGCACTCCAACGGGGGGAACTGTTGCCGCAGTGAATTAGTCATGCCTACAAAGGCAAGACAGGTTTTCAACTGGGGCTTTCACTGTTCCCTTTATAGGTTAGAACAATCTACAGTGACAAGATTGCTCATGACCCCAAGGGGTAAAACAACCGCAAATGGAACCGGACAAGTAAAAATGCCCATAATAAAAGGGACATTCAAAAAGCCGCGAGGCTTATACAAGTCCCTCCAAACTAAACTAAACTAAACTAAACTTATCAAACTTATAAGCAGCTTGCATGAAGGTGCCTAATAAATTTGATACCCCTTGGGGTCATGAGCAATCTTGCCACTGTAGATTGTTCAAACCTATAAAGGGAACAGTGAAAGCCACAGTTGAAAACCTGTCTTTCCTTTATAGGCAAGACGCTTCACTGCGGCAACAGTACCCCCGTTGGAGTGCCGGGGGTTTTCAGTATAAATAGTATCCCCACTTTATGGAAATTTAGTGCTTTAAATTCCCACTGTCGCTGTCTTCCTCATTTACTTTTTCCTATTCCTGCTCTGTCCTTCACTCTGCTATACTATCTTCTTCTTCGCTAGATCAATGACCTACCTTTTTTCTTGAAAACTCTTCCTGGACAAGACTCCTTGTCTGTGTATGAGGACTGTTGGATCAGCTTGGGAGTGTTGGACGCTTTCTGCCGGGTGGTCACTAGGGCTTCCTATGAATGTACTATTTAGCACTATAGGCATTTTATATGTATGTGTTTGGTTGATGATTTCTAATGATGTTTGTATTCTATTTTGTTTTTGTAACCGGGGTGTTCGCGTAGTTGAGGTCAACCCTCAGCCGTCCCCCGCGTGGGATGTCTTTATTGTACAGTGACTGGCCGGTGGAGGGCATTCAATTTTCCCACTGGGGTTGTTTCAGCAGATCTTTTATGCGGATCGGGGGTTGTCCGGTCCTGATTTGGCTCGGAAGAGTCCGCTGGACCTAAAGCAACAATGAATCAATCAATCAATAAATTTGATAAGGACCCTACGACGTGCAGTGGCGTAACCAAACAACATGTATAGAACTACTCGGATATTATCGTGGTGTGACCAAACATGTAATATCGGATGACGCGCAACCCTAGTGGTTATAGACAGGACACAGCATATATATCAGCGTGTCACCTACGGTAAACTAAACGTGTCTCAAGAATCAAGAAAAAATCATAAGCCTAGCAATCCCCATTATGATGTAATTAGTTTATAGTCCCCTCTCTTCCCGATAAGGATTTTCAGAGAGGAGACTTACCCCATTATGAGAATCATTTCTCTACTTTTATAAGTTTCCTTCCAGCCAAAAACAGTGACAACCGCGATTGGCAACCATTGCAAAATCTATCATCGCCGGGGAAACTGAGCAAAACAACTACGATTACCTGGGAAACGTGGATAAAAAGTTTCTAACAAGATTCCGTTACCTAGCTCTGCAATGACGACAATCGTAGTGCCGTGGCAACGTAACCAATACCGTGACAACACAGACAAAAAGACTTCTCGCGATGATGGCAAGCACAGAAATAATATTTCCTAAATTATTATTTCACCATCGCGGATTTAAACACTTTTAATAACTTTTCCTACTTCCGAAATTGCAAGAAAATAAAATAATAGACGTTATCCGGAAATATTCAAGGGACCTAACACGATGTATTGATCGGAGTTATCCCGCCTGTTCCCTAGACAGTCATGGCTGCTCCTACTAACCGCGTGTCTACTTTGCAGGAGTTTTTGAAGGCAAGAGGTGTAGTTGTAAGCAGTCAGAGGAGAGTAGAACTGGCAGAATTGTGTTCTATAGCAAGGGAATTGAATCTAGAGTTTGATCCAGATGGTCTTGTCGAAGACAGAGAGGAGATAATAGCGTCAAAGTTACGAGATGGCTCTGTTGTTCTAGCCAACCCTGCCTTGTGCAATGAAAGTTGTAATGATCTCTCGTCGCTGCCTTTTTTTAGTTTCTTGGACATATTTTCTTATCTGATGGCAAACAGTGTTGCCTATTCGTCTGTACGCGATTATCAGCGTAGTGAAGGCTACACCATGATGATGGACGGCTTTGTCCAAAACGTACTGTGTGTTACGGACTTGGGTCAACCGGGCTACTGTGCCATCCGAGCATCAGTGAAACCACGTACCCGAGAAAAGGATCCAGTTACTGGTGCTGGTTCCTACCACCCGTGGATCCTGCTCACTTCTGGAGCAGATGACAGAAGCTGCATTTTGTCAGCCTTTTGCACTTGCAAAGGAGGGTAAGCTGTTTGAATAAAATAGTTGATTGTAAGTGTTTGTGTATGCTCCCTTGTCTCCCAACCCCCAGCGCTTAGAACTATTGCATAGAATAATGCGCGCATATAGGCTACATATACTTACATTACATTACAATTGAATCATTGAATTTAGAATGCACAAAGCAGCCATTTTTCAGTTCACTTACATGTTGTGGTATATTTTGCCTAACTAGGTCGTGAATAAGGGCCATTATACTTTAGGTGTGCACAGGTAGCATTATACATTTGGGGCCATTACTATATATTACAGTAGAATGGGAAATGTACCCATGAGTGACATGTGAGCGTGACAATGCACACAAGCTTTTGATGAGCTATTATAAATAGACTAGACTAGTACACATGTATCACACTTTTGCAAGTCCATATTCTAAATTATAAGTCTGTTTACTTTTACTGGAAAGGAAGCTTAAACTTTTCTGTGGTTCTTATGTAAATAATAATAATAATTATTTCTTAGATTTCTGTTCTTTTGACATTACACTACCAAGCTTATCAAGTAAGGAAATCTTAGTAGTTGGCCATGACCTATTGAGAGCTTGTTTAGTAATTTGTTTGATTCTTGCTTTTTTACAGGATTGATGGATGTTGTCGCCATGTCCAGGCAACCTTGTATGAGGTCATTGACTTCAGAGATGATCAGAGGAAAGCAAGTGCTACTTCTGGGCCATGTCTCTGGGTTCGGCGTGCGACAACACATCAGAATGCTATTCTTTTGACAGATATTGTTACCTGTGTGGGTGAAAACTCAAGGTGAGTTATGTTTGAAATAACTTTTATTATTGTGAAACATACAATGCCAGTTTGGTTTTAACAATTCATGTAAACAACATAAGTGGTGTGTTAAAGAAATAAAGAAGAAAACACTTGAGGAAAAGGATACTCAAAGACAAGTTCTTTATTAAACATTTCATCAGCACACTGCGTGCAGTTTCTGCCTTATGGGAAATAATGTAATAGGAGACAGTTATCAATAACAAGAAGGGCAACGCCCACATCAATCACATGTTCGCTCAAATCGAAACTAGCACAGACTGATAATAACAGTGTTTTATGTTTGTCTGCATCATCTTTCAGTTCCCTTTAATTTGCAACAGCATCCAAGTAATGGCACACATTACAGTTTTCACAGACAGACAGACCTTTTTTGTACATACATCATTTTGGGGCCTAGTTTAACCTTATCTTTTGCAGATTTGCAATTATTGGCTTTGGTGTCATTACATTGACTGCATTGCAAAAGTACAAGCACAAGAACTTAAAACAAAATTTCCTTCCAAATTTTTCCATAAATATTACAGCATGCACATTAACATTACAAGCATGAAAGGAATACTTTTTTAACAGCTTACATTATCTCTAGGTTGTCGTTATGTTCAATGTTTCCAGGCACGCAAATACAGACAATCAGAATCCCTTTAGGACACGTACCCTTATTAAAGATAATCTCTTTAGGCAATCAGAAGGGTGGGAAAGTTGGTGGTTGTTTTCGTTTTTTATCTGCAAAGTGGTTTATCAAAGTTTGCTAGCACAGCCACTACTGTCAGAATTTGGTTCAAACAGAATCGCACTTTGATTGGAATTATGCCACTCAAAATTTTGAAACATTTCATGCGTCTGATTGCTCTTTCAACATGAATTCTCACTGACGCTATTGCCCTTGAGCGTCGGACTGCTTTTTGTGAGAGATTGCCACCTCTGCTAAAGGCTGGGATGTTTAATGTTGCTCTTTTATAAAGAAGCAGGTGGCGTATGTTGAAACCCCTGTCTGCCATGATGTCGTCACCTGGCTCAACCAAGTCAAGGAAGTGACTTTTTTTGATAATTTCTTGATCAGAGATTGACCCAACAAATGCTTTTGACAGAAAAGTTATTACCCCAGAAGGATGGATACCAACTAGAACTTTGGCTGTGTTTGAGTGTTTGTAGAATGACCAAGTTTGTTTTTGTGCAGCAGGTCGAAAGGGTTTTTCAGTACTGAATTCAGTGCAGTCAATGATGCACCTTGTTTTAGGAAATGAAGCAAATGCCTTTGGAATATTAGCTAAGGCAACTTCTTGGGTTGGCCATGTTAATAGTTGTCCCAGGCACTGATCCAGCAGATTTATCCACATGGTGAAAATGCGACAAACATGGCTTTGTGAAACACCAAACAAATATGACATGTGGTTGACATCAAACCCTTTTCGGACACGCACAAGGGTTAACAAAAAACATTCAAATGCTGTGATCTTGTACGATTTTCGGCCTCTTTTATCTCGACCTGAGACCAGCCTGTTGCGGCCGTCCCAATTTTTGACATTATGTGTGGCTGGCTCAATAGTGCTCTGTGGGTTCGGGCATTAAATAGAATAGACCCAACGTTTCCCGGCGTGTCGTAAGAGGCGACTAACAGGGGTGATGTTAGCACGGCATCACTGGGCGAAAGTCTTCTACACAGAAGTCACCGGCCAGGGCGGAGGAACCTCACGTTACTACAGGTTCAACGACCATGTGCTCAGGGCCAAGGCGAGCCACACTGTATTCGTGGATTTCGGCTGTGGCCAACAGCCTGGAGAGGATTGGGCACCGCCAGGTCTTTTTTGCCCAAGACACACTACATGATGACACAACCCACTAATTCCATACCGGATCGGTCGTCGCCCGGGTCGTCACACGGCACAAGGACCGCGCCTTCCGTTGGCCACCAGGACGGAGGTGTTAAGTATGCTACTGATGGACAATTTAGCAAGATCCGCACGAGAAACAACATCGTCATAGGAACCTGGAATGTCAGGACCCTAACTGCGGAAGGAAAATTAGAAGAACTGGCCCACGAGTTGGACCACTATCGATGGAATGTTCTAGGTATCAGCGAACTGCGCTGGAAAGGCCTAGGTGAAACAACGACCGACAAAGGCCACAAGCTCTATTTCAGCGGTAGGGATGACAGGCACGAACACGGCGTTGGATTCTTGGTCCACAAGAACATTCTAGCCACTGTCATGGGTTGCCGCCCAGTCTCCAGTAGACTCATTACCATCCGCCTGAGAGCAGCCCCTTTCAACATCACCATCATCCAGGCCTACGCCCCAACATCAGACTATGACGACAGCGAAGTGGAGGATTTTTATGAAAATCTACAGGCGGTCCTTGACCAAGTGCCGAAGAAGGACATAGTCATAGTGCAAGGCGACTGGAATGCCAAGGTTGGCCAAGATGCGCACCACAACTGGGGAGACACATGTGGACCCCACTGCAACAACGAGACAAATGACAGGGGTCTGAGACTCTTGGAGTTTGCCAGATACAACAATCTGGTACTGGCAAACACGCTTGGTCTCCACAAAAACTCCCGACGATGGACATGGCACAGTCCTGGCGGGGAGCATCACAACCAAATAGACTACATCATGGTCAAGAAACGCTTCAGATCAAGCATCAACATTGGCAGGACACGTACTTTTCCAGGAGCAGACATCGGAAGCGACCACGATCTCGTGATGATGTCTTTCCGGCTCCACTTGAAGAGAGTAAATACAGCAAAGTGCACTAGACTGAAGTTCGACCTGGACAAACTGCAAGACCCGGAGGTGGCAGAACTATTTCAGGCCACAATTGGAGGGAAATTTGCACCACTGCTCATTTTGGGGGCTGGTGAAGTAGATGTCAACACCATGACCACCACCTTCAACTCAGCTGTGACAGATGTCGCCACTGAGATCCTTGGCAAGCACCGACCAAAGAAGAAGCTGTGGATCACACCTGAACTTTTGGATCTGTGTGATAAACGAAGAGAGATGAAAAAGAAAAAGAACACCTCACAGGGAGCTGATGTCTACCGAAAAATCAACAATGACATCCGAAAAGGCATGCTCACAGCAAAGGAGAACTGGATAGAAGATCAATGCCAGGAAATAGAGAACAGTCTGAACAAGAACAACAGCAAGAAGGCCTACCAGACTGTGAAGCGGCTGACAAGTGTCAAACAGCCCAAAGTCTCCACTATCCAAAGCAAGTCTGGCATATGCCTTACAGAAGAACAAGAAGTCTTGGACAGATGGACAGAGTACTGCTCTGACCTTTACAACCATACACCAAATGGAGACCCATCAGTTCTAGCATGTCCCGAGAACAGAGAAGAAGAAGAAATCCCCCAATTCTCCGGGAAGAAGTTGAGGCAGCAGTGCAAGCGCTAAAGAAAGGGAAGTCAGCGGGAGTGGACAACATACCCGCGGAACTGCTACAAGCAGGAGGAGAAGCGATGATTGATGCCCTCACCATTATCTGTAACAAGATCTGGCAGAGTGGGGAGTGGCCTATACCATGGACCCAGTCGCTTGTCATCACTCTTCCCAAAAAAGGTAACCTTCAGGAGTGTGAAAATTACCGGACCATCAGCCTCATCAGCCATCCCAGCAAGGTCCTCCTGAAAATAATACTCAACAGGTTGAAACCCCAAGCTGAACAAATCATAGCTGAAGAACAAGCAGGATTCAGGGCAGGGCGAAGTACCACTGAGCAGATTTTCAACCTCAGAATACTCTGTGAGAAATACCTACAGCACCAACAACATCTATATCATGTGTTCATAGACTTCAAGAAGGCGTTTGACCGAGTCTGGCATGCAGCTCTATGGGCAACAATGAAAGTGTACAACATCAGCCCTAAAATTATTGAAGTCATCAAAAGCCTGTATGACAAGGCTACCAGTGCAGTCCTCCACAACAGAGCCATCGGGAATTGGTTCAGAACAACAATCGGTGTGCGTCAAGGATGCCTACTCTCTCCAACACTCTTCAACATCTTCCTAGAGCGCATCATGTCGGATGCTCTTGCAGACCATGAAGGCACAGTCAGCATAGGGGGTAGAGCAATCTCCAATCTTCGTTTTGCAGATGACATTGATGGATTGGCTGGAGAGGAACAAGAACTTGAACAGCTGGTACAGAGGCTTGACACCACCTCCAAAGCCTATGGAATGGAAATAAGTGCAGAGAAGACCAAAATGATGACCAACAACACCAATGGCATCAATACGGACATCAAAGTCCAAGGCCAATCCCTCGACACAGTGCATAGCTTCAAATATTTAGGAGCCATTGTATCAGACAATGGGTCCCGACAGGAAGTCCTCTCCAGGATCGCACAAACAACTGCTGCCCTGACAAGGTTGAAGCCCATTTGGAAAGACAGGACCATCAGTCTACATTCCAAAGTAAGACTGCTGCGCTCCCTTGTCATCTCCATCTTCCTATATGCTTGCGAAGCATGGACCCTCACAGCAGATCTCCAACGAAGAATACAAAGCATGGAGACGAGGTGCTACAGAAGACTTCTGGGCATTTCCTATACCCAACACATCACCAACGACGAAGTCCGACAGACCATCACACAAGCCATTGGACAACACGATGACCTGCTAACAGTGGTGAAGAAACGGAAACTTCGGTGGTATGGCCACGTCACCAGATCATCAGGCCTTGCAAAGACTATTCTGCAAGGCACAGTGCAAGGAGGTAGAAGAAGAGGGAGACCGAAAAAGAGGTGGGAGGACAACATTCGAGAATGGACTGGTTTGACACTGAGCGAAGCCATCAGGGCTGCTGAGGACAGAGAAAGATGGAGTATGCTGGTTAAACGATCATCTGTGGTGCCCCTACGACCTTCGGGTTACGGGACAGGATAGGATAGGATAGGCTCAATCCATTGAAAAACCTTGTTTAAGAGTTTAGTGTTGGGAATACCAGTGTATTCAAAACAGGATTTATCAGAAGACAAAATATAATTTTTGAATGATATGCTGCTTATTTCAGCTGCTGTGGGTGTGTTGTGTTTTCCACAGTGGTGGCATTGCCAAGATTTTGACAAAACAGTTGGATCAGGGTCTGGAACAATTTTGTTCAGATTATCTTGTTTTTGTTGATGTGACATGGAGATTTCACTTTCAGTTTCATGCACTTTATCTGAGTCATGAAATAATATACTTGGTGCACTGCTTTCTTCTTTTGACTGATTTATTCTCCTGTTTTCCTTTACAGCCAAAGAACGTTCACAACCACAGACCAAATTTTCATTTATTCTGCAAATTCCTTTCAGCAGATGTGGTGCCTTTACTGTTGACATCAGTCGCTGTGGTGAAGTTACAATGCCGTCTGATATCTGAAACAAATGGTAATACTTTTGTTTTCAAAATGCACTAACAAACATGCATCACAGTTATTACCTAACTCATGTACATGTGCTTGTTTGCAGAACACTGTTACCACTTCAAGGACAGTACAAGCCTGTGTCTGACCTCACTGTACTGAAGCCTGTCCAGGATTTCTTGCAAGATGTGGAGGAATGTCAGCCAGATGCATGCATGTTGCTTGCATGGAAGCAGCAAGAGAGCGAAAGACCATATCGGGTGCCCCTGCTGTCGGTTTGTACTCCACTTGAACGTATCGAAACCTTTGTTTCTAGTCATGCATGTGAAGAGAAAGATTGTGACTGTGCTGGAGAATGCTTGGATTTCATGGTTTATTCTGAAACTGAACGCAATTCAGTTGAGACAGAGACAATAGGGCAACAGTTAAATAGAAACTGGCATGATATGAGAGCAGGTTTGATCACTGCCTCTACTGTGAAGAAAATTTTGAGTTCAAGAGACCTTCAGAAGACTGCCTCTCAGATGGTATCAGGCAACAAAATAGATGAGAAAAATTTGCCACCCCCAGTTAAGTTTGGGCGCGACAACGAAAGAAGGGCATTAGACATGTTTTGTCGTGCACATCGATACAGGCACAGACATTGTAAATTTGTTCAGCCTGGTTTCGTACTGTCGAGTCAAGTACCTTTTCTGGGAGCGAGCCCAGATGCAATTTTCAGTTGTGACCACAAAGACTGTGGGAAATTTCTGGTCGAAGTGAAATGTTTGTACTCTTTTCAAAACTATCACCCCAAGTTTGCAATGAAAAATGGTAAATTTTGTGATATGAATGAAGATGATTCCTTCAGTGTCAAACCAACTCATGAGTACTATCATCAGATGCAGTGTCAGATGGCTATTACTGGCATACACAAGTGTTATCTGTGTCTCTACACCAGAAAAGGCATTCAGTCAATCTGTGTTCCATTCAACCCTGCTTTCTGGAATGATGCTGTTGTAAAATTGGAGGAATTTTGGAAGCAACATCTTTTTAAGAAACTAGCTGCTCAGGTTAAAAAAAACTAAAACAGTTCATGTCTGTAATTGAGGCAATGTAGTGTCAGATTTCGGTGTACTCTACTTGCCAGAAATTAATTGTGTGGTAAATGTACTGTACTATTTAGCATAAACCGTTCCTGAAGTCATACTGCAGTGTGTATTTTATGCATAAATAGGTAGAAATAGTCTAATGTGACCCCATCTTTTAAAATGAATGCTTTTTTTTAGCCTAGTTAAAATTCCCACTCTATTAAGACGCCTCTCTAGACCTGATTTTGCCTGCTTTTTCAAGGTCGCAAAAGGAAGGTTCCACTGTACTATGGTATACTTTTTATAAGTTACAATTTTCTTACTTTCATTCATTAATGAAACATTTACAAGCTATTTTCAATGTTTCATGTGAGGTAATGAGTGTTACGAAAGTGTTTTTAGTTTAAATGTAAGCATGACAAGTGAATTTGTTTTATTTCCTTGTGTTGTATTTGATGCCCCCCCCCCACCCCACCCCTTCAATGCTATGAAAGTTTTTTTGTTTTTTTTTGCATGACAAGTGAATTTGTTGTAATATATTTTCTTTTGTTGTATTTGATGTAATCTCCCCGTTGGGATACCGGGGGATTTTCTGTATAAATAGTATCCCCACTTTCTGGAAATTTAGTGCTTTCAATTCCCACTGTTTCTGTCATTCTCCTTTGTTCTTTCTCTTCCATAATCTGTTCTATCAATCTGCTATCCCTCTTCTTCGCTAGACCAGTCATCTACCTTTTTTCTTAAACACTCTCCCAAAACCCCTCATTTGTGTACTGGGTCTGTTGGGTCAGCTTGGTGGTATTGGACTCTTCTACCAAATGGTCACTAGGCTTTCTATGAAATTATTAGTTAGCAATGTAGGCATTTTATATGTATGTGTTTTGTTAATATTTTATAGTGATGTTTATATTCTATTTTGTTTTTGTAAACGGGGGCACGATAAATTAGAGTGCGCCTCAGCGTCCCCTACGTGGGAAGCCATTATTGTACAGTGACCGGCTGGTAGAATGCCTTCAGTGTTACCGTTGGGGTTGTTTCTGCAGATCTTTTATATGGATGGGGGGCTGTGGTCCTGATTCGGCTCTTCGCAGTCCGCTGGACCCTATAAGCAATGACTAACTAAACTAATTTGATGTAATTGCTCAACTAGTCTAATGCTTTTTTTCTGTGCATATATTTTGAGAGAATAAGTGCAAGCAAACACTTAGAGCAGGTGTTAGTCTGATTTCCATGCTTGGTAAATTAATAATAGTTAGTAGTTGTAGTAAAATGCTATCAATGCTGTTTTTGATTGTGATAATCATTGTGAAGTTGCTTGCCTTAAGTTTTGATGGGTGTGAGGGTTGTGCTGTTGATGTATACTGTGTATACAATTTTCTTAACTTCATTCATGTATTAAACATTACAACAAGCTATTCTGAATGTGTCTTGTGAATGTTTGATGTTGTATTATATAGAGCTTCAGTTGGTTTTCAGACACAATGAGTCAGTGGGCCTGTGACAAGGCAAAACTAAGGGGTAAAAGAAAGGGTAGATCTTAAAAATACAAACCTTACACAAGGCATGAGAACACACAAGATGCTAAAGCGATGGGTCATTTGTATAAATTGTGCGTTAATGATGCAGGCGCATCATCAATCTGAAGCTCTGTATATCAGTGAGTGGTGTGTGTACTGTCATATATCAGTGTGAGTGCTACGTTGGTGCTGTGTACTGTTGAAGGAATGATAGTGAGAAAACAGTGGTCACACAGAAAACAGTCTTTTCAGTTAAAACAGTTGTCAGTCAGAAAAAAAATAACATCTTCAGTTCAATGTACGTTTAATCATTGTTTTAGATCAGCAGACTTCACCCAGCCAAATTAGGACAACCTGCCCCTGTTCTCAACCACCATGCCCACACCTCACTAGAGTGCAAGACATACAAAATATGAAAACATTACAGAAATTTGGCCAGCAGATCACTTGGCAATGAAAGACACGCCTTGAAAGGGACAACAAGGCTATACTGTAAGTTATAGAACCCCTAAATATGCGTACCTGCAAATTTGGATATGTCCTGGATTCGGCTTCTTTGAATGTTTGTGGCTCTGCACCTGATGAAGCTGGTCTTTTCCGCTTCATCTGACTGTTGTCTGTACTCGTACCAGGCCCACAATCTTGGTCTGGTACAGTTGAATACTGTAACAATGGTAAGAAAATTAAATGCATATTTGCTGAAATTCTACTAAGAACTAAACAATAATAATGGTAATAATAATAAAGACAACAACGTTGATGAAGTTTAAATCTGCTCGAAGCATAAGCTTACTGGTTTTCACACGCATTCAAGAAGTACAATAAATTAGTTAATAAGATGACATACACACATCTTACATGGAGTATTTATGCACACCACACACAACTTTCTTTGATAAACTATACAATATTTCACAGAGCTCAAACACACATAACCATATTACTAATAAAATCACACACAAAAAATAGTAAACAAGGTAGCAGTTTCAACTCATCAATCTATATCACAGCTGTTTTATTCATCAGGCAAAAGGATACTTGTAACACAGATTAAAGAAAACACGGGCTATACCAACCAGAAAACCAGAATTAAAAAAAAAAAGTTTTAGAAACCATGTTTGCCAACAAGCTAATAAATTATACAGTTTGATACACTGTGTGTATCTACCCACCAGCCTTGCATTTTTGCATAGGCAGTGCTCTTTTCCAAAAATACTAATTATGAACCCTGCAGCTTTCTAGTTGCAAGTGTGATAAAAAAAACTAAGAACATTGAAAAATATTGAATCTTGTGAGATAGTGCTCATACCTGCAGGTTTAGTAGTGTCTCAGCTGCAGATCGTTTGGAGATTATTGCTGGTGGTGGTTCACAGCGTTTTTTGGGTTGTGGTCTGTTGGGCTTCTGCCCGGCATAACTGTCTGCACTGACAGGATCTGGGTTCCTGTCAGTGGGCTCCCCATCCGTAAAATGCTGAAGGGATAAAAAGTAATGTAGAATCTCTTCAATTAATGTTCACAGGAGGTTCCTTATCTGATTGTAATTGCACAATAGTACATTCTGACATACGCAAAGACAACCACATGACCTAATCCAAATCTGACTGAGACTAACATGTGACATAATATGTAGGCTAATTGAGTTGGTGTTTTTTTTTTATTAAGTACAGTACAATGCCTATTTCATGTCACCATGCGCTACTTTCTGATTTCTGTCAGCGGAAATAAATTTAATTGAGACCTGTACAACTACCAACAGAACTTATTTCAGTTGCTAGGCCTACTTGTAGACCTAGATCTCGATTCTAAGTACTGATCGGTTGCTGTTTCAACGCTCAGCTGGCCCATACCGTTAACTTATAAATTCAAATTCAAGTTTTACCACGAAGTTAATCAAATTCATGTTTTACCACGAAGTTAATTTAAGATCATCAATGAAATTGCTAGTAAAATACCATCGGCAGTTCCGTAGTTACCTGTGAACAAATATACATCCAAGGCTTGACATTGTTGACAGTAAAGTTCTTTCTTCCGCATGCCTTGACCCAACGTAAACATTTAGGCAGCTGCCATGGTTTTGCCTTTGCTGGCTGAACAAAAGGAATAAATTTCACTCCAGGGTAGCGTTCAGGAAACCTGCTGTCGGCATTGCAGAGACCCCACTGGCACCGTTTCACCATTGTCGTTTTTAATGCTCCCGCGAAGTTACTGTCTAGAGTTTAGGCGGCATAACTCTAGTTACACTTACAAGTGAGAACGTGGTAGCATCCCCTGATATTTCCGACTATCGTCTATTTACACGAATTCAGATCTCGTCTTCATATTGAAGAACGCGCATCTCCAAAAAAGAATCGCATGACGTCATTTACCATGTCTACGTCTTTGTAGCTTGTATATGCAACGTCATAGCAGAAACTCTGTCTCGGCTGCATGCACATTCTACAACGAAGACTAGGCTTATTTCCGCCGATCTTCTGTTGTTGGCTGGTTACAATCAAGGTAATTCTTTAGTATACTAACAGACAAGTAAAATAGTTAAAGAATTAACTAGATAACTTCAACAACAACATGCAAATCTAATTATTATCGATCTGCTTGAACTTGTTACAAATCACAAGTTATTTTCATTTCAGATCGATAACCTATTCAGCAACGCATATTATAAGTTCCACTCAAATCCCATAATTTAGAATTTGTTTGGAATAAAATTACACATGCAATAACACATTGATCTATATTTGCTTCATGCTTCGCGTATCACGTCTTTCTTGCAATATTCAGTTTCTGCATATAATTTACAATAGAAGAATGGCATCTTCTACACACCAGGTTAATCAGTTTTTCGAATATCACTGTCATCACAAAGTTTCATCAGGAGATAGATAGCGCATCAGTTTATCAATCACACAGGTCTTAAGAAGTTACTTCACAGTAAGCCTGTAGCCGCACTGTTTTTTTTAAATTAAAACTATAGTTCTAATTCGCGATTTTTGTTCTTCAAAATTATGTCTTTCTACTAATGGTATTAATTCATGAGTAGATAATTAAAATGTTACAATTATTTATCGAGTTAACATTTGTAGCTCATCTTTTTTTTTGTTCATCCCAGTACATACCTGAGTAAGACGGAGCCCAACAAACATCAACACCTATCCCTCTGCTAACAATGTGATGTATTAAATATCTGATCTCAAATTGTGAATCTCTTAAATGGAAGCCATTAGACTTACACAATGACGTGCCTTTCGACAAACAGTTTGAAATATTATTGACATGATCTAAACCGATGAAGCAAAGATCAATATAAAAGTCGTATTCCTACTAAATGTGTCAAGTATTTCCAAACCGAGTAAACCCTGGATTCCCAAGTCTGTGAAGGCAACCCTCAATGAAATGAAGGTCGCTGGGGCCGAACCGACCGCCAGGGAGTGCAAAGCAAACTGAGGACAGAGAGAAACCAAAGAAGCGAAACGACTGTACTCTAGGGTATACATACAAAGAGTTTTTTTTAGAGTTTTATTTCAAGACACATGATTTTATCAATCTATACAACGAAAGGCTATACGCCCAGGGGGCTTTTTAGCCAAAAGGGGGGTGGGGGTGGGGGGATTGGGAAAATAATGAAACAAGCATGAATGGCAATAATTTTCATGTTATAAAAACAACAACCAACAAAAGAACACAAAGAAAGGTATACAAAGTTTACACTTCCAGTGTGTAACTCAATATTCCAAAATCCCTTAGTTTCTCCAATAAGTAGGCCTACAGTAATACCCATAGTTAAATAATCACCTTCTCATTTCATTTTCATTTACGCCAAAAATAAACTATAGCATTCTTAATTCATTATTTATCAACAGACAAACAAACAAAAAACAACACTTTTTATGAGTAGTGCGAGCATGACATAATCGAGAAAAGAACGACGAAACCAGGAAGAAAAATCTGATCTGCTGAAAAGAAGAAAGAGAAAGTCGAAGCGCAGTGTCATAACGGTAGACTCGCTTAAGGGGAGAAAACTCTAACCGGTCATTGCTCTCACTTTGAGAGTCAAGAAATGTTTCGTACACAACAACACAAAAAAGTCCCCACCAAAGCCACCACTTTTTATTTTATTTTATTTTATTTACTTTATTGTCCATTTTTCCATATGGAAATTCTGGGCCGCCTCCCCTTGGGAAAGCGTAGTCGCAGCCTGTGACGCGCCCAAACCCAACCTACCTAACATTATTTGTGATTTTCAAAATTTGCTGGGGGAGCAAACCGGAGTACCCGGAGAAAAGCAACAACAACAACAACAACAACAACAACAATAATAATAATAATAATAATAATAATAATAATAATAATAATAATAATAATAATAAAAACAATAATAATAATAATAATAATAATAATAATAATAATAATAATAATAATAATAATAATAATAATAATAATGTGAATGAAGGTAATCAGAAATAACGGAATTTCAATGAACGTAATCAGGATTCAGGACAGGGCGAAGTACCACTGAACAGACTTTCAACCTCAGAATAATCTGCGAGAAATACTTAGAGCACCAAAAACATCTATATCATGTGTTTTGGGTTGTAGACTTTAAGAAAGCGTTTGACCGAGTCTTGAATGCAGCTCTATGGGCAACCATGAGAGTGTACAACATCAGCCCTAACATTATTGAAGTGTACGGAGGCAGAAGAGGGAGATTTAAAAAAAAGAGGTGTGAGATCAACATTTGAGAATAGACTGACTTGACACTGAGCGATGCCATGAGGGTTGCTGGGGACAGAGAAAGATGGACTACGCTGGTTAAACGATCATCTGAGGTGCACCAACGGCGTTCGAGTTATGGAATAAATTTTAATGAAGTTAATCAAACTTTGCGGAATTTCAATGAAGATAATCAGAAATAATGATATATAAATGAAAAATCAATGAAGGTAATCAGAAATAATGAAATATAAATGAAATATCAATGAAGGTAATCAGAAATAATGAAATATAAATGAAATATCAATGAAGGTAATCAGAAATAATGAAATGTCAATGAAAGATGGGCTACGGAGCATGCCATCCTAACACCTCTTGTTGGTGACCACATGGGGCATTAACCACCTACAGTATAATAGCGGTAGCGACTCCACAACAGCACAGCGGTAGTGATTCCTCCATAGCACAGCGGTAGTGATTCCTCCATAGCACAGCGGTAGTGATTCCTCCATAGCACAGCGGTAGTGATTCCTCCATAGCACAGCGGTAGTGATTCCTCCATAGCAATAAATACTAATAATGATGATAATGATAATAATAATAATCATAATCATAATAGTATACTACTACTACTACTACTACTACTACTACTACTACCACTACTACTACTAATGATGATACTATACTACTACTACTACTACTACTACTACTACTACTACTACTACTACTACTAATAATAATAATAATAATATACGAATTCGAGTTATAACATATATCTTGATTCAAGCATCGGCGCTGAATCGACTAACAGTCGTAAGAAGTAAAGGAACCATACGTTGAGAACCTTTGCCTATCCATCAATTTACCAAACCATTCCTGGTTGTAGCAGTCTATCGTGCGTTGTCTGAAAACACGTAAAAAAGCATTTTCATTCCCTACTCCCCCGTTCAACCAAACAGAAGAAAAACCAAATTTTTTTTTTTTTAATCAGTTTATAGTCCCCTCTCTTCCCGATAAGGATTTTCAGAGAGGAGACTTTACTAATTGACGATTCGAAAAAAAAAACAAAAACAAAAACAAACAAACAAACAAACAAACATATCAAAACAGTGTTTTATAGTCTAAGCCCAGTTATGTGCAGAGAGAAAGAGAGAGAGAGAGGGAGAGAGAGAGAGGGAGAGAGAGAGCAAAATTCAAAGATTACATTAAGATCTTTGTCTAAATGCAGTAGAAACTTTCTATTCCTTTTCCAATTTCAAATGGCAACTGTGGCATCAAATCGATTCCCACAAAGCCACTTGTAACAACAATTGCTCCATTACTTTGAAGTATTAATCGTTGGTGTAATTGTGCGTCATTTGACGATAGTAACACCCAAGTTTCACGATAGCGATATATACCAAATAAAGGGAGGAAATAACCAAATCAACAGTGGATGGAAGTAAGGCAACACATAATATTATTAAAGATAAGAAATAAGGAAAGACAAAGTCGGAGATGAAATCGTACATGTTATTCAGATCCTATTGTATTTCTTCTTCATTTTATTTCATTCAGTACCACCGAACATTGAAGCTGTCCATAACTATTGTGATTCTAAACCATACATCAAATATCCTGTAAAATAGTAGTATGCGTATGCCAGACCATGCGCGGTAATACTAGGGGAAACAACTGTAACCTGCTTATCCGAATGTTGCGCCCAGAGTTGTCTAACGATAGGCGGACATTCTTTGCAAACGAGCAGTTTCTCACCAACAATTTCTGCTCTGTCCTCCATCAAAACTTCCGGAGCAACCGAAAGGTTGATTTCAGGTGCGATCCTGGCTAGCTTCGCTAGTCTGGTCTCCCACTGCCCTGCAGCCACCACCCTACTTTCCCGAAGAAAAAAGCTTGAAGCTCGGGGTAGCTTTCATAACGTTTTGAGACGGGATGTCCGCTGGGATAACCCTACGTGACTAAAAACAAAGCAAGAAGACAAGTTACCTCCCATGTCTGAATAGGATTTGTGAAGCTAACTAACAACAATTCTTGATAAAATCAACACTAGAAGAAATAAAAGCAAAAATAACATTACGAATATTGTATAACCATAAATTCTTGATAAAATCAACACTAGAATAAATAAAAACAATAACATTAAAAATATGGTCTAACCATAAATTCTTGATAAAATCAACACTGGAAGAAATAAAAGCAAAAATAACATTAAAAATATAGTTTAGCCGGTCAACGTGTGATCATACTATTTTCCCCTTTACCAACAACTGGCCCGCTGGTGTCAGTATAAATCGGTCCAGTAGTCACCTATATGCGAAAGTGTCGTGTGACTATAATCTACAAACAACAAATAAATAAAATTACGGAAATACTTTAATTAAAGAAGACTAAGGAGTAGGTGTACAATAATATTTAAAAAATACAATTTTGAAGGGTTTTTTGGTTTGTTTGGGTTTTTTTAGGGGGAGGTGAGGAGGGGAAGGTGGGGGGGGGAGGGGGGCGTGTTTGCAGAAAACGACAATTTCGTACAATTTTACTACATTTCAAAACCAAACATGTGACACATCGGCAATGACTGACATCCTATCCTATCCTATCCTATCCGGTAACTCAAAAGTCGATGAGGCACCAAGATGATTGTGTAGCCATCTTCACTGTACAGAGCAAAACATAGTAACATCTGCTCATTTTTCCATATTTAAGAGTGTCTCTGTTTCGTTGACGTTGACTTTCATCGCAGATGACCTCACCAACAATCGTCTCAAGGTAGAAGTTCTTATTGGCTTCCCACTGAACATCATGGATAACTGTCGAACTGCAACAGGATGAATAGTGCCCAATCTATCCAGAAAATATGAGACACGAAATATTAGCCAAGCTGCACAATGGACACCAGGGAATAGTCGAGACTCGTGCTTTGGTCGGCGACAGCGTGTGGTGGCCAGGTCTATCCACATAAATCCCCTCAGGTGAAAAACACAGCTATATATCAGCAAAGCGTCTAATGCTCAATGAGGCCCACTCCAATCAAACAGTAACAGAAGGAAATCTGAAACGAAGGCGATTTCTCACAAACGACGATCTGTTTTTCTCAGAAAATATTTAAACTTACTTCAGACACTTCTGAACACCATGTAGAATTCGGCGTGATATAAATGTGTATCCACTGATGTGTAAGAACACAAGATACAAATGAGACCAGACGTTTTGTCGCCATTTCAACCCAAGCTTTTATAAAACCAACCAAGTCAGAATCAAGCCAAATATGGACACACACATTTATGGATTACTCTACTTACAGTTCTAAGAGGTGTGTCTGCGTGCGTGTCTGTTGTAGTATTATATGTTAATAAGTTGAACAGTGTCAAGCAGCAGGCTGGCAAGATGCTTGTCGTCATCGTCGTCGTGGTAATGGTCAGTCTAAGAACATACTCTTTGATAGTAATCATGGGTAGCCACCGCTTCCAGGGGGTGGTCAAGCGGGGTGACCCAGGCCAGATTGCACACACGATTGGTCCCATAATCGACAGAACGACAAATTGCTCCACTGGAATTCCAATAGCTGAGGCACCGGTTTTGGCACTGTGCTGGCGTCTTGTTGGGCAAGACGACAAGATTGTTTTCAACAATTCTGTGTTGGGGATACTTCAAGAATGCCGTCCCGAGGGCTTCCACAGGACACACTGCAACAGTCAGTAATTTGTTTCACTTTATTCCATTTCTTTTTTTCTTTGTCTTTCTTTTTTTTTGGGTGGGGGGGGAGGTGGGGGTGGGAGGGTGGGGGTGGCAGGCTGAGGGGAGGGTAGGGGGGGGGGGTCTTTATCATATCTGCAAATATTTTGACCGTCCAGAATCAGAACGAGCAAATTGTAGGTACGTCGGTCGATCCGTGACGCATCATACCTACCTCACGAACCTCAAAATGGATTTTGACTAAAACATCACAGGAACATGACCTAGGTTAATAGTGGTCATGCCATTGTATTTGCTCCACCGTAAAAGCCCATGTTACTTTGCTGCTAAAACCGTTTTGCTCCATATCTCAAAAACGGCTGAACCAATTTTTGTGGATGTTTGGTATTCAGATACTTCTACTCAAGGCCAATCATTCAGTAGCAATACGGTTGACGGTCACTCGGTCGGTGCGTCTCTCCGGAATTTTACTTTTTGTGTCCAAAACATATTAATTGTTGCTTTATCTCAACGATTCAACGAAGTTTATTGGCCAAATTGACATAAAACATGCACATGGAATATGTTGCGATGTCGCAGTAACATTCATAAAACATACATGCAAACACACCTTTACCAGCTAATAAAATACCTATCAAGCGTGCACACATACACACGCAAACAACAAATAGTAAAAATAAACAAGTAGGTGCCAGTGGATTATCACGTGACGTCAGTTACAGCATTATGAATTTGACATTATGAGGAATTTAAAGCGAGAGCAGCCTCTGGAAAAAAAAGAATATCTAAAACGGTTTGTTCTGGTTTTGAGGGCTCTGAAGCGCCTGCCGGACGGGATGAGCTCGAACAGATGGCCGGCTGGGTGTGAGGGGTCAGCTGTGATGTTTCTAGCTCTACGGACCAAGCGCGTGTTGTAGATCGAGGCGACAGATGGAAGTTCGCACCCGATAACTCTGGACGCGTGTTTCACGATGCGCTCAAGTTGCACTTTCTCCTCATCAGTGGCACCACCAAACCAGGTAGTGATGCCAAAGCAGAGGATGCTTTCGATCACTGCGCGATAGAACTGCGTCAGGACTTTTGCAGGCAACCTGAACTTCTTGAGTTGCCTCAAGAAGTGCAGGCGCTGTTGGCACTTTTTGATGATGGGGTGGTGTTGTTTCCCCATGACAAGTCGTTCGAAATGACTGTGCCTAAAAATTTGAACTCTTCGACTTGTTCAACACTTTCACCGTTGATTACAAGTGGTGAAAGTGGATCTTTAATTCTCCGAAAATCGACAATCATTTCTTTTGTTTTTGAAACGTTGAGCTCGAGGTTGTTCTCTGAGCACCAGTCAACCAACCGTTCGACCTCATCCCGATAGGCGGTCTCGTCGTCTTTGCTAATCAGGCCCTCAATGGTGGTGTCATCAGAAAATTTAATGACATGAACGGATGGAACATGGGACACACAATCATTTGTGAACAATGTAAAGAGAAGAGGGGAAAGGACACAACCCTGAGGTGCTCCAGTGTTCAAAATCCTGGAGTCAGACAACATCTTGCCCACCCTGACGACCTGGGGGCGATCCAGCAAAAAGTCTAAAAGCCAATGGCACACAGAAGGATGGACATTTAAAGTTAAAAGTTTATCAAACAGCTTGTGGGGTATGATGGTATTAAAAGCGGAACTAAAATCCACAAAGAGCAGTCTAGCGTACGTACGCGCCTGCTCCAGATGCTGCAGTACGTGGTGAAGGCCCAGAGCGACCGCGTCCTCCACTGACCTGTTTGCACTATAGGCGAATTGGAGTGGATCACGTAGGTGACCCGTGCATGCCTTCAGGTAGGTGAGGACGAGTCGCTCAAAGACCTTCATCACAATTGAGGTCAAGGCCACAGGCCTGTAATAATTCAGTTGGGACACCTTGGGCTTCTTGGGGATGGGTACAACAACTGAGGACTTGAAACATCGGGGGACAGTATGTTGTTGAAGGGAAGTGTTAAAAATGTCTGTAAAGACGGGGGCCAGCTGGTCAGCGCAAGTGCGCAGGGCAGAGGTGGAGACTCCATCTGGACCTGGCGCCTTCCTCGTGTTCTGCTTCTGGAACAGGCGCCTCACCTCAGTTTCCTGAATGGTGAAAGGCGGGGTTAGAAGCGAGGGGTCGACAGGCAGAGGGGGGCGGAAGCCGGGGGTGGGATTCTTATCATCAAACCTGCAGTAGAACTCATTAAGTTCATCCGGCAGGCTAGGGTCAACATCACTGGACATAGAGGGCTTAGATTTATAGTGCGTGACGCGCTGAAGGCCCTGCCAGACTTCGCGCGTGTTATTGGAGGCAAACTGCTCTTCCAACTTATTCCTGTACTGAGCTTTCGCTCTACAGATCTCGCGGCGCACGTCTGACTTGGCTTTTTTGTAGGCATTTACATCCCCTGACTTAAATGAATCATTCTTAGCATTCAGCTTATTCCTTACAGATTTATTGAAGCAGGGATTCTCATTGCCATAAACACGCACAGTTTTATTGGACACACACACATCCTCACAGAAACTGATATGAGATGTCACAGTATCAGTGTACTCATCAATGCTAGAGCATGCACCATTGAAAACGTCCCAGTCTGTACGATCTCAAGAATGTCTTAACCGAATTTGCATATTTTAATACTTTAACCACTGCTAAGCCCGTTAGATCATTCATCTGTGCACTTTATCAAGGTCACGATTGCTTTGCTTCATCATTTTCTATGTCTCAAAACCGGCTGCATCGATTTCAATGATTTTGGTAGCTTTAGCCTACATGCACACTCATCACTAAGCATTCAGTGGTAGTCAGTCCGCTGGACCTAAAGCAATAACCAATGTAATGTAATGTAATGTAGTGTCAGTCTATAGGTTGGTCAGTAGGATGGTTGGTCAATAGGTCCGAATTTAACTTTTCAGGTCAATACACTTGTTTTGCATTATCTCAATACCTATTTGACCGGTTGTTTTCTTCTTCTTTTTTTTCTTTTCTTTTTTTTAAATTTTGTTAACAATGCAGATAGATACTTTATATGCTACTCACCCGTTGTGAGTTTTATATGTGCAACGTACTAGATTGCTGTTGTTATTCTACTACTATTATAATTATTATTGTACTAGACTATTTATTGAACAGTTTGACCTCACCTGCTTGGCAGACGCGGGCGGAGGTGGAGTAGAAGTAGCCGGGCATGCAGGTACACACACCAGCAAAGCACTTGGCGTTCAGGTGTCTTGGGCACTCTTCATCAACAGTGCAATTCGCACCCTGCCATTCATCTGCAATGAACCATCGTCATCGTCATCATCATCATCATCATCATCATCACCATCATCATTGTAGACCCCGGCGCTATTTCCGTCATTACCTTCTATATCGATGACTCACAACAGCCCGTTACCACTGTCCGAAGGCGTCTGCCAGAATATTCCGGTCACCTATCACGACTCGCCTCACTGAAAATATCTTCCAGAAGCCGTCGCTGCTTCAGAAAATGTCTACAAAAGGTGCATCACCATCATCATCATCATCATCATCATCATCATCATCATCATCATCATCATCATCATCATCATCATCATCATCATCATCATCATCATCAACATCATCCTCATCATCAAAGACATCATCATCATTATCATCATCTTCATCATTATCATCAACAACATCATCAAGAAAACCAACATCGCCGTCGTCATCATCACCACCATCATCTTCATCATTATCATCATCATCATCAACAACAACACCAACAACAACAACAACAACAACAACAACAACAACAACAACAACAAGCGCAGGCGCAGGTCTGCAAAGTCACATTGTAATGTCATGTACCCAAAATTATAGTTTAGATTAGTGACGCATGATGTTTTACAACGGGTCCAGTGAAATCTCCGAGTAAATTACGTGATCCTTATCGCTAAGATGTGCATCAGTCTTTGTTAAAAGGCCAAATCTAAAGTACCTTTGGAAGACCTTTTGTGTGTTAGACTGTTACAAAAAAATCTACGTAAATTAGCCAACATTTGATTGCCAAAATAATTCAAACAGAATATGTAATTAAAAGCAAGGTAGTATATCTTTCAAATGTATTTTCAGATACTCATTGAGGGGAAAAAATAGCTTTTTTTTGAAAAATGTTAATTATTTTGTTGTTTTGAAACTCAGCTTTACCACAATGAAGCAAAAAGATAACATGTAAAGATGAACCACTACCAGGACTAAGAAACATAATATTGAAACTAATTTGAACAATAAATAAAATATTTTCATAAATTGATAAATGTAATTGTCTGTCAGACCGGGAACGGGATTGCTTCATGAAAAAAGATAAAATCATATTACAGTTCAGCTATTTATTATTTTATTACTTTAGGACGTATAGTTTCTTTGAACTCCGTTTTCATTATTATTCTACTACTTTGAGTGAAAAATAAGAGAACCATAAAATTTGCAAAACGTATATCGGTATTGTGTCCAACTGTTGTATATTTATGTCTTTAATATTTCAAGTTTATTTCTCTGTTTCAACTTGTGTAATTGTATAAGAAAGTCCTTTTGATGAATGCGTGTATACCTGTTGGTTCGGGCACTAAATAAAATAGACTCAACGTTTTTCGGAGTGTCGTAAGAGGCGACTAATAGGGGTGATGTTAGCACGGCATCACTGGGCGAAAGTTTTCTATACAGAAGTCACCGGCCAGGACGGAGGAACCACATGTTACTACAGGTTCAACGACCACGTGCTCGGGGCCAAGGCGAGCCACACTGTATTCGTGGATATCGGCTGTGGCCAAAAGCCTGGAGAGGATTGGACCCTGCCAGGTCTTTCTTGCCCAAGACACACTGCATGATGAATAGAACCAATCACTCCATACCGGATCGGTCGTCGCCCGGGTCACCAAAGACCGCGCCTTCCGTTGGCCACCAGGACCAGGTGGTAAGTGTGCTACTGATAGACAACTTAGCAAGATCCGCACCATAAACAACATCGTCATAGCAAGCTGGAATATCAAGACCCTAACTGCGGAAGGAAAATTAGAAGAATTGGCCCACGAGCTGGACCACTATCGATGGAACGTTTTAGGTATCAGCGAACTGTGCTGGAAAGGCCTAGGTGAAAGAACGACTGACAAAGGCCACAAGCTTCATTTCAGCGGTAAAGATAACAGGCACGAACACGGCGTTGGATTCTTGGTCCACAAGAACATTCTAGCCACTGTCATGGGTTGCCACCCAGTCTTAGACTCATTACCATCCGTCTGAGTGCAGCCCCTTTCAACATCACCATCATCCAGGCCTTTGCCCCAACATCAGACTATGACGACAGCGAAGTTGAGGATTTCTATGAAAATCTACAGGCTGTCCTTGACCAAGTGCCGAAGAAGGACAAAGTCATAGTGGAAGGGGACTGGAATGCCAAGGTTGGCCAAGATGCGCACCACAACTGGGGAGATACATGTGGACCCCACTGCAACAACGAGACAAATGACAGAAGTCTGAGACACTTGGAGTTTGCCAGATACAACAATCTGATACTGAAAAAAACGCTTGGGCTCCACAAAAAATCCAGTCTATGGACATAGTACAGTCCCGGCGGGGAGCATCACAATCAGATCGACTACATCATAGTCAAGAAACGCTTCAGATCAAGCATCAACATTGGCAGGACACGCACTTTTCCAGGAGCAGACATCGGAAGTGACTATGATCTCGTGATGATGTCTTTCCGGATTCACCTGAAGAGAGTAAATACAGCAAAGTGCACTAGACTAAAGTTCGACCTGGACAAACTGCAAGACCCAGAGGTGGCAGAAATATTTCAGGCCACAATTGGAAGGAAATTTGCACCACTGCTCATTTTGGGAGCTGGTGAAGTAGATGTCAACATCATGACCCCCACCTTCAACTCAGCTGTGACAGATGCCGCCACTGAGATCCCTGGCAAGCACCGGCCAAAGAAGAAACCGTGGACCACACCTGAACTTTTGGATCTGTGTGATAAACCAAGAGAGATGAAAAAGAAAAAGAACACCCCACAGGAAGCTGAGGCCTACCGAAAAATCAACAATGACATCCGAAAAGGCATGCGTACAGCAAAAGAGAACTGGATCAGTGCCAGGAAATAGAGAACAGTCTGAACAAGAACAACAGCAAGAAGGCCTACCAGACTGTGAAGCGGCTGACAAGTGTTAAACATCCCAAGGTCTCCACGATCCAAAGGAAGTCTGGCATATGCACACCAAACGGTGACCCATCAGTTCTAGCATGCCCCGAGAACAGAAAAGAAGACAAAATCCTCCCAATTCTCCTCGAAGAAATTGAGGCAGCAGTGCAATTGCTGAAGAAAGGGAAGTCAGCGTGGGGTCTTGGCCGACACTTCGCACCCTCTGAACAGTGAGTTTGAGATCTTGCCATCGCAGTGTAGGTAGAGAGTACCCATATGCAACAAAGTCAAACTCAGGAACAGCTTTGTTCCTAACGCAGTCAAATGCTTTAATGCGTTAGTCGGGCGGCGCCGAGCACAGCGTTAGGACAGAATCACCCCAGATGGACTATTGTCTGTATGTGTTAAACCCACCCCCTTCCCCGCACTGTTTTGCTACCACCAACCCACTTCCACCACTTACCCCTTCCGAGAGTGCTCATTTGCGTAACCTCTTCCACCAGCTATGAACTTATTTGTTGCAATGGATCCTTCATGTAATGGAACCTATGTAATATTGTGTGTGTGTGTGTGTGTGTGTGTGTGTGTGTGTGGGTGTGTGTGTGTATGTGTGTATGTGTGTGATTACATGCATATGTACGCCAGGGTACAAATGTTGTGTATCTGGTATGTTTGTTAAAACGAGGAGCTGAATATTATAATTATTGTAATAACGTAATTGTGTGGGTGTGCGTGTGTGTAGGTGTGGGTGTGGGTGGGTGTATGTGGGTTTATTTTTCCTCAATGTTATGTTACTATTCCATTGCTGTCACTGTGTTTATTGCCACTATGAAATCCTGTCAGTGTCTTGTCTTTCTAAGCGACAATCCGCATTTTTCTTTCTGAGAAATAAAGAATGCATTGACTTGACTTGACTTGACTTGTCCTTCTGAAAATAATACTCAACAGGTTGAAACCCCAATCTGAACAAATCATAACTGAAGAACAAGCAGGATTCAGGGCAGGACGAAGTACCACTGAACAGATTTGCAACCTTAGAATAATCTGCGAGAATTACCTCCAGCACCAACAACATCTACATCACGTGCTCGTGAACTTCAAGAATGAGTTTGACCGAGTAAGGCATGCAGCTGTGTGGGCAACCATGAGAGTGTACAACATCAGCCCTAAAATTATTTAAGTCATCAAAAGCCTGTTTGACAAGGCTACCAGTGCAGTCCTCCATAACAGCGCCATCGGAAACTGGTTTAGAACAACAATTGGTGTGCGTCAAGGATACCTACTCTCTCCAACACTCTTCAACATCTTCCTAGAGCGCATCATGTCAAATGCTCTTGCAGATCACGAAGGCACAGTCAGCATAGGGGGAAGAGCAATCTCCAACCTTCGTTTTTCGGATGACATTGATGGATTGGCTGGAGAGGAACAAGAACTTGAACAGCTGGTACAGAGGCTTGACACCACCTCCAGAGCTTATGGAATGGAAATAAGTGCAGAGAAGACCAAAATAATAACCAAGAACACCAATGGCATCAACAAGGACATCAAAGTCCAAGGCCAACCCCTCAACACAGTGCATAGCTTCTAATATATAGGATCCATTGTATCAGACAATGGGTCCCGACCGGAAGTCCACTCCAGGATCGCACAAACAACTGCTGGCCTGACAAGGTTGAAGCCAATTTGGAAAGACAGGACCATCAGTCTACATTTTAAGGTAAGACTGCTGCGCTCCCTTGTCATCTCCATCTTCATATACTTGCGAAACATGGACCCTCACAGAAGATCTACAACGAAGAATACAAAGCATGGAGATGAGGTGCTACAGAAGACTTCTAGGCATTTCCTATACCCAGCACATCACCAACGACGAAGTCCGATAGACCATCACACAAGCCAACACGATGACCTGCTCACAGTGGTGAAAAAACGAAACTCCGATGATATGGCCAAGTCAACAGATAATCAGGCCTTGCAAAGACCATCCTGCAAGGCACAGTGCAAGGAGGTAGAAGAAGAGGTGGGAGGACAACATTCGAGAATGGACTGGTTTGACACTAAGCGAAGCCATCAGGGCTGCTGAGTACAGAGAAAGATGGATTACGCTGTTTAAACTATCATCTGTGGTGCCCCTACGACCTCCGAGTTACGGGATAGGATAGGATAGGATAGGATAGGATAGGTGAATACGTGAAATTAGAACTTTAAAAACTGTTTAAAAACTAATATCAAGTTTGTAGGAATCTTCTGAGAATAAAGGTAATTATTTTATAACGCGCACAGGAAGTTTATGACACCTATAACAAAAACTGTACAAAGAGTGGAGGTGCTCTTTTCAACTTCTTTTCAAGCCATACCGATTCCCCGAACTGTTCAAGATGTGTTAATCGTTTATAGTTAATTGATTCACTTATGTACAGAAGCAACCCAGTTTCGTTACAATGCTGTGGATCTCTGCGTAATACATTATAACCTGGAAAGGCGACATCAATAGATCAATCTTGATCCTGAGAAACCAAAAAGGTGAAACCTTGTATTAACACTTAAAATCATTGTAAAGATGTCATTAATTTTATTAATCGCGTGATTGATATTTAAGTGCCCCACACGAAGGTCCTCTTTTGTGAGCAATGTATTAGGACATCTACTAATAATGAAATCGAACAAGAGGTCTTAAAAGCCAAATTAAACATAGTTGCTGAAAACACTTGATTAATTTAGGACCAAGATATTGATCAATGTAAGGACTTGGAAGAAAGCAAGAAACATAAAACAATTATAAAGGTCAATAAGGTATGCTATAAACACATATGGTCAAGTGCCCGAGTAAAAGAACTACTTGCACCACAAAGTCAGCAACCGAACAGAAAACACAAAAGCACTGAGACTGATAAACGAAGGGCGATAAAATAGAGTACCCTCTTGTCAGTGGAGGACAGCTTGCACACAATGAAACAACACAATGTAAAAGTATAGTTGCAATTTGCGTCACAGTTTATACTAGATGCAAGGCTAACGCACACCTATTGAGCACTTGAGTTCTTCGAGTTCAGTTAGCCAGCTATCTCACTTCTTAGGTCTGTCTAATAGCACGAGTTAGAGGGGGCTTTACGTCTTCGCTGCTAAGTGTAAATTCACAGCACTCAGTGGTTTTTATCGACTCAACAAAGTAAAGGTCTATCACGTCCTGTATGTCTCAAGAAGAAAAAAACTTAGATGCTGCCGCGAAAAGCACGAGATTATTTAGATTAACAAACACATGCAAGGTCGTTGGGGCACCACAGATGATCGTTTAACCAGCGTACTCCATCTTTGTCTGTCTTCAAACATCAAACAACAACATGCATACTATAGTGTAGGTTAGTGACAGACCTCTTAATGTTATGTAAGTCCTGGCTCCAGCAGAGGGCGTATTAGCCCACAGTGTCGTCATGGCAGCGTCGTGACCTCGACATCGACCTCCAAAGTACAAGGTGACGGCGAAACAGCCGACTGTCCGCGAACACCTGGAGACACAGTCGGTTGAGAAGGCCGCAAGGTCAAAGAGCGTGCTGTTGACAAACAACCTGTCATCAAGTCCAACAACTCGTTTCCACCGCGACAGCACCATATCCTCTGGCATCGAGGTCAAGGTCAAGGACATTGTAAAGGTCGAGGCCAACATAATGAAGATGCATGTCGCCATAACCATGAAGCTCTTCATGTTGGTTTACTTGTCTGAAAGGGAACAAGAATTGACATGTTACGTACGTACATATTATTAACTATTAACATTTACACTAAGTGTGACAGGAGAACAACTGCAAGTGTGTAAATGTCACCACATAGATCCCAACCATTATTGTTAACATTTGCCTTCTTCTTCTTCTTCTTCTTCTTCTTCTTCTTCTTCTTCTCCTTCTTATTCTTCTCCTTCTTTTTCTTCTTCTTCTTTCTTTTTATTGTTGTAGTAGTCCTTGGGTTGAGAGTATAAACCGAAGTCTAGTCTATGCACGGAAGCATTCAATCGAACGAACTTTAAAGATCCTTACGCTCATGTCCCAGAGGGGTAAATGCCAGCTATACAAATATTCCAGGCAAACACTTGGTCCCATCACCCAACCCCCCTCTCTCTCCACCCTGACCCTCCTTCCCATATTCGGTCGTTCAGGATTGTGCTCATTTTTTTTTTGCTCGTTAGACAATGTACATCCTTTGCTTTGGTTGATATAAGGCGTGTGCCTTGCGCCCCCACGGGCTCGGCTCCACGCGCCGGGGGTGGACCCCATGCCTCTCTCTGGCTGGGTGACAAAGTTGCCTACTCCTTTTTCTTCTCTTTTGTCTTGTTTCTGTCTTATTGGTCCTTTCACCTATATTCTCTTCACCCTTAAATTCTCCCAGTATACTATGCAGTTTTGACTCCCTTTCTTCTGCCTTACCGGACTTTCCCTGTCTTCTTTTCCCCATCATTTCTTCTTTTTCTACCCTTCTTTTTCTCTGTGGCCTTCTCTTGGCCCCCTGCGTTTGCCGTGCAGGGCAACCCGTGTCGGGGGAGAATGGGATCCTAAAGGTTGAGGTCACTGCGAGACTGCGGTCCCTCACACTAACACACCTCTTTGGCCCGGACTTCTCCTAGACGGGAGGCTGGCGTGGCCCGCGTCAGTCAAGCGGCTGGTCGTGTATTGCCCTAGCTCTGCTAGAAGGCTGCGGCTCATGGGTCAAACTTGAACAAAACCGTAGTGGCAGTGCGGGATTGTCTGGGTGTATATCCCCCCTGTAGCCCTGGTGCGCTCCCTTGCTGGATTTTCCGCTTGGACGCATCCCCTTGTTGGACTCCGTGGTGGGTGGGGAACAGGGGGGATGAATTCATAAATTAATAACATGGCTTCCACTAATAAAAGACGACTGCGTGATGGCGGACCGGACTCGGACACGGACAGTGACATGGACACGAGACAAAAAGCTTGTGCATCGGGGGTGGAAGGGGCCTGGCCTCGTTTTTTGGTTGTAGAGGGGGCGGATCCGGCTATGCCACTAGGCAAGCTGTCTCCGTTCGCCATACAGAAGGGTTTCCAATCCGTTTGCACAATCGGGTTCAAAGATGTGAAAAAACTGAGATCTGGGGCCTACCTGGTGGAGTGCTCAACCAAAAGGGCATCGGATTGTCTTCTAAAGAGGAATTTGACCGTATTTGTTGACAGACAAATCAAAGTTTCTATGCATGGACGGTTGAATTCCTCCAAGGGAGTCATCCGGTGTCAGGATTTGATCGACATGTCGGAATTGGAAATCCGAGATGAGCTCTCTAGCCAGGGGGTCACAGCAGTCCAGCGGGTCTTCGTCACCAAAGGACCCCAACGTATCCCCACCAACACACTTTTGTGACCTTCGCTATGGCCAAGTTGCTGGAGTCACTCAAGGTGGGGTACCTTAGGGTGAAGGTGACGCCGTTTGTACCATCACCGTTGCGATGCTACCGTTGCCAAAGGTTTGGTCACGGTAGCAAGACCTGTAAAAGCAAAGAAATCTGTCGTGATTGTGCTAAAGACAAACATGAAAACGAATGTACAAATCCGATTTGCTGCGTGAATTGCGCAGGGAATCATTCTTCCAGCTCCAAAGATTGTCCTCAGTGGAAGCTGGAGCTGGAAATCCAAAAGGTGCGGGCCACTGAGAGTTGCTCCTTCGGAGACGCAAGGAAAAAAGTACTTGCAGGTAGGCCGGTTCTAAAAGAGAGGTCCTTTGCGTCTGTGGCGGGTTCCACATCTCATGTGGAACCTAGCGCACACCCGACAATGGACACCGCCATGAGTAAAATAACGCAGATCTTGGAAACGTTGTGCAGACGGATGGATGCTCTAGAAAAGAGGCTCGCGTTGTTTGCCCAGAAGGGGGTTTCTCCAGCCCCACCGAATCCACTGGAGAACGTGCCGACGGGCACGTCCCCAACCGTCACCCACAACACGCAGACGGCCGTGTCAAAAGCCGTCACACCTGCTGCAAAGGAGGCTAGGCCTCATGCCACCGCACCAGCAACGACCGGTTTTGAGCGACCGGGTAGTTGCTGGGGCGGCTAAAATTCTAGTTGCCCAGCAGAAGAGCGTCAGAGGAGGAGAGGGAAAGATTGGAAGGGGTGAAGGGGAGAGGGAAGATACAAAGTCCGGTGCTGGGGAGAAGGGGAGGAAGTCGGCTGGCAGTTCGGGTTCCGGGGCTTTGACCAAAAATCAAAGGCCCGGACCCCTTTCTTCCAAGCACCATCAGCCTCTCGAAACGGAGAACCGTTTCGGGGGGTTGATGGAACATGAAGAGATGGACGAGGGTCCAAAAGATAAAGAGACGTAATTGTGCTTTCAGAGATTAAAATTTTAGCATTCTTTTACTTAATTTTTATGGCCATTTTACAATGGAATATCCGAGGGATAAGGGCAAATTATGAGGAGCTCTGCTGTCTGCTTACAGAGCATCAACCTGAGGTGTTAGCCATTCAGGAAACTCTCCTGTCAGAGAAACATCTTATAGATATTACTGGTTATTCCTCTCTAAATTGTTTATCTTCTAGAGGCGTTTCACTCTTTATTCATAGAAATGTCCCATTTAACCCAATTTCACTTAATACTAGTTTACCAACAGTTGCAGCCAGAGTATCTCTTTTTAAATCCCTCACAGTTTGTTCTCTATATTTGACACCATCAATAAATGTAACTAAAAGTGAACTTGAGAATTTGGTCCAACAGTTACCTACCCCTTTTTTGTTGTTGGGAGATTTTAATGGACGCTCTCCCCTGTGGGGTAGTGATCGTACCGATTCTCAGGGTAAAATAATTGAAGACATTTTAGACTCGTTAAACCTAGTAACTTTGAACGAGGGTGCTCCAACTTTTTCCTGTTCTAGAACTGCTTCTTTGTCCCACATTGATATATCGATCTGTGATCCCTCCTTACGTTTGGATTTTAAATGGACAGTTTTAGAAGATCTCCATGGCAGCGACCATTTTCCGGTTTTATTAAAATATGATTCAGACAACCTTGAGCAAACTCATGGCAGGTGGAAACTGAAACAAGCTAACTGGAGTCTGTTTTCTAACCTGTCTGAGGTTCAGTTACGTACTAAGAAGCAGGAATTTTCGAATGCCATAGATCCAATCCAGCTTTACACTGACATAGTTATTAACAGTGCCAAGGAGTCCATTCCGCAAACTTCGTCAAACCCTCACACACTTAAAAAAACCTGGTTTGACGATGAATGTAGAAAACTTCAGCAAGCTCGTAAAAAAGCTTTAAGAACTATGTTTTTACACCCAAGCACTGAAAATAAACAAAACCACCAACGTTTGCGAGCGCAATGCCGACAGCTCTTCAAACGAAAGAGAAGAGAATCGTGGAGAGGTTTCTGCTCCACGCTTAATTCGAAAGCGAAACTGTCGAAGGTGTGGAAAGTAGTCCGCAAACTCAAAAATAGAAGTAACAAACAGGTGAGCCCATGCCTTACTGTGCAGGGTGACGTAATCGGAGATAAAAAATTAGTAGCTGATCTTTTGGCTTCTTCTTTTGCTGCAAATTCTTCCTCTGAAAATTATTCTGTCCCTTTTCAAACAGTTAAAACCCGTAAAGAAAAACAACGATTAAATTTTACCTCCGATAATTCTGAAGATTACAACATTCCGTTTTCATTAGTCGAGCTTGACGATGCAATTAACAAAAGTGCAGATTCAGCAGTTGGACCGGATGATGTACATTATCAATTTCTCAGACATTTAACAAGGTACTCACGGTCTCAACTGCTGGACATCTTCAATCAGCTCTGGATCACTGGCACCTTTCCTCCCTCTTGGAGAAAGGCCATTATTGTACCCATTCCTAAACCTGGCAAAGACCATACTAACCCGACAAACTATAGACCAATAGCAAGGGATCGCTAGTAAATTTCCCTGTGACTCAAATTAATACATTTATATGTTTAGCTCAGTCTGTGTTTAGGCTGGGGTACAGAGATAGAAAGAAAAATGGTAAAAGATCACTGTCACACTCGCTCTCACACGGCTATGAAACATAGGTAGTCCAGCCACTTGATAACAGTAAATATCACACATTTATTTCGTCTATTCTATACATGATCTGCTAAGTACAATACTAACTTAAAAAGTTCCAATGTCTCTTTGACTGGTTCGCTTCTTGATAGTCCTATGCAGCTACTGTATCATCAGAGTTCTGGAAGAGTGGACTACTGTGGTCCTTTGGTAACCGGTTTGGTGCACTGAGTCAATATGCACTTAACTCAATGTTTGAAGAGCTGTGTTGTGGTTGATTCCTTGATGAGCTGTGTTGTTGTGGATTCTTCTCCTTGTTGCTAGACTGGTGGGCTCTCATCGCGCATTGCTTGAGCAGCTGAGGCAGGCCAACTTTTAGGGAAGACTTTCTTGTCTTTCGCCTGGTTGGTCTCACGATACGATGCCTGCTCGTCTGTAACATATGAGACGAAATTCTGCACAACCCTGTATTCTAGGTGTGTGCAGAGCGTCTCACTGAAGGCCGAAGTAGCCCTTAGTGATTAGCTCCACATCTCTATATATAAGCGACGAACTTTCTGCTAAGTCTGTGGTCCACTGGAATCTCCACTCTAATTTCCTATACATATATAAATATAAATCATGGCTAACTATACACATAGAGAAATAATTAATATTATCCACATTCTCTGGTACAGCCACTGCTCTGCAAGAATACATATAAGCTAAACAACAGGGGGTCCGTATGGAATTCATCATGGCGTCGACCGGTCGTGTTCGCTACATGGTCACTCAACGTTGGACTAACAATCCAATTCTAAACATGTTAAATTGCACAAACATAATTCAACAATAATATCAATGCAGCACGATGAGACAAAAGTATGTTTATTTACCTTTTTGACAATGTCAGGCCGTGGCTATCTTAGTTGAATAGAGTTTTCAACAGTCCATGCTTTTCTAGTCTTCAGTGGAGAGAGTTCTTAGAGCTGAGCTCTGTCCTCTAGGCAAGTTGAACAGCGATGAGTCTCTACCCCTGTCTGTCTGAACCGGGTAGAACCGGTAAACCTAAGCTACTCTGGCCTGATTGGCTGTAACGCTGCCTATCTAAGATGAATGATGTCATTACACACTGCGCTATGTCAGTATAGAAATGTGTACCCTATAGTAAACTTCTGTCGTCTGCTGCAGGCTAACATTAACCTACTAAGGTTATGGCTGACTAAACAAGGCAAAAGCTTAAAAGTGCTGGGTAAACCTAGCCTCTTGTTACACACTCCACGGTAAGGCTGCTGCGCTCCCTTGCCTTCTCCATCATTTCTATACACTTGCAAAACATTGACCCTCACAGCAGACCTACAACGAAGAATACAAATTATGGTGATGAGGTGCTATAGAAGACTTCTGGACATTTCCTATACCCAGCACATCACCAACGATGAAGTCCGACAGACCATCACACAAGCCATTGGACAACACGAAGACATGCTCACAGTGGTGAAGGTACGGAAACTCCGATGGTATGGCCACGTCACCAGAGCATCAGGCCTTGCAAAGTACGCTGGTTAAACGATATTTGTGGTGCCCCAGCGACTTTCGAATTATAGAATAGGATAGATTAGGATAGGATGCAGAGTAATGCTCGGAAAACATCCTATCCTATCCTATCCTGTCCCGTAACCCGAAGGTCGTAGGGGCACCACAGATGATCGTTTAACCAGCTCTCTCTGTCCTCAGCAGCCCTGATGGCTTCACTCAGTGTCAAACCAGTCCAATCTGGAATGTTGTCCTCCCACCTCTTTTTCGGTCTCCCTCTTCTATTAGGCCCTCTTCTCTTTTAATGTTGTCCTCCCATCTCTTTTTCGCTCTCTTATATGTTTTCCGAGAATAAAATCAACTCGGAAAACATATATTATTATTATTATTATTATTATTATTATTATTAATATTATTATTAATATTATTATTATTATTATTATTATTATTATTATTATTACTATTATTATGATTATGATTATGATTATTATTATTATTATTATTATTATTATTATTAATGAGGAGACGAAAGTATGTAGATTTAAACCTTGAGAAACACAACATTTTAGAACGTTTTACAACGAAGGCAAACAGTAAAAAGGCGACTTCGTTGTTAGTCCTAGTGCCAGCAGAATATACCATTATTATCTTACCCTTAGTCGTGCAGGACTATTGTCGTGGCACAATATCACAGACGTATTAAAAACATGGACTCGAGATGACGACGATGGAGGACGTTTTGATTTCAAAGTGGAGGTCGCCGACAATTTATAATCCGCTATCTTGTGTTGATGTTGTTGCCAGGAACAGCACTTAGTTCCAGACAAGTCAGTGATGTTTTTTTAAAACCACTTCGCAGATTATAGCGGTCACTGTAATGTTTCTCCTGTGGAATTAAATGTTCCGGTTTGTTTGGCTGTTCAGTCAATGGATCTAATCAAAGTGACAATAAGCCAACAAACTTAAATTTTAAATCCATAATCATTTTTCTGCAGTTGTGAGTAAGTGATGGCCTTGGGACAGTATACCTAAATAACCGGTAAAGCGCGATGCGCCGGTATACCGGCAACGAGAGTATCAACTGAGGTCCAGTCTGTGCACGCACGCATTACATCGCACGCACTGTAAATATCCTGATGCGCAATTGCGATTGTATTTAATTAAGACGACGACGATGACGATGATGATGATGATGATGATGATGATGATGATGATGATGATGATGATGATGATGATGATGATGATGATGATGATGATGATGATGATTGTAATCGCCGCCATTTAGATAAGGTTATTTCCATTCGCTCGTCAAACGCCTCGCATTAATTTAGGGCCTGGTCAAGTAATGACGCACACGAAACACAGAAGTAGCATAGAGTTCATTTATTCGTAGTCAAAGAACATTCACGAAAGATGTCAACGTCTCATAATAATACGTATGTGTGTGTACATATCAGTATGGGGACAATTAATTTCTGTATACGTGACACTGAACTACTTCTTATGCCGGACGATGTGTGGTAAAATACTGCGAAAAGAAAGAAACATAAACACAATAAACATTAGCAAGTGTACCAAACAATGAATCAAAAACCCTTATTCACGCAAGATGCAATCAAAGCAATGAGACGGAAAGAATACACATACCGGAGAATAATTTAGAGACAAATACTTTAGTTGATTTCATAAACAACAATTTAGCTAAAGTTACGTGGAACCAAGCCAGAACAAAACGAAGGAACGAACGCTTTATGTTCCCTTAACTTGCACGACGATTAGGCTACGTTTATTCTTTTAAGCCTCAAAAACAATTGGCGCAAGATAATTTGACTATGCTCATCTAACATTAGTCAATTCATTAATACAAACAATTCGGCTACGTTCACCCAACGAGCCTCGGTACGATGCCTAAACTAGGAAATACTCGTCGATGACCTAGCTCAGTAAAACATTTATAACTGAATTCACATACGTAAACATTTAACAACATATTCTAGGAAATACACCTGAAGTCCCAAAACGTCGCTAACTACCTTTGCAGAGACCAAAACAGCAAAGCTTTAAGGAAAAACTGTATAAAATACCCAAGTGGGTTAACATTTCGAATAAGGCCGATAATTCGACATAAAACGTTATTTTCATCAAAGACCAAAAACAGTTATCTTATTCGTCAAAACTTAGTCCGACAAATTGTGATGACAATTAGCTCTAATCAAGCCAAGACGTTCAGCATAATCAGCGCATTATGACTGACCACAAGCTAAAAACAAATAAACTTGACTTGTTTACAAATCCTGAACAAAGTGTTCACCTCAATAATTCTGACAAAAGCAGACCGGGTTCCAAGCAAACGAATTCTAGAAAATCCAAAGCTTAGAGAATATCAGAATCAAATCAATTTGCAGAAAAGGCATGAAATCAGTCACTAAAACGAGAAAATCATAAAAGTCATAATCATTTGCACAAAACAACAAAAACATATGCAAAATGCAAAATAACTATAAGTACCTTATGACCGCTGTAAGACGTTTGGAAACCACACAGATCCAAAAGGCGACAATAACGTCTGGTACCAAAGGCAGGTAAAATACAACTTTCCACAAAACTCTACAACTCTACAAAGGGTGAACACCACATTTAAATTCTATCTTTCAAAACAGGTGAGCGCACAACTTTTATATCATATAAAACTAAAAACGACGCAACCTTCTCTCAGACCCAGCAATCTAACTAACCAGAAAAAGGTTGACACAAACTTATATGTGTTACCGCATGACAAAACCCGGCTAAAGACGCCAGGATTGATTCGCTGCTACAGCCGTAAAACACTAAAAATAGGCTACCCCATCAATTTTAAGATTGTTGCCTCTTTGTCTCTATTTAAGACTTTTCTTTAATATCCCAAACGGATTTTGTTCAAAAATTACTAAAACATTGTTTATTTTGTTGATTTTGATAAGGGTGTTGATCACACCTTGCTAAAACAATGGCACTAATTGACCTCCGATACCCCAACTTTTCTTGTCCGACTATGAATGGAAATCCCCAATGTGGATTGATATATAACGTCTGGAGAGTGAAAAGTCCCTATTGCTACTACTTTTTGGTACATAAAAGTGTGTGGCGTATGAATTTTTCATGAAATTCCTTGTTCCGAAGCTTGCTTGTGACACAAGTTGTGTTCGAATGTGTCTCTAGCCAGGTCGTGAAAAACTGAAGTGTTTCCTATAGATTTTCGACGATTTTTAGTTCAAAGTGAATTTTGTAATGTAGATAAACTCATCATACATCTATTTCAAGTGTTTTCTTGCAATATTTATGTTGCATTTGTTAGAAACAATTTGTCAAAGTAAGTGACCGATTCTTCTTGGACACCGGAAGTGATGGCTTCGTCTTCAGCGTCAATAGATGTGTCGTCTGCTAGAGTAGCTAGGGCCTTGAATCGACCCGGTTTTGCTTCTGAAGAGCTCCAAGACCTGCTTTCAGACTATTTTTATGATGGTGCCAGTGGGAACTGTGATGAGGATTATGATTCTGACGAGCCGAAGCTTGATCCCGTTAATAAACTATACTGTTTGTTTTCATTCAATGATTCATGTTTCGTAGGCCTCTTCGCTATTGGCGTGTCTTTAATAATCCGTCATTCTACTTACATAGATTTAGGTAAAGGTTGAAAAGGCGATATCAGTGAAAGAATGACAGTATGAGTGTGGAAAATATTTCAGTAGTATATTTTGTTGGGTGGAGGTGGGGTGGGGTGGTTGAAAAGGTAAGTAGTCTGGCCTGCATTCAATATTACTAGCATGACAAGTTGACTATGTTCTCAGTATTTATTATTGTTGGTTTGTCTGTTTTAGGAAATGAACATGAGGACTATTTACCAAATTACTAGTAATTATGGCTCTGCTTGAGGCTCCTTCCTCTTCCTCTTGCTTGTTGTAATCGGCTCTACAGTGTGTAAGTGTGCGTGTGGTTGTGCATGTGTGGTTTGATGAAGCGGAAGGGGGGAGGGAGGATTACTTTATACTATGTTTAATTTTTTATTTGCATTTTTCTTTTTATTTGTTTTATTTTAGTGATCAAGTGCCTGTCATAATTCCTTGTAAGAGGTAATAAAGATTTGTTGAATTGAAATTGAATTAGTATTTGTTTTGATATTTGTGCTTATTTAAACTTTATAGAGCAAAATGACATGTTATTTTGATTTACACCTGTGACGCGACAGATTTATTCGACGTGCGGAAGGGAGTGGAGAATCGGGGAATTATTAAAGCTTGATTATTAGGACTGAAAACTACCTAATGAAACTTTTGTTTTCGGTTTGTAATCTTTGTTTGACTATTTGAACTGAGCTGATGTAGCTGCTTGCAATTAAACAAAAGATTACTTGACGGACGAGGGATTTAAGAGGGGGGGGGGGGAGGGAGGGGGCATTATGATAGGGTTTATTTTAGAAAAATGATTGATTCAGGCCATGTTCTTGATATATTATTATGTGTTTGAGTTATTATAGACTTGCTAAACACTTGTTTGTTTTATTTCTAATATGTTTAAAAACACTATGCATTATGGATGGGTACAGAATAAAATTGTGCGTACTGTTTTAATTTGTTTATGTTCAGTATTGTGTGAATGGTGTATAATGTGAATTTTCTCATCTTATCTCAACTCACTGCCATATTGCTGCCATCTTTCTGATTGTTTTGATACCAAATACATGCATGGGAAAATTCTGGTTGTGAAGTAATGATCATTTTACAATTCAAAACTTTGAAGGCAATTTCTGGAAATTAGCCCCCGAGAAAATAAAATATTTAAAAAAATCATAAAACATCAACCAATAAAGATAAAACAATTCTGTTTTTTGCATTTTGAAGATTATTTTTAGTACTTTGTTAATAAATAAATAAGTAATTTTTCATATTTTGACACTTTAGCCTGGTTTTCTCATGCTGCAACACATATATGCGTTACTACCAAAATTCAGTCTTGCGTCATAATCTCGATCTCATGAGAAAAAATACGCAAACAATATTTACAAACGAAACACAGTTCACTACTAATATTCAAACTCATATCAAAACTCGGCACGCTTTTGCCACTGACTTGAGAGAGCAATAGATCCGGAGAGAGGGTGAGAGAGAGGGGGGAGAAACACGACAATCACAAAGAGAAGAAGCACGACAAACACAGAGAGGTAAGAAAGACAGGCACCAAAAAACAAATGAAAGGATATAAATAAACAGTCCAGTCATAAAACCAAAAAGATGCGTCGGGTTGGCCAATGAGGTGATGATACGTCTTGTCAGTCAAAATCAATAAAACCAAACCAAAGAAAACGATAGAAAGAAGAAGCAACATGCAGTGGGGAGGAAAAGTAGTACAGATAAACGGAGGACACTTTACACACTAAGAAAGTACATGATATCACAAATAACACAGACTCTCTCTCTAGATCAATAGCCCATAATTAAATTTCAAAACGTATCTAATTATATCTTGGTCACACATGACTCATAGGCATGCACAATGATGATGATGATGATGATGATGATGATGATGATGATGATGATGATGATGATGATGATGATGATGATTGTGGTGGCATTGGAGGTGGTGCACAATGGAGATGATTTCTGTTGCGCCACCTATCAAAACAAAATAAACGATTTCCATTGTGGGTCGAAAAACAATAACTGCATGCAACTTTGATGAGAAATATTGGCACTTTAATTGCTAATCTCTATTGTTTGCTTTCGTTTGGCACGCAAATACAAGACTCGTTTATTGAGGAATCCCTAAATGTCAGGGCAGGCATCAGAACGAGCCAAATGTCGATCAGTCTGTCAGTCAGTCAGTCGGTCCTTTGGAAAGCCATATCTCCACAACTACTGAAGAGATTTTGACCAGACATTGCCTAGATAAGTGGCCTGCTTCTGAGCCATCATAATTATGTGCTTTATCACAAAGGTCAAGGTTACATTTTGCTCAATGATTACTATCTCAAGAACGGCTAAAGCGATTTTGTTGTGTTTTGGCATACAGGTATGGGCCATCCTTTAGTTGCAGTTCGGTTGTCGGTCAATTCAATTGGTCAGTGTGTCGCTCCAAATTTAACTTCTGTTTTTTTTTCAAAACACATTTTTAAAAAGAAGTATCTCAAGAATGATTGCATCAAAATTTATCATGTTTACTTTTTGGATACTAACTATTGCTAAGCACGTTACATCATTCGTACGTGTACTTTGGCAAAGGTCAAGGTCATAGTGCTCCTCCATTTTCTAAACACGTTTAGCGCTGTATCTGAAAAGGGGTTGATAGGATTATTATTATTCTAATTATTATTATTCTAATTATTATTATTCTAATTATTATTCTAATTATTATTATTCTAATTATTATTCTAATTATTATTATTATTATTATTATTATTATTATTATTATTATTATTATTATTATTATTATTATTAGTTCAGATATTATTATTAGTTCAGATATTATTATTATTATTATTATTATTATTATTATTATTATTATTATTATTATTATATTATTATTATTATTATTATTATTATTATTATTATTATATTATTATTATTATTATTATTATTATTATTGTTATTATTATTATTATTATTATTATTATTAGTTCAGATATTATTATTATTATTATTATTATTATTATTATTATTATTAGTATTATTATTATTATTATTATTATTATTATTATTATTATTAGTTCAGATATTATTATTATTAGTAGTAGTAGTTGTATTATTATTATTATTATTATTATTATTATTATTATTAGTATTATTAGTATTATTCTAATTATTATTATTATTATTATTATTATTATTATTATTATTATTATTATTATTAGTTCAGATATTATTATTAGTAGTAGTAGTAGTTGTAGTAGTATTATTCTAATTATTATTATTATTATTATTATTATTATTATTATTATTATTATTATTATTATTATTATTATTATTCTTATTCTAATTATTATTATTATTATTATTATTATTATTATTATTAGTAGTAGTAGTAGTAGTAGTAGTAGTAGTAGTAGTAGTAGTAGTAGTAGTAGTATTATTATTATTATTATTATTATTATTAGTATTATTATTATTATTATTATTATTATTATTATTATTATTATTATTATTATCATTATTATTATTATTATTATTATTATTATTATTATTATTATTATTCTTAGTTCAGATATTATTATTATTATTATTATTATTATTATTATTATTATTATTATTATTATTCTAATTATTATTATTATTATTATTATTATTATTATTATTATTATTATTATTATTATTATTACTTCAGAGAGTGGTCTATCATTCCATGGCTTCACCATTGCTTTGTATGAATAAAGCCGTGTCAGAACAGCGCCAAGAACACTGTTTGAAAATGATTATTTTCGGCTGTTTGTGCGAGTGTCTGGAAATACATTTTAATGGCTTGCCATCTTGTTTAATATTATCCTGATCTCAGCCAATTATAAGAAGTGGGAGGTGGAAAAAAACAGGAGAATAATAAGAAGAACAAAAAATTATTTGATAAAACCAAACCAGATCCGCACCAGAAATAACATCGTCATAGGAACCTGGAATATCAGGACCCTAAATGCGGAGGGAAAATTACAAGAACTGGACCACGGGATTGACCACTATCAATGGAACATTTTAGGGATCAGCGAACTGCGCTGGAAAGGCATAGGTGAAACAACGAACGACAAGCTTTATTTCAGCGGTAGAGATGACAGGCACGAACACGGAGTTGGATTCTTGGTCCACAAGAATATTCTAGCCACGGTCTTGGGTTGCCGCCCAGTCTCCAGTAGACTCATTACCATCCGTATGAGAGCAGCCCCTTTCAACATCACCATCATCCAGGCCTATGCCCCAACATCAGACTATGACGACAGCGAAGTCGAGGATTTCTATGAAAATCTACAGGCTGTCCTTGATCAAGTGCCGAAGAAGGACACAGTCATAGTGGAAGGCGACTGGAATGCCAAGGTTGGCCAAGATGCTCACCACAGTTGGGGAGACACATGTGGACCCCATTGCAACAACGAGACAAATGACACTGTTGGAGTTTGCCAGATACAACAATCTGATACTGGCAAACACGCTTGGTTTCCACAAAAAATCCAGACGATGGACATGGCACAGTCCCGGCGGGGAGCATCACAACCAGATCGACTATATCATGGTCAAGGAACGCTTCATATGACTTGGTCATAGTCTGATGTTGGGGAATAGGTTTGGATGATGGTGATGTTGAAAATGGCTTGTCTCAGACGGATGGTAATGAGTCTACTGGAGACTGGGCGGCAACCCATTACAGTGGCCAGAATGACTCTGTGGACCAAGAAACCAACGCCGTGTTCGTGCCGGTCTTCTCTCCCGATGAAATAAAGCTTGCGGCCTTTGTCGGTCGTTGTTTTTCCAGCGCAGTTCGCCGATACCTAAACTGTTTCATCGATAGTGGTCCAGTTCTTTTAATTTTTCCTTCCGCAGTAAGGTTCCTGACATTCCAGGATTCTATGACTTGTAAAAGGCAACGCAAAATGATGTTAGTTTTTTCCTCTGGATATAATCTGTGACACCGTGCACTAACGGATGGACACACACAGAGGCACAGATAAAAATAAGATGAGAGAGAGAGAGAGAGAGAGAGAGAGAGAGAGAGAGAGAGAGAGAGAGAGAGAGAGAGAGAGACACACAGAGACAGAGACAGAGAGACAGAGAGACAGAGAGATCGAGAGGCAAAGCAAGATTCAAAGACTACATTAGGGTCTTTGTCTAAATACGGCAAAGTTCTTTGTCTCACTTTAACAAAAACTTCCTATTCATTTTCCAATTTTAAAATGCAGCTGTGGTAACCAAATCGATTCCCACAAAGTCACTTGTTCCATTCCTTAAATTAATAATGATTTTTATTTTTTTTATTTTACGTCATTTCACGACAGTGATATTATATGACAAATAAAAGGGGAAAAAAACACCAAACCCAAAGTGGATTGAAGAAAAAACAATAACAATAGATATTACCAATAAGGAAGAAGGAAAGTTAGAAAGAAAAATCGAAGGAAAAGGAATTCATGACATTTGAATTAATGACTGACAGGCAAAGCAGTAGATAAAATGATAAAGCACAGCACATATAATCCTATCCCATAACTCAAAAGTCGTTGGGGCACCACAGATGATCGTTTAACCAGTGTACTCCATAATAGAAAATCAGAAATCATACATTTTATTCAGCTTCTATTGTACCCAGAGGTGCCAACCCCCTAATCTTGTCAGTATTTCCGGACCCGTTTGTCAGTATTTTTTTTTTACACTTGTCAGTTTGTTTGTTTTTCTCGCAAAACCCAGCCTATGACACTATAAAGTAACGAAAGGCTTCCCTCTGAAACAGCAGGCTATTTTCAGTCCTCTAAAATCACAATGAAAATCAGCTCGTTGAACGCAGCAGCGACGTTCAGTGAGTGCATGAGTACTATTATGAGACTAGAAACCGGTTCAGAAGCACCGCTGGCAAAGATAAACAATGTAACGTTATGTAAGTCCTGGCTCCAGCAGAGGGCGTATTAGCCCACCGTGTCGCCATGGCAGCGTCGTGACCTCGACATCGACCTCCAAAGTCCAAGGTGACGGTGAAACAGCCGACTGTCCGCGAACACCTGGAGACACAGTCGGTTGAGAAGGCCGCAAGGTCAAAGAGCGTGTTGTCGACAAACAACCTGTCGTCGAGGCCGGCAACTCGCGTCCACCACCACTGCACCATCTCCGCTGGCATCGAGGTCAAGGTCACTGTGAAGGTCGAGGCCAACATAATGAAGATGCATGTCGCCATAACCATGAAGCTCTTCATGTTGGTCTACTTGTCTGAAAGGGAACGTGAATTGACATGTTACGTAGGTAGCCTACATATTATTAACTATTAACATTTACACAACGTGTGACAGGAGAACTACTGCAGGTATTAAAATGCCACTCAATAGGTCCCAACCATTGTTATTATCATTTTCTTTATTATTATTATTCTTATTATTCTTATTATTCTTATTATTCTTATTATTATTATTACTGTTCTATTATTATTATTATTATTATTATTATTATTATTATTATTATTATTATTATTATTATTATTATCATCATCATCATCATCATATTATTATTATTATTATTATCATTATTATTATTATTATTATTATTATTATTATTATTATTATTATTATTATTTTTATTATTATTATTATTATTATTATTATCATCTTATTATTATTATCATCATCATTATTATTATTATTATTATTATTATTATTATTATTATTATTATTATTATTATTACTATTATCATTATTATTATTATTATTATTATTATTATTATTATTATTATTATTATTATTATTATTATTATTATTATTACTGTTTTATTATTATTATTAGTAGTAGTAGTATTGTTGTTTTATTATTATTATTAGTAGTAGTAGTAGTAGTGTTTTATTATTATTATTATTTTTATTATTATTATTATTATTGTTGTTGTTTTAGTAGTAGTAGTAGTAGTAGTAGTAGTAGTAATAGTAGTAGTAGTAGTAGTTTTGTTGAACGTTGTTGTTCTTGATGTAGTATTTCTTGGATGGAGAGTATAAACCGAGGTCCAGTTTGTACACGCACGCATTCCCTAAACACACCCGGCAAACACGTCTAGGTTTTCTTCTCCCCTATACCAGGTCGCTCAGGATTGTGCTCGTTTGTTTTGGCGTCAGACGATATACATCCTTTACTGTAAATAATGCTAAAAACTGGCGCGATAGCCTACATTATTTATAGAAACTGGTTGCTGACAAACAATGAAAAGAAGGGCATATTGTATTAAAAAAAAAAAAAAACTTCCGCACTTTTTTTAAACGAAAAAACTATAGTTCTAATTCGCGATTTTCGTTCTTGAAAATTATGTCTTTCTACTGATGGTATTAATTCATGAGTAGATAATTAAAATGTTACAATTATTTATCGAGTTAACATGTGTAGCTCATCTTATTTGTTCATCCCAGTACATACCTGAGTAAGACGGAGCCCAACAAACATCAACACCTATCCCTCTGCTAATAATTTGATGAATTAAATATCTGATCTCAAATTGTGAATCTCTTAAATGGAAGCCATTAGACTTACACAATGACGTGCCTTTCGACAAACAGTGTCACGTCACCCGGGCGGGTTCCGCGACGTCAGCTCAAGCAACGAGTGGGGAGATAGAAACTCAAACAAAAAAATAAACTAACACAAATGCCAGAATAACAATCACACTCTTTTATTCAACAATCGACACACATACACAGGACAATGGGGTACTAAACCACCGTCCACCCCTATCAAGTCCCCCACCCCAGTATTAACTATCAATTACCTCCCTTGTCAACCAAAACAAAACTAAACGTCAACAGGTTTTCCCACAACAATGTACAACAAAATATCAATAAACAATCAATTCAAAATACTATAAATTTCAGATGAAGAATGGAGTTGCAAATCTTATTATATTCGAACTATTGTCCAAGCTAGCTTGCAGATCAGAAGCACTGTTCATGAAAATGTCAGTTAAGAGCTCAGTAGGAGCTAAAGCAGTTATTCACTCAATATGATGGATGATTTACATTAACTAAATGAAGTATGTTTTTATGTGCGTGTTGTGCAAGTCTGTGTGTGCGTGGGTGTGGTGCGTGAAGTTCCTGTAGTAAATGGCGACGCCCACAATCCCGAAGCAAGACGAGGCGGTGATAGCAAAGTCAACGTCCACACTTCTCAGCTGTAGAGGCAGAGGTTACAGCGCAGATGCACAACCGGCACAACGGTAGCGGTGGAGTGGAGAAACAACTACATCAGCAAAGTATCAAAACAGCATAATACAGCCCAAACCTGCAGACAAATATATAGTCTTAACAGTCTGCCTACAAAACTCAAATACTACATAACATAATACGCCTTCCGCCGTCCGCCATCTTGACCTGGTTATACATAATAACAATAACAATAATAATAACACAGGATGCCATACGTACATCTCAATAATATAATGCAACTCTTAATACCAATAATCAATCTCTTCCATAAGCACAGTCGTTTATACAAATATACATGATCATTGCGACCACACTTCAATCACACAGTCCCAATTCATTCCATCCTCATCTCCATCCTCATCACCCCTCTCAACTGTTATAATACATCATGATTATCTCCCTTCATCCATATTATCCTATCGTACTATAATATAAACATGCTCTCCTCATATCCATCACTTTCTTCACCTCCTCTCTAGCATAGTACAATTATCTCTCTCCCTTCACATACATCCCCCCTCTCTCTCTCTCTCTAACATGCATTCCTCATCGTCACCTTTGACCCATTTTAGCAACAACAGCAACAACATTCCCGTTTATGTAAAAAACAAGAAAATCATACAAAATCAATAAATCATTATTCATCAAAATACATCCCCTTTCCCCCTCATTCATCATCATTCATTCGCGTATGCAGTCTCGAAGTGCTCGCCACTGAGGAAATGAATTACAGGGTTTTACTCACCCTTTAGGTCTCGGCCTGTGACACACCTCCCCCAACACAGTACACCACAACACAGTACAACACACTGGTTAGTCTGAGAGTTAATTCGTTTTTGGCTATTTGCTAGTTATTCTCACAAGGACATCTCAATTCTTTAAAAGACCTTGAGCCTTGGCAGGTGCCCAATCGAGGACTACACAACCTTAAGGAAAGAATCCTACATTTATCTCCAATAAATGGCGATTACACTCCTCCTTCTCAGTCTTTAGACATTCTTACCCCGACAAGGGCATAAGACCTTTGGTGGTTCGAAACCAACGAATATAACACCCTATCAGAAAGAAAACCTAATACTCGTCTGACACACAGTCACAAGGTTACTTTTCTGACTAAAGCTGACCTCTCGCAAAAAGCGCCAAATCGACTCTGCCTTACTAAACGCAACCCAGCCCACAGGTAACTTGGTCGAGCTCTCGTTCAGTACCCCACTTCTAATTCAACATACCCCTATTTCCTCTGTTAAGCACGTTTACTTAGAGCTACTGCATCTTCGTACGCAATAAAGAAAACGGCCAAGCTATCTATGTACACTACACAGTAGAGAAGTGCAACTTCGCACAAAATATAGCTCTCTCTGTTCTGTGCTGAAACTCGTGTCGTCACAAACAGTTTGAAATATTATTGACATGATCCAGGGCCGGATCTGGGGGGGGGGGGGAGGTCCTGGGTTCCGGAACCCCTCCCCTGGCTATCCGATGTACCTCAGAAAGAAAAATATATATATATATGTAGTTTTTTTAAGCTCTTAATTAGTTTATTTATTACATGACCAGCCAATATGGAACATTAAACTCAAAAACCAACCAACCAACCAACCAGAATGTGTGATGAATGGTGCAATTTATGAACATAGCAAAATTTTCCCACCTTCCGTCCGGCCCAATACCATCACTTGGAACCCCCCCTCCCCCTTCTACTTACCTTGATCCGGCCCTGTGATCTAAACCGATGAAGCAAGGATCAATATAAAAGTCGTATTCCTACTAAATGTGTCAAGTATTTCCAAACCGAGTAAACCCTGGATTCCCAAGTCTGTGAAGGCAACTCTCAATGAAATGAAGGTCGCGGGGGCCGAACCGACCGCCAGCGAGTGCAAAGCAAACTGAGGAACGAGAGAAACCAAAGAAGCGAAACGACTGTACTCTAGGGTATACATACAAAGAGAAAGTCGAAGAGCAGTATCATAATGGTAGACTTGCTTAAGGGGAGAAAACTCTAACCGGTCATTGCTCTCACTTTGACAGCCAAGAAATGTTTCGTGCGCAACAACACACACCAAAGCCACCAACTTTGACAACCAGACTGCCAACGCCATCTTGTGTACAGAATTTCTTTTTGTCTTTTTATGATTATTTATTTATTGGTTTAAGGTGTTTTCTTTTACGTTCAGTGATTACATGTCTGTGATTTCATATGGACTAGATAACTTTAATAGTTCCAGAGTATTGCACTGGAAAAAAATTCTCAAGTTGTATTTCTTTTACCACTGTAGATTCAAACTTTCACAAACACAACGTTTTAGAACGTTTTGCAACTAATTTAAAGACACACAGTAAAAAGCCGACTTCATTGTTAGGCCTAGTGCCAACAGAATATACCATTATTATCTAATCCTTAATCATGCACAACTATCGTCATGGTACATTATAACAGACGTCTGTGAAAATGGACCCTCGGATGATCATACTAGTGAGGACGACGGAAGACGTTTTGATTTCAAAGTGAACGTCGACGACAATTTATGATCAGCTATCTTCTGTTGATGTTGTTGCCAGGGACAGCAGTTGGTTCCAGACAAGTCATTGAGTTTGATTTGAAAGAAACACCTCGCAGATTATAGCAGTCACCCCACTGTTTTTGCTGTGAAATCAAATGTTCCTTAAAAATAGCAAATACATTTTTTTTAAAACGCTAAAGCGTGATGCGCCGGTACACCGACAACTAGAGTATAAACTAAAGGTCTAGTCTGTTCACGCACGCATTCCATGGCACGCACTGTAGAGATCTTGATGCTCACATCCTAGACGGGTGCATGAGTGCCGGCTACACAAATACGCCCTTACGTCTCTTCTCCCTCATCCTAGATCTCCCAGGATTATGCTCAGCTGTCTGGGCGTCGGACGATGTCTAAGCCACAAGGTGGGTGCTCCGGGGCGGCTTGAGTTAGATCCTGTATCGACCATTGCCTTGAGCAGCTCTTGAGCTGGAAAGGCGCTGTATAAGAACGATAAAATAAATAAATAAATTAATAATAATAATAATAATAATAATAATAATAATAATAATAATAATAATAATAATAATAATAATAACAATAAAATAAAATTAAAAAAAATAATAATAATAACAATAAAAATAATAATAATAATAATAATAATAATAATAATAATAATAACAACAACAACAACAATACCAATAACAATACTACTACTACTACTACTACTACTACTACTAATAATAATAATAATAATAATAATAATAATAATAATAATAATAATTATTATTATTATTATTATTATTATTATTATTATTATTATTATTATTATTATTATTATTATTATTATAATGTGAATGAAGGTAATCAAAAATAACGGAATTTCAATGAACGTAATCAGGATTCAGGAAAGGGCGAAGTACCACTGAACAGACTTTCGACTTTCAACCTCAGAATAATCTGCGAGAAATACCTAGAGCACCAAAAACATCTATATCATGTGTTTGAGGTTGTAGACTTTAAGAAAGCGTTCGACCGAGTCTGGAATGCAGCTCTATGGGCAACCATGAGAGTGTACAACATCAGCCCTAACATTATTGAAGTCATCAAAAGGCTGTATGACAAGGCTACTAGTGTAGTCCTCCACAACAACACCATCGGTGACTGGTTCAGAACAACAATCGGTGTGCGTCAAGGATGCCTACTCTCCCCAACACTCTTCAACATCTATCTAGAGTGCATAATGTCAGATGCTGATCATAAAGGCACACTCAGCATAAAGGGTAGAACAATCTCTAACCTCCATTTTGCGGATGACATTGATGGATTGGCTGGAGAGGAACAAGAACTAAACAGCTAATACACAGGCTTGACACCACCTCCAGAGCCTTTGGAATGTAAATAAGTGCAGAAAAGATCAAAATGATGACCAACAACACCAATGGAATCAACACGGGTATCAAAGTCCAAGACTAATCCCTCAACACGGTGCACAACTTCAAATATTTAGGAGCAATTGTATCAGACAATGCTTCCTGACATGAAGTCCTCTCCAGGATAGCACAAACAACTGCTGCCCTGACAAGGTTGAAGCCCATTTGGAAAAACGGGACCATCAGTCTACACTCCAAGGAAAGGTAACTGCCCTCCCTTGTCATCTCCATCTTCCTATACTCTTGCGAAACATGGACCCTCACAGCAGACCTGCAACGAAGAATACAAAGCATGGAGATTAGGTGCTACCGAAGACTTCTGGGCATTTTCTATACGCAGCACATCACCAACGACGAAGTCCGACAGACCTTAACACAGGCCATCGAACAACACGATGACGTGCTTTTAGTGGTAAAGAAACGAAAACACCGATGGTATGGCCACGTCACTAGAGCAGCAGGCCTTGCAAAGACCATCCTGCAAGGCGCGGTGTACGGAGGCAGAAGAGGGAGATAGAAAAAAAGAGGTGTGGGATCAGCATTTGAGAATGGACTGGCTTGAAACTGAGCGAAGCCATGAGGGTTGCTGGGGACAGAGAAAGATGGACTACGCTGGTTAAACGATCATCTGAGGTGCACCAACGGCGTTTGAGTTATGGAATAATTTAGGATAAGATAGGAATCAGAAATAACGGAATTTCAATGAAGTTAATCAAACGTTGCGGAATTTCAATGAAGGTAATCAGAAATGACGGAATTTCAATGAAGGGAATCAAACATAACGGAATTTTAATGAAGATAATCAGAAATAATGATATATAAATGAAATATCAATGAAGGTAATCAGAAATAATGAAATGTCAATGAAAGATGGGCTACGGAGCATGCCATCCTAACACTTCTTGTTGGTGACCACAGGGGCATTTTTTTGCTGGTAGAACCTATTATCTGTGATGTTTGTTTTATAGCTTTATAGTTTATATTTTATAGTTTAATTATGCATTTAACAGCACATTTACTTCTTTATTGGGAGTACTCTCCGTGTGTACATAAGGTCATTTAAAATTTTAATTCTTATTCTTACTGGTTATTTCTGCGACAAAGCTGCCTTTGTAATTGTAATTGCCCAGCTTGAGAGGAATGAAGTTCTGTGGCATTGGGTTGTGCTGTATTGTATTGTGTTGTATTGTATGGTATTGTATTGTAATGTTGGGATGTACATTTTGTATTGTAGCTTTCTGCGGAGAAACTATTATCTGTGATATATCAGGGCAGTTTACTTTTTATGACATTTACCTCTAGTTTATTGTATGTATTTAACCCTATGTTTTGTTATTTATTTGTTTTATTTATCATCTATTGCTTGGACTACTTCTCATGTGTATGTAATAATATTTTTAATTCTTGTGTATTTTGCTAATTGCGCTGATGCTGCCATTGTAATTGCTCAGTTTGAGATGAATAAAGTTGTATTGTATTGTATTGTATTGTATTGTATTGTATTGTATTGTATTGTATTGTATTGTATTGTATTAACCACCTACATAGCGGTAGCGAATCTTCAACAGCACCGCGGTAGTGATTCCTCGATAGCACAGCGGTAATGATTCCTCCAAAGCACAGCGGTAGTGATTCCTCGATAGCACAGCGGAAGCAGGCATATAAATTAGTTAATGAATTAAGTAATTAATAAATAATAATAAGAAGAAGAATAATAAGAATAATAAGAATGATAATATTAATTATATATATATTATAATTAATGAATAATAATAATGATTATAATAATAATAATAATAATAATAATAATAATAATAATAATAATAATAATAATAATAATAATAATAATAATAATAATAATAATAATAATAATAATAATAATAATAATAAACGAATTCGAGTTACACATTCAGTATCTAGATTCAAGCATCGGGGCTGAATCGACTATTGATAAATACGTGTAACAGTCGTAATAAGTAAAGGAACCATACGTTGAGAACCTCTCGCTATCCATCAATTTACCAAACCATTCCTGGTTGTAGCAGTCTATCGTACGTTGTCTGAAAACACGTAAAAAAGCATTTTCATTCCCTACTCCCCCGTTCAACCAAACATCAGAAAAACCAAACATGTCAAAACAGTGTTTTATAGTCTAAGCCAAGTTATGCGCAGAGAGAGAGAGAGAGAGAGAGAGAGAGAGAGAGAGAGAGGGAGAGAGAGAGATGGAGAGAGAGAGAGATGGAGAGAGAGAGAGAGAGAGAGAGAGAGAGGGAGGGAGAGAGATGGAGAGAGAGAGAGATGGAGAGAGAGAGAGAGAGAGAGAGAGAGAGAGAGAGAGAGAGAGAGAGAGAGAGAGAGCAAAATTCAAAGACTACATTAAGATCTTTGTCTAAATGCAGTAGAAACTTTCTATTTCTTTTCCAATTCCAAATTGCAACTGTGGCATCAAATCGATTCCCACAAAGCCACTTGTAACAACAATTGCTCCATTACTTTGAAGTATTAATCGTTGGTGTAATTGTGCGTCATTTCACGATAGTAACACCCAAGTTTCACGATAGTGATATATACCAAATCAAGGGAGGAAATAACCAAACCAAAAGTGGATTGAAGTAACAAACAAATAATATTATTAAAGATAAGAAATTACATTACATTATTATTGCTTTAGGTCCAGCGGACTCTTCCGAGCCAAATCAGGACCGGACAACCCCCTATCCGCATAAAAGATCTGCTGAAACAACCCTAGTGGTAAAACCGAAAGCTCTCCACCAGCCAGTCACTTTACAATAAAGACATCCCACGTAGGGGACGGCTGAGGCTTCACCCCAACTTATCGAACCCCCGTTTACAAAAACAAAATAGAATACAAACATCATTATAAATTATCAACAAAACACATACATATAAAATGCCTACATTGCTAAATAATAGCATCATAGGAAGCCCTAGTGACCACCTGACAGAAAGCGTCCAATATTCCCAAGCCGATCCAACAGACCTCATACACAAATAAGGAGTCTTGCCCCGGAAGAGTTTTCAAGAAAAAAGGTAGGAGACTGGTCTAGCGAAGAAGACGATAGTATAGCAGATTGATAGAACAGAGCAGGAATGAGAAAGGGCAAATGAGAAAGACAACGACAGTGGGAATTTAAAGCACTAAATTTCCAGAAAGTGGGGATACTATTTATACTGAAACCCCCGGCACCCCAACGGGGGTAACATAAGAAATAAGGAAAGACAAAGTCGGAGATGAAATCGTACATTTTATTCAGATCCTATTGTATTTCTTCTTTATTTTATTTTATTCAGTACCACCGAACATTGAAGCTGTCCATAACTATTGTGATTGTAAACCCTACATCAAATATACAGTAAAATAATAATAATGCGCATGCAATAGACCATGCGCGATAATACTAGGGGAAACAATTGTGGCCTGCTTATCTGAATGTTGCGCCCAGAGTTGTCTAACGATAGGCGGACATTCTTTGCAAACGAACTGTTTCTCGCCTACAATTTCTGCTCTGTCCTCCATCAAACCTTCCAGAGCAACCGAAAGGCTGATTTTAGGTGCGATCCTGGCTAGCTTCGTTAGTCTGGTCTCCCACTGCCCTGCAGCCACCACCCTACTTTCCCGAAGAAAAAAGCTTGAAGCTCGGGGTAGCTTTCATAATGTTTTGAGACGGGATGTCCGCTGGGATAACCCTACGTGACTAAGAACAAAGCAAGAAGACAAGTTACCTCCCATGTCTGAATAGGATCTGTGAAGCTAACTAACAACAATTCTTGATAAAATCAACACTAGAAGAAATAAAAGCAAAAATAACATTACAAATATATTCTAACCATAAATTCTTGATAATATCAACACTAGAATAAATAAAAACAACAATAACATTAAAAATATGGTCTAACCATAAATTCTTGATAAAATCAACACTGGAGAAATAAAAGCAAAAATAACATAAAAAATATAGTCTAGCCATAAATAAATGAAATTACGGAAATATTTTAATTAAAGAAGACTAAGGAGTAGGTGTACAATAATATTTAAAAAATACAATTTTGAAGGTTTTTGTTTGTTTGTTTTTTTGTTTTTTTAGAGGGAGGTGAGGAGGAAAAGGCTGAGAGGGAGGGGGGGGGCGGTGTTTGCAGAAAACGACAATTTCGTACAATTTTACTACATTTCAAAATCAAACATGTGACACATCGGCAATGACTGACATCATATCCTATCCTATCCTATCCGGTAACTCAAAAGTCGATGAGGCACCAAGATGATTGTGTAACCATCTTCACTGTACAGAGCAAAACATAGTAACATCTGATCATTTTTCCATATTTAAGAGTGTCTCTGTTCCGTTGACGTTGACTTTCACTTCCGCAGATGACCTCACCAACAATCGTCTCAAGATAGGAGTTCATATTGGCTTCCCCCTCAACATCATGGATAACTATCGAACGGCAACAGGATGCATAGTGCCTAATCTATCCACAAAAGATGAGACCCGAAATATTAGCCAAGCTGCACAATGGACACCAGGGAATAGTCGAGACTCGTACTTTGGTCGGTGACAGCGTGTGGTGGCCAGGTCTATCCACACAAATCCCCTCAGGTGAAAAACACAGCTAAATATCAGCAAAGCGTTCAATGTGTGACGACACGAGTTTCAGATAGCAGGGAGAATTATACTTTGTACGAAGTTACACTTCTCCCTTATGTAGTGTACATAGAATAGCTTGACCGGTTTACTTTTTGCGTACGAAAGGTGCAGTATCGTAAAGTCCGTGCGTAACGAAGAAGACAGGGGTAGGCCAATACAGAACAGGGCTATGCATGATAAGGAATGTGTATACTGACGAGAGCTCGACGTTTTGCTTGTGACGGGTGATTTTTGGTAGGGCAGAGTGGTTTGAGATGCTTTTGCGAGAAGGTCGATTCTAACCAGGCAGCAACCCTGTGACAGAGGTCATAGTAGTATAGTTTCTGTTTGGAAGGGTGTGATTATTGTTTATATAGCCACCCAAGGTCTTGCGCCCTCGTCGGGGTAAGGGTGCTTAGAATTCGAAAGAGGAGGAATATTAACTGCCATTTGTGAATTAATGTAGGGTTATTTTCCTAAGGTGTGTGTAGTTCTATATTGAACACCCACCGAGACTTAGCTTCTGTTGCAGAACAAAGGTGACCTCGTCCTCATTTTATAAGTGTTATTTGGGAAGTGAAATAACCAGCAATAGCGAGACAAAGTGACTCTCAAAAGACTAACCCGTGTTTGTGACAGTGCTGTGTTGTATTGTTGTGTTGGGGAGGTGTATCACAAGCCGGGGCCTATAAGGTGAGTAAACCCTGTTATTCAATTGCTTAGTGGCGCACTCTGAGACTGCGTACGTGTATGGATGGTGATGAGTGTGGGGAAGGGGATGTATTTTAGGATGCATAATGATTTTTATTGATTTTATATGATTTTCTTATGATTTTCTTATTGTGTATGTGATGGAGAAATGTCGTTGCTGCTGTTGTAAAAGTGGGGCAAAGGCGACAATGGGGAACGTAGAGAGGGAAAGAGAGAGAGGGTGAGGGTGTATGTATGGAGAGAGCGATAAAATGTATTATGCTGAAGAAAGATGAAGTGATGATTATGAAGGAAGCATGTTTACAGTATAGTGCGGCAAGATAGTATGAATGAAGGGAGATAATCGTGATGGGTTATAACCGTTGGGGGTGATGGTGATGATGAAGGGAGGTGGAATGAATCAGGACTGTATGATGAAGTGTGGTTGCAATAATTATGTATATTTATATAAATGTCTGTGTTTATAGAAGATGTGAATTATTAAGCATCAAGGGTTGATCTATATTATTGAAATGTGTGCATAGCATCTTGTATTGTTATCATTGTATGCATAAACAGGTCAAGATGGCGGACAGAGGACGGCGTGTTATATTATATAGTGTTTATGTCTTGTAGGCAGACTGCTAAGACTGTGTATATGCTTACAGGTTTGGGCTGCTTCTTATGCTGTTGCTTATGTTGCTGTTGACGTTTGGTTGCTGTTTTTGATGCTGATGATGCGGTTGTACCTGTCATCGCCAATGTTTACGCTAATTGATTTCTAGCCAGCCTGGGTTATGCCGGTGCCTCTACAGCAAGGAAGTGTTGGTGGTGGTCTCTGCCACTGCCGTGTGTTTGCCTACGTGTCGAGGCATCACTATTTCAGGAATTTTTCGCACCTAATTCACGCACACTCAGACTTGCACTGCACCACACCTAAAAACATATCTCATTTAGTTAGAGAATCATCCACATATTGTGAAAGAGACTGTTTAGCTCTCTGAGCTACTTGACAAAACATTTGAACAGTGCTTCAGTTCCACAGCTTCACCTGGATAATAGTTCAAGATTAAAGATTCATAACGCCATCATTTTTTTTATTTGAAGATTTATATTTTGAATTGATTTATTAATTGTGATTTTGTTGTACACATTTTTGTAAAGAAACTGTTGCTGTTTAGTTCTGTTTGGGGTTAAACAAGGGGAGGTAATTGTTAGTTAATACGGGGACGGGGGTCTTGATAGGGGTTGAGGGTGGTTAGTTTCCCATTTGTCCTGTGCGCGTATGTTAATTGTTGAATAAAAGTGTGTGATTGTATTCTGGCATCTTTGTGTTAGTTTATTTTGTTTGAGTTTTATTCCTTTCACTCACTTTATGTGCTGAAGTCACGGAACCCGCTCGGGGGCCGTGACACAATGCTCAATGGATTTTAATAGTCCTCAGCAAATTTCATTATTACACTTTAGAATATAACTTAGAAGCAGTCACTTATCGTTTTATGAAATAAAAATGTTCGTCCGTGTGAGGCCCATTCCACTCAAACAGTCACAGAAGGAAATCTGAAACGAAGGCGATTTCTCACAAACGACGATCTGTTTTTCTCAGAAAATATTTAAACTTACTTCAGACACTTCTGAACACCATGTAGAATTCGGCGTGATATGTATGTGTGTCCACTGATGTGTCAGAACACAAGATACAAAACAGACAAATGAGACCAGACGATTGGTCGCCATTTCAACCCAAGCTTTTATAAAACCAACCAAGTCAAAATCAAGCCAAATATGAATACACACATTTAGGGATTACTTACAGCTCTAAGAGGTGTGTCTGCGTGCGTGTCTGTTGTTGTATATATATATATATATTATATGTTAATAAGTTGAACAGTGTCAAGCAGCAGGCTGGCAAGATGCTTGTCGTCATCGTCGTCGTGGTGGTGGTCAGTCTAAGAACATACTCTTTGATAGAAATCACTGGTAGGATCCGCTTCCAGGGGGTGGTCAAGCGGGGTGACCGAGGCCAGAGTGCACCTACGATTGGTGGTCCCATATTCGATAGAACGACAAATTGCTCCACTGGAATTCCAATAGATGAGGCACCGGTTTTGGCACTTTGCTGGCGTCTGGTTGAACAAGACGACAAGATTGTTTTCCAAAATTCTGTGTTGTGGATACTTCAAGAATGCCGTCCCGAGGGCTTCCACAGGACACACTGCAACAGTCAGTAATTTTTTTCACTTTATTCCATTTCTTTGTTCTTTGTCTTTCTTTTTTTTTGGGAGGTGGGGGCGTGGGGTTGGGGGTGGTGGTGGCAGGCGGAGGGGAGGGTAGGATGGGGGTTGGGGGTGTCTCAAAAACGGCTAAACCAATATTGGTATTCAGATACTTCTACTCAGGGCCAATCATTCAGTAGCAATACGGTTGTCGGTCACTCTGTCGGTCCGACGCTCCGGATTTTTACTTTTTGTGTCCAAAACATATTAACTGTTACTTTATCTCAAGAATGTCTGAACCGAATTTGCATATTGTAATACTTTAACCACTGCCAAGCCCGTTAGAGCATTCATATTGGCACTTTCTCAAGGTCACGATTGCTTTGCTTCATCATTTTCTATGTCTCAAAACCGGCAGCATCGATTTCAATGATTTTGGTTGCCTTTAGCCTAAATGCACACTCATCACTAAGCATTCAGTGGTGGTCAATAGGACGGTCAGTGGGTTGGTTGGTCAATCGGTCCGACTGTAATTTTTCAGGTCAATACACTTGTTTTGCATTATCTCAATACCTATTTGACCGGTTGTTTTATTTATTTATTTATTTTTTTTACAATGCAGATAGATACTTTATATGTTACTCACCCGTTGAGAGGTTGTTTTTTTTAATGTGCAACGTACTAGATTGCTGTTGTTGTTCTACTACTATTATAATTATTATTGTACTTGTCTAATTATTGAACAGTTTGACCTCACCTGCTTGGCAGACGCGGCCGGAGGTGGAGTAGAAGTAGCCGGGCATGCAGGTACACACACCAGCAAAGCACTTGGCGTTCAGGTGTCTTGGGCACTCTTCATCAACAGTGCAATTCGCACCCTGCCATTCATCTGCAATGAACCATCGTCATCGTCATCAACATTATCATCATCATCACCATCATCATTGTAGACCCCGGCGCTATTTCCGTCATTACCTTCTATATCGATGACTCACAACAGCCCGTTACCACTGTCCGAAGGCGTCTGCCAGAATATTCCGGTCACCTATCACGACTGGCCTCACTGAAGATATCTTCCAGAAGCCGTCGCTGCTTCAGAAAATGTCTACAACAGGTGCATCATCATCATCATCATCATCATCATCATCATCATCATCATCATCATCATCATCATCATCATCATCATCATCATCATCATCATCATCATCATCATCAACATCATCCTCATCATCAAAGACATCATCAACATCATTATCATCATCTTCATCATTATCATCAACAACATCATCAAGAAAACCAACATCGCCGTCGTCATCATCACCACCATCATCTTCATCATTATCATCATCATCATCATCAACAACAACAACAACAACAACAACAAGCGCAGGCGCAGGTCTGCAAAGTCACATTGTAATGTCATGTACACAAAATTATAGTTTAGATTAGTGACGCATGATGTTTTACAACGGGTCCAGTGAAAACTCCGAGTAAATTACGTGATCCTTATCGCTAAGATGTGCATCAGTATTTGTTAAAAGGCCAAATCTAAAGTACCTTTGGAAGACCTTTTGTGTGTTAGACTGTTACAAAATAAATATACGTAAATTAGCCAACATTTGATTGCCAAAATAATTCAAACGGAATATGTAATTAAAAGCAAGGTAGTATATCATTCAAATGTATTTTCAGATACTCATAGAGGGGAAAAACTAGCTTTTTTTGCAAAAATGTTAATTATTTTGTTGTTTTGAAACTCAGCTTTACCACAATGAAGCAAAAAGATAACATGTAAAGATGAACCATTACCAGGACTAACAAACATAATATTGAAACTAATTTGAACAATAAATAAAATATTTTCATAAATTGATAAATGTAATTGTCTGTCAGACCGGGAACGGGATTGCTTCAGGAAAAAAGATAAAATCATATTACAGTTCAGCTATTTATTACTTTATTACTTTAGGACGTATAGTTTCTTTGAACTCCGTTTTAATTATTATTCTACTACTTTGAGTGAAAAATAAGAGAACCATAAAATTAGCAAAACGTATATCGGTATTGTGTCCAACTGTTGTATATTTATGTCTTTAATATTTCAAGTTTGTTTCCCTGTTTCAACTTGTGTAATTGTATAAGAACGTCCTTTTGATGAATGCGTGTATACCTGTTGGTTCGGGCACTAAATAAAATAGACCCAACGTTTCCCGGAGTGTCGTAAGAGGCGACTAACAGGGGTGATGTTAGCGCGGCATCACTGGGCGAAAGTCTTCTACACAGAAGTCACCGGCCAGGGCGGAGGAACCACATGTTACTACAGGTTCAACGACCACGTGCTCAGGGCCAAGGCGAGCCACACTGTATTCGTGGATATCGGCTGTGGCCAACAGCCTGGAGAGGATTGGGCCCTGCCAGGTCTTTTTTGCCCAAGACACACTGCATGATGAATAGAACCATTCACTCCATACCGGATCGGTCGCTGCACGGGTCACCACAGACCGCGCCTTCTGTTGGCCACCAGGACCAGGTGGTAAGTGTGCTACTGATGGACAACTTAGCAAGATCCGCACCATAAACAACATCGTCATAGCAAGCTGGAATATCAAGACCCTAACTGCGGAAGGAAAATGAGAAGAATTGGCCCAAGAGCTGGACCACTATCGATGGAACGTTTTAGGTATCAGCGAACTGTGCTGGAAAGGCCTAGGTGAAAGAACGACTGACAAAGGCCACAAGCTTTATTTCAGCGGTAAAGATAACAGGCACGAACACGGCGTTGGATTCTTGGTCCACAAGAACATTCTAGCCACTGCCATGGGTTGCCACCCAGTCTTAGACTCATTACCATCCGTCTGAGTGCAGCCCCTTTCAACATCACCATCATCCAGGCCTTTGCCCCAACATCAGACTATGACGACAGCGAAGTTGAGGATTTCTATGAAAATTTACAGGCTGTCCTTGACCAAGTGCCGAAGCAGGACAAAGTCATAGTGGAAGGGGACTGGAATGCCAAGGTTGGCCAAGATGCGCACCACAACTGGGGAGATACATGTGGATCCCACTTCAACAACGAGACAAATGACAGAAGTCTGAGACACTTGGAGTTTGCCAGATACAACAATCTGATACTGAAAAAAAACGCTTGGGCTCCACGAAAAATCCAGACGATGGACATGGTACAGTCCCGGCGGGGAGCATCACAATCAAATCGACTACATCATAGTCAAGAAACGCATCAGATCAAGCATCAACATTGGCAGGACACGCACTTTTCCAGGAGCAGACATCGGAAGTGAGCACGATCTCGTGATGATGTCTTTCCGGATTCACCTGAAGAGAGTAAACACATAGCACGAGTTAGAGGGGGCTTTACGTCTTTGCTGCTAAGTGTAAATTCACAGCACTCAGTGGTTTTAATCGACTCAAGTCTCAAGTAAAGGTCTATCACGTCCTGTATGTCTCAAGAAGAAACAAACTTAGATGCTGCCGCGAAAAGCACGAGATTATTTAGATTAACAAACACATGCAAGGTCGTTGGGGCACCACAGATAATCGTTTAACCAGCGTACTCCATCTTTCTCTGTCTTCAAACATCAAACAACAACATGTATAATATAGTGTAGGTTAGTAACAGACCTCTTAATGTTATGTAAGTCCTGGCTCCAGCAGAGGGCGTATTAGCCCACTGTGTCGTCATGGCAGCGTCGTGACCTCGACATCGACCTCCAAAGTACAATGTGACGGTGAAACAGCCGACTGTCCGCGAACACCTGGAGACACAGTCGGTTGAGAAGGCCGCAAGGTCAAAGAGCGTGCTGTTGACAAACAACCTGTCATCAAGTCCAACAACTCGTTTCCACCGCGACAGCACCATATCCTCTGGCATCGAGGTCAAGGTCAAGGACATTGTAAAGGTCGAGGCCAACATAATGAAGATGCATGTCGCCATAACCATGAAGCTCTTCATGTTGGTTTACTTGTCTGAAAGGGAACGTGAATTGACATGTTACGTACGTAGCCTACATATTATTAACTATTAACATTTACACAACGTGTGACAGGAGAACTACTGCAGGTGTGTAAATGTCACCCCATAGATCCCAACCATTATTGTTAACATTTGCGTTCTTCTTCTTCTTCTTCTTCTTCTTCTTCTTCTTCTTCTTCTTCTTCTTCTTCTTCTTCTTCTTCTTCTTCTTGTGCACCCGATACACATTGGTCGAAGGCTACTAGAAGCATGCTGTAGTAGTCGCCTCATCATCATCCTCATCCTGTCCCGTAACCCGGAGGTCTTAGGGGCACCACAGATGATCGTTTAACCTGCACACTCCATCTCTCTCTGTCCTCAGCAGACCTGATGGCTTCGCTCAGTGTCAAACCAGTCCATTCTCGAATGTTGTCCTCCCACCTCTTTTTCGGTCTCCCTCTTCTTCTACCTCCTTGCACTGTGCCTTACAGAATGGTCTTTGCAAGGCCTGATGATCTGGTGACGTGGTCATACCATCGGAGTTTTCGTTTCTTCACAATTGTGAGCAGGTCATCGTGTTGTCCAATGAGTTGTGTGATGGTCTGTCGGACTTCGTCGTTGGTGATGTGTTGGGTATAGGAAATGGCCAGAAGTCTTCTTTAGCACCTCATCTCCATGCTTTGTATTCTTCGTTGTAAATCTGCTGTGAGGGTCCATGCTTCGCAAGCATATAGGAAGATGGAGATGACAAGGGAGCGCAGCAGTCTTACTTTGGAATGTAGACTGATGGTCATGTCTTTCCAAATGGGCTTCAACCTTGTCAGGGCAGCAGTTGTTTGTGCGATCCTCGAGAGGACTTCATGTCGGGACCCATTGTCTGACATTATCTGCACTTATTTCCATTCCATAAGCTCTGGAGGTGGTGTCAAGCCTCTGTACCAGCTGTTCAAGTTCTTGTTCCTCTCCAGCCAATCCATCAATGTCATACGCAAAACGAAGATTAGACATTGCTCTACCCCCTATGCTGACTGTGCCTCCGTGATCTGGAAGAGCATCAGACATGATGCGCTCTAGGAAGATGTTGAAGAGCGTTGGAGAGAGTAGGCATCCTTGACGCACACTGATTGTTGTTCTGAACCAGTTCCCGATGACGCTGTTATGGAGGACTGCACTGGTAGCCTTGTCATACAGGCTTTTAATGACTTCAATAATTTTAGGGCTGATGTTGTAAACTTTAATTGTTGCCCATAGAGCTGCATGCCAGACTCGGTCAAACGCCTTCTTGAAGTCTATGAACACATGATATAGATGTTGTTGGTGCTGTAAGTATTTCTCACAGATTATTCTGAGGTTGAAAATCTGTTCAGTGGTACATCGTCCTGCGCTGAATACCGCACGTTCTTCAGCTATGATTTGTTAAGCTTGGGGTTTCAACCTGTTGAGTATTATTTTCAGGAGGACCTTGCTGGGATGCCTGATGAGGCTGATGGTGCGGTAATTTTCACACTCCTGAAGGTTACCTTTTTTGGGAAGAGTGATGACAAGCGACTGGGACCATGGTGTAGGCCACTCCCCACTCTGCCAGATCTTGTTACAGATAATGGTGAGGGCATCAATCATCGCTTCTCCTCCTGCTTGTAGCGGTTCCGCGGGTATGTTATCCACTCCCGCTGACTTCCATTTCTTCAGCGATTGCACTGCTGTTTCAACTTCTTCCCGGAGAATTGGGAGGATTTCTTCTTCTTCTCTGTTCTCGGGACATGCTAGACCTGAAGGGTCTCCATTTGGTGTATGGTTGTAAAGGTCAGAGCAGTACTCTGTCCATCTGTCCAAGACTTCTTGTTCTTCTGTAAGGCATATGCCAGACTTGCTTTGGATCGTGGAGACTTTGGGCTGTTTAACACTTGTAGTCGCCTCAACAGGCCATAAAGCATGCTCTCATGCTTCAGAGCACTGCTTCCTATACGCTTCAAGCCCTAGGAGCATTGACCAATGAACTCATGAAAATAGAAAATGTAAGTTTCGTCTCCTCTATGGGACGAATTAGGTCAAACTGTATTTGTTTCTAGGTCAACTGTCTTTTACGAACCGTTTGAGAATGTTTTTGAACCGTTTGTTGACGCCGGATATTGTCCTCACACTTGGTTTCATACCATTTAAGAATCCAACAAGGCAAATGTGTTTTTGAGACGGAAAGAGCGGAATGTTGTAGAGCAACATTCTGTATATATTTACAGTGAAAATGCGCTTTTTCCGTCACTATAGAGCTTGAAGCGTATAGGAAGCTGTGTTCTGAAGCATGAGAGCATGCTTTATCGCCTGTTGAGGCGACTACTAAAGCATGCTTCTGGCAGCCTTCGACCAATGTGTACAGGGTGTCTTCTTCTTCTTCCTCCTCCTTTTCTTCTTCTTTCTTTTTATTGTTGTAGTAGTCCTTGGGTTGAGAGTATAAACCGAAGTCTAGTCTATGCACACAAGCATTCAATGGCACAAAATTTTAAAGATCCTTACGCTCATGTCCCAGAGGGGTAAATGCCAGCTACACAAATATTCCTGGCAAACACTTGGTCCCCTCACCCAACCCCTCTCCTCCCCCTCTCCACCCCAATCCTCCTCCCCATATTCGGACGGTTCAGGATTGTGCTCATCTTTTGTTTTGGTTGATATTTTACCTTTGACCCTTGAAACCAAGAGAGTTCATCACTATGAAAATAATGCTACTACGTCACTTTTCGACCTTTAAAATTGGTCTGCTTGCAGATCTGTGCCATCGCCTTAAGTCGTTGGGGATCCTCCTGCCACTCACCACGCGAGAGACTCGTGCAGGAACTCTCCATAGACTCTTGCACAACCTCCCTTCACCGTGTAAGAAAGCTCATTGATTGACATGATATGAGCACTAGCCATGTGACCCGCTCAAAAAGAACTACTAGGTCATTTGAACTCTCAGTCCCCCGTGAAAGCAGGCAAACCAGAAGCAATCTCCGATTTTATTCTCGAACAGGGCTTAGATTTTATATTTTTGACAGAAACGTGGTAAGCAACAACGGACGTGAAGCCACATGCCAACTCTTTACCCCATCCGGGTTCTGTTTGAAATCATGCCCCCGATCCTCTAGAGGTGGTGGAATCGCAGTTGTTTTAGGCAGGCGTTAGAACCCTTTGTGACTTTCAGAACATCTGTTCCTTATGAACATACTACCTTTAAAGAAATAGAAATGGTAATTTCCTACTGTGGTACTAGCTAGTACTTGTGTGAGCGGCATCTACCATCCTCCACCAACATTAAAAACAAATTCAAATTACCCACATTCCTCACAGAAACTGAAGAATTGCTTGAACATCACATCACGCATTAGGCGACATCAACATATATTTTTGACCAGCCACAGAACAATGACACAAGACAGACGATGGACCTTCTTGACTGTCATGATCTTAAGCAACTTGCTTGACAAACCCACATGCAAAACACACATCATTATTGGATCGTCATCCACGAGTCGACTGACCTAATGTATGGCGTTCTTCTGAACGACTACCTCAGATCTGATCACTCTGCCGTTCTCTTCTCCCTCAAAGTAGCCAAGCCGTCTAAACAAAAGAAACGCGTAATCCGTCGCAATCTCAAACTAATCAACACAGACAAATTTCGCGCAGAAGCAGCCCGGCGACTTCTTGATCGTCCGCCTTCCTCGGATCCTGATCTTCACTATTTCCATTCTTTGCACACTTCTTGATGAACACGCACCCTCAAAAACAAAACTCATTGTAGATAGGCCTTCTGCACCTTGGATATAAGTAACGAATGCAAAACAAGCACGTCGCCGAGCAGAGAGGAAGTGGCGAGCCTCTAAGATAGAAGTTGACAGACAGATTTACAATAAGTACAAAGAACAAGTTCAGACAATCATCACAAACGCCAAGCACTTTCACTAAAGTATCAAAATCTGTGAAACAACCTCTGCTTAAGCCCTCTTTTCCACCATGAACGACCTACATGACAGCTTTTCTGCTTCTCCCTTGTCCAACAACATTGACCCTTCCAAACTCCCACAAGCTTTCTCTGAGTATTTCCACAACAAGATCTAAGCCATACGTAACACACTAGACAATAAACCATATCAAAGCTCCGACACTCCTGCTTTTACAGGAACTCCTTGCTCTTCTTGATCTCTCAGCGGCCTTCCATACGGTCGTTCACTTCAAGCCTCTGACTCACTCTTTACTGGAAAAAGTTATCAAAGAAACCACCTTAACAACTTGTGACCTTGACCCTCTTACTACACAACTCTACTCTGACTGTCTAGGCCTACCTGTACTTATTCCTTCTGTCCTTGAATTCATCAACAACTCTCTACAATCAGGCTCAATCCTCAGACTTCTTCAAGACTGCCATTGTCAAACCCCTTTAAAGAAACCGGTGCTTGACCCTAACACTCTCAGCAACTTCCGCCCTGTCTCAAATTTATCCTTCATCTCCAAACTCCTTGAAAGAATAGTTCTGAATCAGTTTAACTCTCACCTTCTCTCCAACAACATTCTCTCTCCTCTTCAGTCAGCATATCTTCATAACCACTCCACTGAAACTGCTTTTCTCAAAATAACTAAGATCTTCTTTCTGTCACAGATCAAGGTGAAATCTTGTAACAAGAGCATAGATTTAAACACCGCCCCAAGCTTTGCCTTGTTTAGTCAGTGACTTGGGGTCATGAGCAATCTTGCCACTGTAGATTGTTCTAACCTATAAAGGAAAAAGTGAAAGCCCCAGTTGAAAACCTGTCTTGACTTTGTAGGCATGACTGATTCACTGGGGCAACAGTACCCCCGTTGGAGTGCCGGGGGTTTCAGTATAAATAGTATCCCCACTTTCTGGAAATTTAGTGCTTTAAATTCCCACTGTCGCTGTCTTCCTCATTTGCTCTTTCCCATTCCTGATCTGTCCTATCACTCTGCTATACTATCTTCTTCTTCGCTAGATCAATGACCTACCTTTTTTCTTGAAAACTCTTCCTGGACAAGACTCCTTGTTTGTGTATGAGGTCTGTTGGATCAGCTTGGGAGTGTTGGACGCTTTCTGCCGGGTGGTCACTAGGGCTTCCTATGATGTTATTATTTAGCAATATAGGCATTTTATATGCATGTGTTTTGTTGATGACTTATAATGATGTTTGTATTCTATTTTGTTTTTGTAACCGGGGGTTCGAGTAGTAGGGGTAAAGCCTCAGCCGTCCCCTGCGTGGGATGTCTTTATTGTGAAGTGACTGGCCGGTGGAGGGCATTCAATTTTCCTACTAGGGTTGTTTCAGCAGATCTTTTATGCGGATCGGGGGTTGTCCGGTCCTGATTTGGCTCGGAAGAGTCCGCTGGACCTAAAGCAACAATCAAGCAATCAATCAAAGTGTAGACTTAGAAGGTCACTGTTAGTCTATAGCAGACGATGAAGGTATAACTGATGTGTACACACATTGCTCGCTTGACGCGCAGCGCTGTAATGACATCATCGCAGCTTACTTAGGGCGCTTCGCTTTTTTCAGCCAATGCGAACACAGCTAGAGTAGGTTAGAACCAGTTCTGGCTGATTCAAGCAGAAAGGTAGGAGAGTCATTCTGCATTCACACGCCGAGCAGTACACGCTAGCAGAAATCTCTCCACTGAACAGACTTAGGAAGCAGTACTTGTTGAATATTCGAATTCAATCAAGTTAGCCACGGCCTGACATTGTCAAAAAAGTAAATGAACATACTTTTGTTTCATCGTGATGTATTTATATTATTGTTGAATTATGTGTGTGAAATTTGCTATGCTTAGAAGTGAATTGTTAGTCCGACTTTGTGTGACCACGTGGAGAATCCGACCACGAGGCAAGCACGACCGGCCAACGCCATGTTGTATACTTGACAGATCCACTGTTGTTTAACCAATATGTATGCCTGCAGGCCAGTGGCTGTACCACAGAATTTGTATTATATTAATTCTTTCTCTATGTGTATAGTTAGCCAAGAGTTATATTTATATATGTATAGGAAATAAGAGTGGAGATTCCAGTGGACCACGGACTCAGCAGAATGTTCGTTGCTTATATATAGAGATGTGGAGCTAATCACTGAGGGCTACTTCGGCCTTCAGTGAGACGCTCTGCACACCCCTATTATTCAGGGTTGTGCAGAATTTCGTCTCATATGTTACAGACGAGCAGGCATTATATCGTGAACCCAACTCCGCGAACAACAAAACCAAGTCGTTGCTGAACGTTGGCTGCCGAGGCATCTCCAGCATTGCGCGAAGATAGCCCACCGGCCTAACCACAGGGAGAAGGCTCCACGACAACACAGCTTGTCACAGAATCTACCACAGCACAGCGCTTCAACCACACAGTTAAGTGCCCCTAGAAACAGTGCACTAAAACTGTAACAAAGGACCACAGTAGTCCACTTTTCAAGAACTCTGACCATTAGGGCAGAAAGTATCCAGTGCCCGATGAAGATAAAGTAGCTGCCTAGACCTATCAGCGAGCGAACCATTTGCATTGACAATTGAACTTTTAAGTTAGTTTCATATATCGAAGATCGTGTATAGAGTAGAGGAAATAAATGTGTGATATTCACTGTTATCAAGTGGCTGGACTACATATGTTGCATAGCCGTGTGAAAGCTAGTGTGACAGTGATCTTTTACCATTTTTCTATCTATCTATGTACCCCAGCCTAAACACAGACCGAGCTAAACAAATAAATGTATTAAGGCAATTCACAGGGTGATTCACTAGCAATCCCCATAGAAGAAGACGAGAGGGTTATCGCAGTCCATTGTGCAGAGCCCAGCAACAATAAAAACCCCACGTCACAACTCTCTGCCTTTGCTCTCTCTTCTAGATCCCTCAGCGGTCTTCCATACGGTCGATCACAACCTCCTTCTTCAACGTCTTCAGCATACTTTTGGCATCCTCCGCACAACTCTTTCTTGTTCTCTTCTTATCTCATTGACTGCTATCAGACTGTTTCCATCGACAAACTGAATTCCGACCCCATCAGGCTTGAGTGCGGAGTCCCCAAGGGCTTGTACTTTACACTCAACCTCTTGACCACGTCTTTGACCGACACAACGTTCTCCACACAACGTTGGCAGGACACGCATTTTTTTCCAGTAGCAAATATCGGGTGTGACCGCAATCTCGTGGTGGTGTCTTTCCGGTTCCACTTTGGGAGAGTAGACACGGCAGGGTGCACCAGGCTGGGATTAAGCCTGTACGGACTGCGGGACCCGGAGGTGGGGGGAGATGTTCTGGGCCGCGGTAGGAGGAAAATTTGCACCGCTGCTCATTTTGAGAGCTGGTGAGGTGGATGTCAGCACCAGGCCCCGACCATCGGTTCAGCTGTGACGGATGCTGCCTGTCACAAGTCAGAAATCCGTGTTCATTACTAATATTTTGTTTTGTTTTCGATTCGTATAGAAGCTTTATTTTTTCAAGTAGCGGGCCGTAACCAGTTGGATTTAGAAATTGCGTTACCCTCGTTTTTCTCCTGCGTTATATTAGTGCACTAGGCGGTAGCAAGTAATTGTAGCTGAGTTGTTGTTTTGTTTGTGTTTGTGTTTATGCTTGGGTGGCTTTTCCGATCGCGTAGGGTGTTTTTCTGCGGGTAGCATTGGAAGTGGACAGAACGGAACCCTGAAGCTCTTGCTGTTATCTTGAGAGGGAAACTTGCTGCCATTTGGAGGCTCTTGTTTGATTATCACGTCGTCGTGGTTAGTCGCCGTTGGTCACTGGTCGGGTGGTAGGAATGCTGTTTTTCTTCTTCTCCTAGCTTGGCCCACTTGGCTGCATAATTAGTTTAGCCATTGTTGTTCTTGTAAACTGTCTTTGGTATATTGAGCTGTATCATGTTGTAATATTTTATTGTGTTGTATTGATATAAAATGTTATTCTTCATCTCATTTTTGTGCGTGTTGCGCTGTTTCAAGTCAGGGTCTTATTGCAATCATAAGTTTTCTGTTTTGGCTGCATAATATTTTGTGCACTTTTCAGCAAAGTGGACTTGTTGCGGAATCGTGTGTTGTCTGTTTAGATGACTACAATTTTTACTATTGTAACATTGGTCTAATAGTAGGCAAGTTTTCTTACAGTCCTACTACTTTCGCTATCTCTTCTGCTATCGCAACCGCTACATCTTCTTCTACGGCGGTTATCACCGTCATCCCAACCATCTTCACTTTCATCTGTGCTGTTGAGAGGGGACTGTCGGTGGGACTGCACCTTGTTATGACTGCGACCTACTTTTCCCCTCTCGCCATTCGAGCGACTGCATGGCGTTGATCATCGGCGTGACGTCCGAATACTGCAACTTCAATCTTGAGGACCTGCTTCCATCGGCACACTTCACTTCATGCCGGAGCAGCATCGTAAAAGGGAAGTTGCATTCTTATTCGATATTGCATCGCGCCAGTGTAGTTCGTCTCTTCACATGAAAATGGCATTTTTACAGTTCTACACACAGTGATACATTTTATTACTCCAGCTGTGTGCTTTAAGACTTTGAGTAAAAATCTGGAACCGTCCTAGCGATTTTGACATTGGAACAATCAATTGTATTACTACAGTTTTCTACTCTGACAATCTTCAGTGAACATTTTTGTGTTGTTGTTTGTTTGTCCTGACATTCATATACTTATTGGATATCGTCCCGTTGTTGTTGTTGCTGTATTGTGTATGTAATTTTGTCTTGTAACCGGGAAGGGAATTTATGTGGGGAATAAATGTGTGTGAAAGTGTAACTTGATTTGAGTTTTGGTTCTTAGTGAGTGTGGGAGGTTTCATGCACGCACCCTTCTGGGCGTGACACTGCCGCTGGGGTCCTTGGCTGCGCCGTCCGTGCGGGGGTGGGTGGGGAGAAGCGACCGTGGATCGCGCCTGATCTTTTGGACCTGTGTGACGGACGAGGAGGGATTGGGGTGGGGGGAAGGGGGTAGGGTGAGCACCACGCAGGGAGCTGATGCCTGCCGAAGGGTCGATGGTGGCCTCCGGGGAGGCATGCGCAAGGGAAAACTGGATAGAGGATCGGTGCCGTGGGGTGAAGAGCGGTCTGAGCAGGAGCAGCAGCGGGAGGACCTGCCGGACTGATGGGCGGCTAATGGGTGTTGGGTGGCCAGGGGTCTCCACGATCCAAGGCGAGTCTGGCGTGTGCCTTGCGGGGGAGCAAGAGGTCTTGGATGGATGAACAGAGTGCTGCTTTGACCCTTTGCAGTCACACACCGGGCGGAGACACATCGGTTCTGGAGTGTCCCGGGAGCAGAGGGGAGGAGGAGGTCCTCCCGGTTCTCCGAGAGGAGGTTGGGACAGCGGTGCGGTCGCTGGGGAGGGTGGGGAGGAGGATGGCGGGGGATGGAGAGGAGGGGGTCGTCGGGGGTGGACGGCATGCTTGCTAGGTTACTTCGGGCGGGAGTGGAGGCGGTGATTGGCGCCCTCACCATTGTCTGTGGCGGGGTGGGGAGTGGCCTGCACCATGGGCCCGGCCGCTTGTCATCACTCTTTCCCAGGAGTTGGGGGTAAAGAGGAGTGGTGGCTTCGGAAGTGTGAAAATTGCCGCACCATCGGCCATTAGACGTGCACATTTACGTGCCTTTCGACAGCCAATTTTAAATATATGGCGGCCTACTAGCGCCAAAACCCAGAATTACCAATATCACGAGATACTTGAAATTAACATGTGTTCTGTAGAATTTAAAGATGCAGTAATCCACAGTGTTAATTAATAAATATCAGTATTTGCCACGTCTAGCGCCAAAAACTGATAATAGCATTTTTCGCGAAGGTCTTTAGGGCACCACAGATGATCGTTTAACCAGCGTACTCCACCTTTCTCAGTCCTCAGCAACCCTCATGGTTTTGTTCAGTGTCAAGCCAGTCCATTCTCGAATGTTGTCCTCCCACCTCTTTTTCTGTCTCCCTCTTCTTCTGCCTCATTGCACCGTGCCTTGCAGGATGGTCTTTGCAAGGCCTGATGATCTGGTGACGTGGCCATACCATCGGAGTTTCCGTTTCTTCACCACTGTGAGCAGGTCATCGTGTTGCACAATGGCTTGTATGATGATCTGTCGACCTTTGTCATTGGTGAGGTGCTGAGTATAAGAAATACCCAGAAGTCTTCCAGAAAATATCAAGATACAATAATCACACACACCTACATTCTCTCTCTCTCTCTCTCTCTCTCTCTCTCTCTCTCTCTCTCTCTCTCTCTCTCTCTCTCTCTCTCTCACTCTCTCTCTTTTTTTTTCTTATATTTGAGTGCTTTTTTTTTCACGTGCCTGTTTTGCATTAGCAGCTCTGAAATCTGCTCTCCGATCTGAATTTGAGTTTGTGGATTTTTAGCTCCTTAGTGACAATTTCACGAATCAAGAAATTGTTGTGTCTACGAAGTGGATTTTTTTAAAAATAAATCATTAGTGCTGCTAATCATGCAGTCATTTTGTTTATTTCGCTTTGGGATCATTGTGGCCTTGTGAAGATCTCCATTGTTCATCATGGCGACCGTGTCGTCGTCTCATATAATTTTGTGTTCTAAGTGAACAAGACTGTTTTACTCATCATGATGGAATAAAATATACAGCTGTCGACATGTAAAGGTGTCATGTGTTAAGCGGACACCATAAAGTGTGTTCAAAATGCAGTAAAGCAGACATCTGGAACATCATGACGTAATTATCTCTTTTACGTCGCGTGTCGATAATGACGTAATGACTAGCTGACGTTTGTCTCCATATGTCTATTATGACATCATACGTTCTTTGATTGTTTAGCGTACCGGCCAAAGAAGAAGTCATGGATCACACCTGAACTTTTAGACCTGTGTCATAAACGAAGAGAGATGAAAAAGAAAAAGAACACCTCACAGGGAGTTGATGCCTACCGAAAAATAAACAATGGCATCCGAAAAGGCATGCGCACAGCAAAGGGGAACTGGATAGAAGATCAATGCCAGGAAATAAAGAACCGTCTCGGCGTCTGAACAAGAACAACAGCAAGAATGCCTACCAGACTGTGAAGCGGCTGAAAAGTGTTAAACAGCCCAAGGTCTCCACGATCCAAAGCAAGTCTGGCATATGCCTTACAGAAGAACAAGAAGTCTTGGACAGATGGACAGAGTACTGCTCTGACCTTTACACCCACACACCAAACGGTGACCCATCAGTTCTGACATGTCCCGAGAACAGAGAAGAAGAAGAAATCCACCCAATTCTCAGAGAATAAGTTGAGGCAGCAGTGCAATCGCTGAAGGAAGGGGAGGTCAGCGGGAATAGACAACATACCCGCGGAACTGCTTCAAGAAGGAGGAGAAGCGATGATTGACGCACTCACCATTATCTGTAACAAGATCTGGCACAGTGGGGAATGGCCTATACCATGGACCCAGTCGCTTGTCATCACTCTTCCCAAAAAAAGGTAACCTTCAGGAATGTGAAAATTAACGCACATCAGCCTCATCAGGCATCCCAGCAAGGTCCTCCTGACAATAATACTCAACAGGTTGAAACCCCAAGCTGAACAAATCATAGCTGAAGAGCAAGCAGGATTCAGGGCAGGGCGAAGTGCCACTGAACAGATTTTCAACCTCAAAATAATCTGCGAGAAATACCTACAGCACCAACAACATCTATATCATGGCATGCAGCTCTATGGGCAACCATGAGAGTGTACAACATCAGCCCTAAAATTATTGACGTCATCAAAAGCCTGTATGACAAGGCTATCAGTGCAGTCCTCCACAACAGCGCCATTGAAAACTGGTTCAGACCAACAATCGGTGTGCGTCAGGGATGCCTACTCTCTCCAACGCTCTTCAACATCTTCTTAGAGCGCATCAAGTCAGATGCTCTTGCAGATCACGAAGGCACAGTCAGCATAGGGGGAAGAGCAATCTCCAACCTTCGTTTTTCGGATGACATTGATGGATTGGCTGGAGAGGAACAAGAATTTGAACAGCTGGTACAGAGACTTGACACCACCTCCAGAGCCTTTGGAATGGAAATAATAATAATAATAATAATAACGGATTTTTATATAGCGGATACTCCAGCCTATGACCAGACTCACCACGCTTTACATAGTCATTACATATAAGTACATGCACTCGATAAAACATCGCTTTCGCTACAATACACCAAAAGACAGAACAGTAAGGGTACAAATTATTTACACTTATGTACACAAATTACAATTTACAACTATGTACACAAATAACAGAAAAGACAAATAGAATAGCAAAAACATATTCACAGCTATTTATATGCCCGGTTAGGCCCAGGAGGAAAAACAGTATAAATATGTACAGCCGTGTATACACTTACGGATCAGACAGAGACAAAGAGGAGAGAATGGCAGCGGGATACAAGAAATAAGTGCAGAGAAGACCAAAATGATGACCAACAACACCAATGGCATCAACACGGACATCAAAGTCAAAGTCCAATCCCTCAACACAGTGAATAGTTTCAAATATTTAGGAGCCATTGTATCAGACAATGGGGCCCGACAGGAAGTCCTCTCCAGGATCGCACAAACAACTGCTGTCCTGGCGAGGTTGAAGCCAATTTGGAAAGACAGGACCATCAGTCTACATCCCAAGGTAAGACTGCTGCGCTCCATTGTCATCTCCATCTTCCTATATGCTTGCGAAACATGCACCCTCACAGCAGATCTCCAACGAAGAATACAAAGCATGGAGATGAGATGCTACAGAAGACTTCTGGGCATTTCCTATACCCAGCACATCACCAACGACGAAGTCCGACAGACCATCACACAAGCCATTGGACAACACGATGACCTGCTCACAGTGGTGAAAAAACGAAACTCCGATGGTATGGCCACGTCACCAGATCATCAGGTCTTGCAAAGTCCACCCTGCAAGGCACAGTGCAAGGAGGTAGAAGAAGAGGGAGGCCGAAAAAGAGGTGGGAGGACAACATTCGAGAATGGACTGGTTTGACACTAAGCGAAACTGGTTTGACACTGAGCGAAACAATCAGGGTTGCTGAGGACAGGGAAAGATGGAGTATGCTGGTTAAACGATCATCTGTGGTGCCCCTACGACCTCCGATTTACGGGATAGGATAGGACTATAGACATGACGCAGCTTGTTTACTTCCGGATTTTCCACGTGTTATTTCACGTATGGAATCTGTTATTAAACTTTCTTCCGCTTCAACTAATGAACAAATGAAGATGTAAAGCTTCTCATAAGTGTTTTTTCGTCTAGTAGCATGTTTAAAACCTTAATTAATATCCCTTTCTTCCTTCATAGCATCATCCAAATCATGCCCCCAAAGTCAAAAACCCAAAAATGCTATGCAGGACGAAGAATAGGAATTTTTAAACGGTGGAATGATTGCCATTTGTCAATTGATCGTTATAGAGGGTCTGAGTTCAAATCTTATAGTTGATTGGATGAAGCCAATGGCATCGAGGGGTTTTCCAGATCCTCTCAACATTGGTGATGATGAAAAATTCATTGATTGTAGCATTACTGAAGACCTATCCTATCCTATCCTGTCCCGTAACCCAAAGGTCGCGGTCCTGATTTGGCTCGGAAGAGTCCGCTGGACCTAAAGCAACAATAAATCAATCAATCAACCCAAAGGTCGTAGGGGCACCACAGATGATCGTTTAACCAGCATACTCCATCTTTCTCTGTCCTCAGCAGCCCTGATGGCTTCGCTCAGTGTCAAACCAGTCCATTCTCGAATGTTGTCCTCCCACGTCTTTTTCGGTCTCCCTCTTCTTCTACCTTCTTGCACTGTGCCTTGCAGAATAGTCTTTGCAAGGCTTGATGATCTGGTGACGTGGCCATACCATCGGAGTTTCCGTTTCTTCACCACTGTGAGCTGGTCATCGTGTTGTCCAATGGCTTGTTTGATGGTCTGTTGGACTTCGTCGTTGGTGAAGTGTTGGGTATAGGAAATGCCCAGAAGTCTTCTGTAGCACCTCATCTCCATGCTTTGTATTCTTCGTTGTAGATCTGCTGTGAGGGTCCATGCTTCGCAAGCATATAGGAAGATGGAGATGACAAGGGAGCGCAGCAGTCTTACTTTGGAATGTAGACTGATGGTCCTGTCTTTCCAAATGGGCTTCAACCTTGTCAGGGCAGCAGTTGTTTGTGCGATCCTGGAGAGGACTTCCTGTCGGGACCCATTGTCTGATACAATGGCTCCTAAATATTTGAAGCTATGCACTGTATTGAGGGATTGGCCTTGGACTTTGATGACCGTGTTGATGCCATTGGTGTTGTTGGTCATCATTTTGGTCTTCTCTGCACTTATTTCCATTCCATAGGCTCTGGAGGTGGTATCAAGCCTCTGTACCAGCTGTTCAAGTTCTTGTTCCTCTCCAGCCAATCCATCAATGTCATCTGCAAAACGAAGATTGGAGATTGCTCTACCCCTATGCTGACTGTGCCTTCATGGTCTGCAAGAGCATCTGACATGATGCGCTCTAGGAAGATGTTAAAGAGTGTTGGAGAGAGTAGGCATCCTTGACGCACACCGATTGTTTTCGATGGCGCTGTTATGGAAGACTGCACTGGTAGCCTTGTCATACAGGTTTTTGATGACTTCAATAATTTTAGGGCTGATGTTGTACACTTTCATTGTTGCCCATAGAGCTGCATGCCAGACTCGGTCAAACGCCTTCTTGAAGTCTATGAACACATGATATAGATGTTGTTGGTGCTGTAGGTATTTCTCACAGATTATTCTGAAAATCTGCTCAGTGGTACTTCGCCCTGCCCTGAATCATGCTTGTTCTTCAGCTATGATTTGTTCAGCTTGGGGTTTCAACCTGTTGAGCATTATTTTCAAAAGGACCTTGCTGGGATGCCTGATGAGGCTGATGGTGCGGTAATTTTCACACTCCTGAAGGTTACCTTTTTTGGGAAGAGTGATGACAAGCGACTGGGTCCATGGTATAGGCCACTCCCCACTCTGCCAGATCTTGTTACAGATAATGGTGAGGGCATCAATCATCGCTTCTCCTCCTGCTTGTAGCAGTTCCGCGGGTATGTTGTCCACTCCCGCTGACTTCCCTTTCTTTAGCGATTGCACTGCTGCCTCAACTTCTTCCCGGAGAACTGAGAGGATTTCTTCTTCATCTCTGTTCTCGGGACATGCTAGAACTGATGGGTCTCCATTTGGTGTATGGTTGTAAAGGTCAGAGCAGTACTCTGTCCATCTGTCCAAGACTTCTTGTTCTTCTGTAAGGCATATGCGAGATTTGCTTTGGATCGTGGAGACTTTGGGCTGTTTGACACTTGTCAGCCGCTTCACAGTCTGGTAGGCCTTCTTGCTGTTGTTCTTGTTTAGACTGTTCTCTATTTCCTGGCATTGGTCTTCTATCCAGTTCTCCTTTGCTGTGCGCATGCCTTTTCGGATGTCATTGTTGATTTTTCGGTAGACGTCAGCTCCCAGTGAGGTGTTCTTTTTCTTTTTTATCTCTCTTCGTTTATCACACAGATCCAAAAGTTCAGGTGTGATCCACGGCTTCTTCTTTGGTTGGTGCTTGCCAAGGATCTCAGTGGCGGCATCTGTCACAGCTGATTTGAAGGTGGTGGTCATGGTGTGGACATCTACTTCACCAGCCCCCAAAATGAGCAGTGGTGCAAATTTCCCTCCAATTGTGGCCTGAAATAGTTCTGCCACCTCCGGGTCTTGCAGTTTGTCCCGGTCGAACTTCAGTCTAGTGCACTTTGCTGTATTTACTCTCTTCAAGTGGAGCCGGAAAGACATCATCACGAGATCGTGGTCACTTCCGATGTCTGCTCCTGGAAAAGTGCGTGTCCTGCCAATATTGATGCTTGATCTGAAGCGTTTCTTGACCATGATGTGGTCTATTTGGTTGTGATGCTACCCGTCGGGACTGTGCCATGTCCATCGTCTGGATTTTTTGTGGAGACCAAGCGTATTTGCCAGTACCAGATTGTTGTATCTGGCAAACTCCAAGAGACTCAGACCCCTGTCATTTGTCTCGTTGTTGCAGTGGGGTCCACATGTGTCTCCCCAGTTGTGGTGCGCATCTTGGCCAACCTTGGCATTCCAGTCGCCTTGCACTATGACTATGTCTTTCTTCGGCACTTGGTCAAGGACCGCCTGTAGATTTTCATAAAAATCCTCCACTTCGCTGTCGTCATAGTCTGAAGTTGGGGCATAGGCCTGGATGATGGTGATGTTGAAAGGGGCTGCTCTCACGCGGATGGTAATGAGTCTAATGGAGACTGGGCGGCAACCCATGACAGTGGCTAGAATGTTCTTGTGGAACAAGAATCCAACGCCGTGTTCGTGCTTGTCATCTCTACCGCTGAAATAGAGCTTGTGGCCTTTGTCGGTCGTTGTTTCACCTAGGCCTTTTCAAAGCAGTTCGCTGATGCCTAGAACGTTCCATCGATAGTGGTCCACCTCGTGGGCCAGTTCTTCTAATTTTCCTTCCGCAGTTAGGGTCCTGACATTCCAGGTTCCTATGACGTTGTTGTTTCTCGTGCGGATCTTGCTAAATTGTCCATCAGTAGCATACTGTAAGGGAGATTACTTGGGTGGGGCAAGAAAGATAGGTGAAGGCCAAGAGAAGGATGTCCTTGACCTCGGCCGAGGAAAGAATACGCTACATAACGAATAACGAAGCAGACGTTTTTTGGTGAGTTTGTGTAGTATGAGTGCGTGTGTAAGCTTGTTAGTGGTTTATGTGTCAGATAAGCATGGAGTAAATGTAATAATGGCGTCGCCGACTAAAATCTCGATCAATGTGCGGGGAAAAAACAGATGATGACATGACAAGTGATTCGACCATATTCCGTTAGCGTGGCTGAGGTCGGGGCGGTCCGTTGATTTACGAGATTATCTTTTATGATCTATCAGTTTCATTTCATTTTTGCATGATAGGATAGATTAGAAAAGTGTTTTGTGTTGTCTGAGGTCAACTCTTTTGGGATACAAATATTTTTTTTAATATTTTTTCAATCTCGGTGGAAAACGAAAGTAGGCGCTCGTTTCGATTCGTTTCACGAGCAAATATATGTGTAGATTTGTGTTTTTCTTGCATAAATGATGATTTTTAGAGACCTACAAGCATCACATAATATTTGCAAGCACAACGATACATTTTCGTGATGATTCTTTGTTTCTTTCTTGTATTGCTGTGTTGGGTTGAGTGGTTGAAAGAACGTTGGTTTGTCCTTTACCAAAGATACCGGAAGAGGCGTATGTTTACACTTGCGTCAAGGTAACAAACATGGCTTCCTTTTCATGTAGCAGACCTGCCTACCCTTCCGTAATCTTCCGTAATTTTACGGAATTTTACCCTCTAGTACGGGAGTACGAAATTTTATGCAAAATTACGGAGAAAACAATTGAAAAACTACGCAATTTTTAGAGCCCTGTAAACTTGTTAAATTGTTGTCTGCTAGGCCTAGAAGCCGACAGAGTAACCGCCCTTGCATGAGAGTAAATGTTTCGAGAGTTGTGATTGGACGTCATGTACCAATGAACATGCTCGAACGTTACGAGCTTAGATTGTCGCGCCGATCTTGAGTGAAAATGGCGAGTGGAGAAAGTTCTAATCGGGCTAAAGTTGCATGTTTACATGAGACAGACTACGAATCAGAAGAGTCTGAGTGTGTAGAGATTGCTCAAGTGCAGCAGAAGAAGAAAAAGCTGCAGTTGCAAGTATTTCGTTCGGATTACACGCGGACTTGTCTTGTGGCTTAAAAAAACATGGCCCAGAATTATACGTGTACTGTTCTGTGTGCGATTCTGACTTCTCAGTTGGGCATGGAGAAGCAAACCTCTGTAAGCGGCTGGTCCTCAAATCTCGCCATGAAGACACCAGATATGTCAGGCCAGAAGAGCTGGACCATCTCAAATGTGCCTACTCCAGGCAGCTGGCACAATATAAGGACCAGTTTAAAAAAACTGCAAAATTTGTACAGGGTACAGTCTTTTCAGTGTGGTCGATTTCAACTGTAATTAAATTAACCTCACAATGTGCTATTGTTATTGGTAAACATATTCACAGTTACAAGTCCTTATTTTGACAGCTGTTGAAACTAAAAAAAAAAAATTTTTTAAAGGCAAACTTTGAATTCATAATTTATGTGTAGTGCCTATTCCTGTGAATTACACATCTTTATCATGATTTTTTTTTTCATCACTGAAGAAGGGCGTAGCCCGAAAGTCTTTGCTTTTATATTTTTCTTGGTGTTTTTTGTGTATTTTGTTTCTGATTTCTACATCTTTATCATGAAAATGACATTTGAGTCAATCACCTGTAATGTAAATAAAACTCTGTGGAACAGTTATCCTTCATCACAACCGGGTCAGTGATGTGCAGGTTTATCTTTTGTTGCATGCCATGGTCTCTCATGATACTAAGTAATCATTTTTTTTAAAAATCTGTTTGATATTGTTTCCTTCTTTTTGCTATCCTTTTAAAAACTGGGTTTTTGTGCTTTTTTAAGTAGTAAACGTGCCGTGAATTTATTCATACCTTGGTTATTCATAAACACCGCGTTTACTCATGTATGTAGAATTACTGAAGGAAAATGCAAAATTACTGAAATTCACAGGGAAAACTACTGATCAGTAATGCGTAAGGTAGGCAGGTCTGATGTAGTTTCAAATAAAAACTAAAACATCAATTACATTTGTGGACTATATAAATTTGTAATTATACATAAATCAATAAGTGAATGTTTCTATGAATGTTGTAAAATTAGTATTTCAAATAAAAGCGTATTTATATATATATATATATTAGTACATTTGAATATGAGTCATTATGTTTGCAGTAAAAGTATTCAATAAAAATACTTTATCAAAGCAATATTACTTCTGTAATAGCGTTTGTTGGAGTTATTAGTATTGGTGAATTGGCCATTCATTAAATTAGTAATGTCTACCAGCGCTATCGTGTTACCAAAATATTAGGAGTTCTAGATACTAATAATAAACATTTATTATACTACATTGTAATATTCATGGAATCATTCATGCTAATTGGAGACAGTTCTTTTTCTGCATTGATGTTAGCAGCATGTTTCTCAGATTGAAAGGAAGAGTGTGTATAAAGGTGTGAGAATAGAATAAAAGGAATGGACTTATGGCCCCTCGGGGTTCGTCTCATGCGTTCTTTGAACGGATCGGCTTCTTTCTCAATCGTATTCACTCGGTGTGGAGCTGCTGTAAAACAACCAAGATCAAGGTCATGAGCTGCGAAAACATCACTGAATTCAATCAGTAAATCTTGTAGACTTTGTTTCTGTTCTTCATTTAAACCTTCGGCTGATCTTTCAAACAAAGCCTTCAAATGAGCTCGGGGCTCTTTCTTCTTTTGCACCACTCTCACTTTTCTTTGTAGCCTTTTTTGTAACTCTTTCTTATTTTCCGTTCGTACACTTTCTCCTTTATCCTCCATTTCATGGTATAAAGAGGGGAAAGTGGGAAGAAGAGGAAACGGAAGAGGAAGTAGAGGAAGGGGAAGAGGAAATGGACGAGGAAACGCAGGGAACGTTGGTGGAGAAAGAACGCGTGGTGGCGGCTACAAGGCCTGGCGAGGTCCAGGAGGGGCTCAGGTTGAAGGGGCGAAAAGCGGTAGAGTAGAAAGTGCTGGTGGGGTGAAGGTGGTGGCGAGTACCAGCAGCGTCCCGCCACAGCGGAGAGGGGAGGAGAAGGAAAATGGTAGCGGTGTTCCCCTCAGGCTGGGAGGTGAGGGGAGGGGGGCACCGCGGTTGATCACGTGTACCCTGTGCGCGCAGTTGATGGAAGTGAGTGCGCATAGAGTGCACATGATCCGCTGTCACTTGCCGGCGGGGTTTTATGGTGCGCCTGGGCCGATGATAGTGAGAGCTATGGAATGGTTGTCTGCTCGGGTGCATGGTGGGTCGGCGGGTACAGTGGCGGCATTGTTTGACCTTTGCCGCTCGACAAGTTGGGTGCAAGGGGGAGAGATCACCAGTCTCTCTGGGCCTGAGGAAGATTTTTTTTTAAATATGGAGGAATTGTGGACGGGGAGAAGGCCGGAGAGGGGTCCGTGGCGGCTTTCACCCCCGAGTTTTTCGGCGTTGTTGTGCCATTGGGGCATTTTGGAACAGCTGCTGAGATGGGTGGGGGTCAAAGAGAGGGAACATTTTAGACGGTTTACAATGGGAGGCCCTTAAGTTTCGGCGGCTGGTCCGGGATGTCACTTTGGGGGCGCTGTTGGGGGTGGGAGTCGTGGGGGACCAGGAGAAGAATTTGGTATCAAAGGTAGGGACAGGGAGGAGGTGGTTTCGGTTCCTGGAGCTGAGGGTGAGGGTCTCCTGATGGTGAGGAGTATCGTCGGACGAGGATGTAGCAAGGAGAAGTAGCCAGGTGAAACTAGACGTTCTTATGCCCAAGTGGCGGCGTCAGCCCCGGTGATGCAGGCCTCGTCTAGAGGTCCTGTGAGTCTGAGTAGAGGTGGGGGTCTGGCTCAGAAGAGAATACCCGCTTCGGGTGTTGGAGGAGCTATGCCTGGCCGGGGTGATGAAGCAGGTAATGGGTGTCGGCCGGTGGGGCTGAGAGCTGGCGGTGAGGCGGGGGCCAGAATAAATGGGCTGTCGGCGGTTTCGGGTCCGATTCTGAATACAAGGCAATCTAAAGGTATGGGATCGGATCGGAAATCATCGGGGGTGACTCCTTCGGGGAGCGATGCCGGGCGGGAGACGGCATTAAAGATGCCCGGTGTCGTTTTGCGGAGGAGGGAAGCAATGGCTCGCGGTCAGTTCGAGGCGGCCAAAAGAAAATTTGAGAGGGGTTGCCTCGAATTTAAGGACCTATGGTTCCCCTCTCGGATGCACCTGTGGGCACTGAAGCCATCGAAGGCAGAGTTTGTGGCGTACTGGAGGCGTGTCATGTGCGTGGAAGGGGCGCCAGTGGACTCTGCCGTTAGGGGACCGAGAGCAGACTCGAAAATGGTGTTGAGGGAGGGGATGCGCAATGATCAGGCGCGAAATTGTAAAAGTTCTCCGAAAAAATCACGGGATGAGGAAGGGGTGAATGGTGTAGGGGCTGCAGGTGTGTCTGGGGAAGCACTCTCGGGGTCGTTGGTGGGGAGCGAGGTCGCAGAAACAGATAAGCGACTAGGAGATTGGAGTGGTGGCTCCCTGTCCATTGACGTCGAGATGGTGGGTCTGGAGGAGCGACTTCTCGTGGCCCCGGAGGTTTCTCTTTCGGATGGGGCCATTGACAGGTTGCTGGAGTCTTCCAATGGTGATGCTGCTGATAGCCAGCCGGGTTCATGAGCCTAAGGGTAATACACCGGCTGGGGGTTTCAATTCTTCAGCGCTGCCATTGGTTGACTCGTGGGCGTGATGTGGTGGCCATTGCATGGCGAGCATTTGTTATTTTTATGATGGGCTTGGTGTGGTGGCCATAGCATGTGGTGTGGTGGCCATAGCATGGCGAGCAATTGTTATTTTTAATGTGTGGCCATAGCATGTGGTGTGGTGGCCATAGCATGGCGAGCAATTGTTATTTTTAATGTGTGGCCATAGCATGGGGTGTGGTGGCCATAGCATGGCGAGCAATTGTTATTTTTAATGTGTGGCCATAGCATGGGGTGTGGTGGCCATAGCATGGCGAGCAATTGTTATTTTTAATGTGTTAAGTTATGTGTTCATAGAGTTATAGTTTTCAGAAGAAAGATTTAAATTAGAGGGGTGGCTATTGCATGGCAAATTGTTTTCGTAATGAATTAGTTTCAGAAGGTTTATACGCTCATAGTGTTATAGTTTCAGAAGGTTTATATGTTCATAGTGTTATAGCTTCAGAAGGGTTATTTTCAGAATGTTTATATGTTCATAGTGTTATAGTTTCAGAAGGTTTATATGTTCATAGTGTTATAGTTTCAGAAGGGTTATATGTTCAGAGCGTTATAGGTTCAGAAGGGAGAGACAGAAGATGGGGGATAAATAATATGGGGGAGTAAGTGTAGGGAATAACGTATAAGTTTAACACTAGGGTGGGATAAAAGATAAGTGAAGGCAGAGGGGGGTAAAACATAAGTGAAGGATAGGATTACTTTAACAAAATAATTTTAGTTAAAAACTTGAACAAAATAATTCTAGTTAAAAGGGGGAAGGGTGTAAGGGAGATTACTTGGGTGGGGCAAGAAAGATAGGTGAAGGCCAAGAGAAGGATGTCCTTGACCTCGGCCGAGGAAAGAATACGCTACATAACGAATCACGAAGCAGACTTTTTTTGGTGAGTTTGTGTAGTATGAGTGCGTGTGTAAGCTTGTTGGTAGTTTATGTGTCAGATAAGCATGGAGTAAAGTAATAATATTTAACACCTCCGTCCTGGTGGCCAACGGAAGGCGCGGTCCTTGTGCCGGGCGACGACCGATCCGGTATGGAATTAGTGGATTGTGTCATCATGTAGTGTGTCTTGGCAAAAAAGACCTGGCGGTGCCCAATCCTCTCCAGGCTGTTGGCCACAGCCGATATCCACGAATACAGTGTAGCTCGCCTTGGCCCTGAGCACGTGGTCGTTGAACCTGTAGTAACGTGAGGTTCCTCCGCCCTGGCCGGTGACTTCTGTGTAGAAGACTTTCGTCCAGTGATGCCGTGCTAACATCACCCCTGTTAGTCGCCTCTTACGACACGCCGGGAAACGTTGGGTCTATTCTATTTAATGCCCGAACCCACAGACACTGTTCCCAAAACAAATACTATGAGCAGTTTTTTCAGTGTAGATCAAAACACCCGCAACAGTTCATATCGTTTTCTGAAAACCAACACCAAATATCACACCCCGAAATCTACACCTTGCCAGCATCAGTTTCGCAAGGACAAACGCTGCTCTCAAGCTGAGTCCCCATCCACTCAAGTGTTGGAAAAGAATAAAATGCTACTTGTCTCTCAGGTTGTTCACCATGATCTGTTTCAAACTGCAGTCAACGGTGCCGTAAAAGACTGTCTGCTGTTTGATATGGATACTATGAAAACTCAAGTTTAAAATGAAGTTAAAGTATCTCTGCTGTCAATGTGAACATGTATTTACATACCATCACCATCATCATCAACATCTTGGACTGACTCTTAACCATCAAGAACTGTGATAATGATTGTTAGATTGGATGCAATATCATTTTATATGTCATAATCAGACTGTGATTATTGTTATTAACAGTAGTGGCGGTGTGTATTCGTGTGTGTGCATGAGTGTATGCCTGTAGAAGTGGTTGTAAAAGTATTGTTTTGTTTTGTTTTGTTTATTTTAGCTATAATAAACCTGCATGTGGAGGAAAATTTGTAGGTTGAAGCATTTATTACTTACCTCTTTGTAGCTTGACTCTTTTATTATCAGCTGGATCCAGCGTGATTCTATGTAATTTGCTTTTAGAGCAATAGAATTTAGTCGTCTAGTTTTTAAGAGATTCATATGCATAACTATACTTAGTCTGTGCAAATACTGTTATTTAATATAATATACTCTATATATATAAGTCTGTGCAAATACTGTTATTTAATATATAATATTAATATATGTTAAATACTATACCGGTAACTTTTTAACTTCTGGTGTGTGTGGGTGTGTGCGCGTGTGTGTTTGTGTGTGTGTGTGCGGGTGTGTGTGTGCATGTGTGTGTGTGTGTGTGTGTAGGTGGGTGTTTTGTGTTAGGGGTTAGAAAGTAGGATGCATGACTTTTATTATTTCATAAGCTACATTCATGTTGTGTACACCTGCTTTTATGTTCTTTGGGGTGTATTGTTTTAATCCCTGAAGTCTTTTGTGTTTTATTGCTTTTGTGCCGTTGTTTTGATGAAGTGTACGCCGCACACACATTTCCTTGTGTTTTCATGGGGACAATAAAGATTCTGATTCTGATTCTGATTCTGATTCTCTTTCATATTCTTTTGCAACACTGAAAGAAGAAACTGAACTAAAGAATTCTATACAATCTGCCAGCGCTGAAATTCACAAATTGTCATCGCTTGTTGGTGACCAAAAGAAACAGCTTCGTGATGTGTGTCCATCGTCAAAACTGAATTGGAAAACGAAATAGAAAAATTGAAATCAAGAGTCTCGGAGCAAAGTAACACTATTGAGGAGCTTCGAAATGATCTTTCATCTTGTAGCCTTTTTGCTGTTCCTGATCGTGTTATGTCACCATCATCTTCACAGCCATCACTGAAAACTTCTGTTGACTCTGCAGCTGCATCAACCCCCTCTTCATCTACTAACATGGCATCCGCTCATTACAAACCCACTTACTTGGAAGCAGCAGCTGAACATAATCCCATTCATGTTAAAGTGCAAGGCGCATCAAAGTGTATACCGATTTTAAAACATACGCCAATGACAACATCATCAAAGTCGCCTGCTCCAGTTGATACCACTTCAAATATCCGTGGTTCGAGCTTTCCTGTCCAGAAACAGAGTGCAAACACAGCCATGCACAGAATCGTATTCATCTCCATCCACAACAATTGCAGCAGCAAGAAGAACCTCAGTTTGAGCAACAATGCATTATTATTTTCTTTTGCCATGTATGCACTGTGACATAACAATTTTTCCATGTTTTTGGTGGAATAAAGATTTCTTGACTTGACTTGAAGTCCTCTCCAGGATCGCACAAACAACTGCTGCCCTGGCAGCGAACTTGTTTTTTCCAACCTAGTTCCAGTCATTTGCCGAAAAAGGCAATTACCGAAGTCGAACGAAGCTCTCCGAGGCGAGCTATCCGATGTTTTACGAACGAATGCTGGCAGGACTACATGAAACCACAGGCTGGGAAGTCTCGTCTTTCGTAGGGCCTCAATTACATACTATACTACGTACGTATGTAGGAGGCCCACGAGTTTACAAAGACAAAAGAAAAGACTTCAGAGCCTGTGGTGAAACATACGTGCATAAAAATAGCCGCTGTTGCTTCTAGATCTAATTCTGTTTCGATCTGCACAGCTTCAAGCTTAAGTCAAGTCGAGATTCGCATTTTGAAGCAGTTAGTATTATTATTATTTTATGATGATTAATATACTGACACCATTAGTAATAAAGAGTAAAAGTAATGCATAACACATAATGCACACATACAACGATTTCACATCTATATCAACAATAAAACCATGACAAAACTTCAAAGCGCTATGGATGATGTCTCTTCAGCACAACAAGGCAAGCAAGTTTATAATGGTCTCAAAAAACAGTGACATTTTTATGGCAAGCACCAAAGCAATTATTTATTTAACTAATATTATTATTTTTAACTGATACAGTAAATTTGTTAAATGTATTTCAATGATATGTATTTTAATGAGAAACACGTATTAAAAAAATAAATGTTGCGTGGCAGGCGGAAATTTCCATAAATCATCTGAAAACTTGAATATTTCGGGTTACACCCAACTTCAGCAAAAACAAACAAAACGTCACTGACCATATTTACACCATTGAGCACGCACAGCAGCACACTATTCTTTTTCTTTTTTTAAAGTAGGAATAATAATAATAATAATAATAATAATAATAATAATAATAATAATAATAATAATAATAATAATAATAATAACAAAACAAACAAATAAATAAATTAAAGATTTAACTAAATAATTATACTACTACTACTACTACTACTACTACAACTACTACTACTACTACTACTACTGGCGAAGTTGTGGTCTTGATTTTGTGGTCCTGATTCGGCTCTTTGCAGTCCGCTGGACCCTGTAAGCAATGAATAACTAATTAGCTATTAATTCAACTCTGATCTCGAGTTGTCTTGATTTTGTGGTCCTGATTCGGCTCTTTGCAGTCCGCTGGACCCTGTAAGCAATGAATAACTAACTATTAATTTAACTCTGATCTCGAGTTATATAAAAAAAACAAAATTCGCTTAGCCTACTCGTCCATCTCCGGAAATTTAAAGATTCGAATATTATAAAGTATAGGCCTAGGCCTAAATATTATTAATTAGAATAGATATAGTTTATACATTTATTTACGTACAAAACAAACAATACAGGTCTAATAATTATATTCAGCTAGTGAGCTTCTTCGCTGCGCGGAGACTGACTTATAATATATAATGCAGATTAAGCCTGTGTATACTGTATAACAGTGTCTACTTGGTTCTAGGCAGGATATGGGGAATGATATTATTAACCTACTGCTGAGAACTAACAAAATGCAAATCAAGAAACGCAACTATTAAATATGGTGGATAATAATTATGCTCATATTAACAAAGTATACCGTTGCGAAATGCTAAATCTGTGTACATCGAATAGAATTAGAAGCAGCAGCGATCATTTGTCAACTAGTCGTAGTCATGCAAGCATCATTTCGTAACACATCGGAGAGCTTCGTTCGACTTCGGTGATTGCCTTTTTGGGCGAATGACTGGAACTAGGTTGGAAAAAACAAGTTTGCGCCCTGGCAAGGTTGAAGCCCATTTGGAAAGACACGGCCATCAGTCTACATTCCAAGGTAATGCTGCTCGCTTCTTTGTCATCTCCATCTTCCTATGCGCTTTATGGACCCTCATAATAATAATAATACAGGATGCTATGTACAGCACAGCACACAGCACACCTACAACGAAGAATTCAAAGCATGGAGATCAAGTGCTACAGAAGAATGTCCCACTACCAAATTCCAACATTCACCTTTCCTATTTTTTTGGTAGGTAACCCAGCCTATCGCCCAAGCCATACCTAATAACACGCATCAACACAGTCGATATCATCTTGAATTATCGCCATTCTATGTCAAGCCGTTGAGTAGAATGCGGGTTTGGAGTGCTTGCTGGAAAATGGCGAGTGCTCAAAACAGCAATCTGCACAACGTGACCACTGCTGACAACATTGTGCTAGCACTGTTGCCTTGCACAATGCAGTCGTCCATCATGAGGGCGCTGATATAAAAATGGACACGGAGATCTGGGATGATAATCAAGTCCGTGGCGAACAGGACAGACGGATGGGGTGTTACTCAGGTCGTACTGGACAATATTTAGCATGGGTGAGAGAACAGCTGGTTGAGTATTTTGTCAGGGTTGGTGCAATGAACTGGCATGAAAGCTACAGTTAATATAACTTTGCTGACCTAACTGACGGCAGTGATAATGAAGAATGAGACTCTCGTGACTGTAGTTTTCCCACAATGTTCATATACGTCACAAAGCTTTGTGATTTTAAATCTAAAGTTGGTCACTTTTCTTTTAAGATCAACATGGAATGTACTATTTACAAAAAATAAAACAAAGGGTGCAGATTTAAAAATGATGGACCTGCAATCATACACTCCAGCCAACTGTTGGTCATTTACTGTTCAGCCCCTCCCCCTTTCTCTCTCTTGGACCCCCCCCCCCCCCCCCCTCTTACAAAGCTACAAAGAAATAAACCCAAGGTAACACGTTAACTATATATTTTTGTAAACTTTTATTGGCTGGCATCAAACACACAATACTTACATCATAAGTGTTCATTGATAATTTACCATCATAGCCCTTTTATTTATTTTTTTATTTTTAACATCCAGATCTAAATCTAGGTTGAATTTGGAACTATAAGCACGGTTCTAAATCTGAGTAAAAACATCAAATGTGAATTCGCTTAATAGATCTAGATCTGTATTTTATTTGCAACAAATTGTGTTAAAACATAATAAAGAAAAAAAAACACTTACTGGGTACTATTATTGTTCAATGGCGAGGCACAAATGATAAAGCTGCAATTTTGTCAATTAGGCCTATACTATACGAAAAGGGCAATTGGTCATTTTATTATAAAATTTATAACCATCTTCACTCAATCACTAACTTGAGTACCTTGCCATTTTAGGCACCTCCTGAAACAGCTTTGCTCTAACCTCCCTGTTCGAAAATCTTTGTTTCTGCCACAATCTCTTATTTTGTAGTTCTCTGATTCCGTCAGCGAAGGGTGGTAAGAAAACTGATTCAAGGCCAAGGACACAAAACCAATCAAGGTCAATGACAACAAAAAAAAACCACCGCTTGGGCTTCGAGCGACGATAAATGCCGAGAACATTACCGCCGCTCGAAGCTAGCAACAACCGCGCGGCTACCGCTCGTGGTGTGGACGCTTCTAAGGTAATTCTAGTTATACTTTTCGCAGTGCAGCTGAAGCGCAGCTCAATGCTTCGCTCGAAGCTCGTCATGTGGACGTGTCACGTCCCAACTGCCTGAACAGTGGTTCGACAATGCGTGCAACTTCCACACGAGAAAAAACCCACACCTAAATACAATCTAAAAGACAAAACCAGAAGTGACAAGACTATTTCTTTATTTCACTCACACATTCGCACTCAAAATTAACTCCCTTTTCCCCCTTCCCACACCTTCCAACCCTCAATCCCACTAATACAACCCAAAACTATACATAAACAATTAATCGCTCAAAATAATAATGATAAACTAAATCAAACTTGAAAATAAATAATTAACTACAGAATGTACAAAAGATTTATAATAATTGTGTCTGGATCAGCTTACAATATTGCTTTAGCTCTTTCCCTGCCAGGCATGTTTCCACGTTTGTGCCAGACATTTCTCTGGCACCGGAAAGAAAGTTCAGTACCTTAGGCATTTAAGCTACTGTTCTTTCAATAATAGTTGTTAAATAGACATATTTCATATCAAATGAAAGGTAAAAGAGTGAAGAATAATAAAAAAAAAAAAATGTTAATTTGATTATGTTATTGAAATATGTGTTTTGAAAGCATGTTGATCTTTTTGAAATGATAAAATAAAATAAAAATATGTCTACATACCACAGTGATAAAAAAAATCTGGAGGAATAATTCCAATCACTGAATCAGCTTCACACACCAGAAAGAAAATTTATTTAGGATCAAAATACACTTTACAGTTTGAAATTATATTGATTATTAGCATAGTTTGACACACTGTCGATTGTGCCCATCACATATGCTTAGTAAAATGCACAAAAAACACTCTAAAAACGAATCAATTTGAAGAAACCACGCGCGTGTCGATCGGGAACGAAAGTAGAAAGAGTTATCTCTCTTTGGTTAAAATAAAACTTGGATTGGACTGCGCAAAAAACCGGAACAAAACGGAATACTGAAATCGACGATATATCGTCGATTGGCACAAACATGGGTTAGGGTTAGGGTTAGGGTTAGGGTTAAACTATACATCACAAATTGTTTGTTTGTTAATTAGATTAACGTCTTCGGACACAGATCGCGTATAGAAGACGGACATCACAAAAGTTGCTCTACCAGGTATGTAATATTTCAAAGTCAAAGATTATTGTTCAATTCTAATTAAATATATTTTAATCCACTGTAATTTACAGGTTATCATATGTAAATAAACATTTCTTTTGCAAAAATGTTCTTTGATAGTTATAGTTATTTGTTGTGTAAATGCGGGGTTTGTGTGTGTGTTATCTAAACAATTATAAACAGTTTTACATAAAACAAGGCTTTTTCCTCGATAATCACAACCTTCCTTAACCAAAGGTCGTCCTGAGGAAAGGCGCTGTCTCAGAACTCTTCACAGCACACAACCCCAGCTAGGATGTAGTACAGTCAACACTGAATCTGGTTTTGGTTTGGTACATCTGCAGCGATACATACAAAATACATAACCATAAATAATTATATTACATCATATTGCACAATCATCCGTCTGACGGTATGATTGTCTCCCTTACTTCACGCGCATTCTTGAACATTCTTCCTGTCATTACTTCTGTCTTCGCACACATGCGACTCCATTCTCCTCCTCCTGTCATTCTTCGCTACATGACAGCGAATTCTCTTATATTAAATTATAAGCATTTAATTTATAATTTATTTTAGAAAACTCCCCTCACTCTCTCTTCTCTTTCTCTGGTATTTATGTAACAAACGGTATGAAACATAAAATAGAATCAAAGAAAATATAATCAATTATCCATTCACGCCCACACTCACAACCCAGCCCCCGAACGATATGGCCAACTGAGAAATTGAAACAGGCGACTTACGAATACCAGTGGAAACCTCCGGCCCGATAGAGACACGGACAGACAAACGACGCAACAGACACTCAGGCACGGATGATAGTCAAGGTGATATACAGGCACATGGAAGTCATAGGCTGCGTCACAGGGCACTCGACGTTGCACGTACACAACTCGAATTTCGTCGTAAACACACAGCAGTTGTTAGATCGACTTAGGTATAAAAAAGTACAACAAACACTTCCAAAGTGTTCCTTTAATAAACCTCCTGTGCTGCCTAAGTTCCTTTCTCGTTGACAGTACTGGGAAAACTTCTCAGAACCTGCCACTATCTGACACCTTGAAAAACACAGATCCACCGAACTTTACTGTACACCGGTCTTTACTACAAGTGATGTGAAAAGCTCTCTTCCCTACCAAAATAGGCAGTGCAAGGGGTTTTATACTGCTATCTAAGAATGTTCTTGAATATACTCATTTCAATTATAATCCGTTCCTAGAAACATTCGCGAATCTAGCACGCCTTTCACACATAGCAAATCACATGGCAGCAATCAATCTTCTCTTAACAAATAGCCAACTACTGTTTCGCAATATTAGTACGTTCTAGCACGGGCGTGATTCACTCGCTACTTTTATTAATTATAAACTTAATTAATTTTATCCCAATACTCTCCCCTTCTACCGTAACTTTTAACCTCTATGTACAGGCTGATGACTAAACTATATACATAGGCGCACGACTGCAAACTGCGTAGCGTGACAGGACGCAAGACAGCTGCCGATTCCGATACCGATGACGATGACACTATGCTCTCGTCGAGACTACTTTCACCTCTGAAGACTCGCACAGCTCAAATGAGTTTTGTTTTCAGTCACATGGTTCACCCGGTCACTCCAAAAGATTGCACCCCTGAATCCCGGAAAATCTCTGCTATCTGCCCTGTGCTCCTCCAAAACAAACACCAAGTTCTGAATAACTATCATCCTGTTGCTCTCACTTTAGCCATCAAGAAAATTAATGTTTCGAACGCATAATTAACAAATAAAAAAAATAAATGATCCCCACCAAGCCACTGTCTTGGACAACCAGATTGCAAACGTCACCTTGTGTACAGAGCTTCTTTTTTTTTTTTTGGTCCTGATTCAGCTCTTTGCAGTCCACTGGACCCAATAAACAATGTCTAACCTGCCTTTTTATTATTCGTTTATTTAATTGTTCATTTGTTGGTTTAATTTATTTTCTTCTGCGTTCAGTGATTGTACGTCCGTGATTTCATGTCGACTAGATAATTAACTTTGATAGTTCCAGAGTAATGCATCCAACATGATGCGCTCCAGGAAGTCAGCAAGAAAGACCAAACTCCCACTTTTGCTGATGACATTAATGGATTGACTGGAGAGGAACAAGAACTTCAACAGCTGGTACAGAGGCTTGATACTACCTCCAAAGCCTTTGAAATGGAAATAAGGGCAGAGAAGCCCAAAATTATTACCAACAACACCAATGGCATCAATGCGGACATCAAATTCCAAGGCCAATCCCTCAATACAGTGCATAGCTTCAAATATTTAGGAGCCATTGTATCAGACAGGAAGTCCTCTCCCGACATGAAGTTCTCTCCAGGATCGCACAAACTACTGCTGCCCTGGCAAGGTTGAAATCCATTTGGAAAGTCAGGACCATCAGTCTACATTCTAAGGTAAGGCTGCTGCGCTCCCTTGCCATATCCATCTTCCTATATGCTTGCGAAACATGGACCCTCACAGCAGATCTACAACGAAGATACAAAGCATAGAGATCAGGTGCTACAGAAGACTTGTGGGCATTTCCTATACCCAACACATCACCAGCGACGAAGTCCGACAGACCATCACACAAGCCATTGGACAACACGATAACATGCTCACAGTGGTGAAGAAACGGAAACTCCGATGGTATGGCACGTCACCATCCTTCAAGGCACGGTGCAAGGAGACAGAAGTAGAGGAAGACAGAAAAAGAGGTTGGAGGACAACATTCGAGAATGGACTGGCTTGACACTGAGCGAAGCCACGAGGGTTGCTGAGGACAGAGAAAGATGGACTACGCTGGTTAAACGATCATCTGTGGTGCCCCAGCGACTTTCGAATGATAGAATAGATAGATTAGGATAGGATGCAGAGTAATGCTCTGAAAACATCCTCACAGTGTTTTTTTTATTTGTTGCTATTATTATTATTATTATTATTATTATTATTATTATTATTATTATTATTATTATTATTATTATTTTATTGAGAAGACGAAAGTATGTAGATTTAAACCTTCAGAAACAACATTCTAGAACGTCTTACAACGAAAGCTTATAGTAAAAAGGCGACTTCATTACTAGGCCTAGTGCCAGCAGAATACACCATTATTATCTAATCCTTAATCGTGCAGAACTACTGTCATGGTACAATATAACAGACGTACTATAGAAATGAACTCTCAGATGATCCAGTGACGACGACGGAGGAAGTTTTGATTTCACAGTGAAAGTCGCAGACAATTTATGATCAGCTATCTTGTGTTGATGTTGTTGCCAGGAACAGCACTTAGTTCCAGACAAGTCAGTGAGTTTGATTTTTTTTTTTTTAACTATCTCTCAAATTATAGCGGTCACCCTAAGGTTTCTCCTGTAAAATTAAATGTTCCGGTTTGTTTGGCTGTTCAGTCAATGGATCTAATCAAAGTGACAATAAGTCAACAAACTTAAATTTTAAATCCATTATGGGAGGCGAGATATAGCAAACGCGCGCGCATTTGCGCTCGCATATGCGCTCGCAAATGCGCGCAACTCGCGCAAATGCGAGCGTAAATGCGAGCGCCCTTGCGAGCGGTGCGCGCATTTGCGAGCGCATTTGCGCGCGTAAATGCGAGCGCACTTAAATGCGCTCGCAAGTGCGCTCGCATTTGCTATATTCCGCTCCATATACGTAAAAATTATACCCGGAAAAGAATGTGTCTGTGAAAGAATTTGAGATGTGCACAAATTAAATATTTCTTGCATTTATTATTAATAATATTTGTAATAATTAGTGAAAACTAGCACTACTAAACTTAATATCATTCATGAAATAAACTTATCATAACATTAAGGACGATTAAGAACTACTTTTCTTAGCTACATACAATCAATCTATAAACTCACATATGATATTATTATAGGCTACTCAGTGACAAAGCCGCGCCCAACCACTACAAAATGTACGCTAGATCTATTTTTTTCCTTCTTTAATCTTTGGATTTTAATTACTAATACTTTAATAATATTTGTAAATAAAAGCTATCTTTAAACATATTGAGACAGTTATTTAAATTGTATTCTACGTAAATATTTAACATCAAACTAATGCGGATAAATACAAAATATTAGGTCGGAGATCTACAAAAAAACATGTGTTCATTTTCAGTTCCTTTCCGTTGACAGTTTTCAGCAAAACCCTCATAGCAACGGGCGTAGCAACCGCGCGCGCACGTATTTGCGCTCGCATTTGCGCATTTGCGAGCGCAAATGCGCGCGCGTTTGCTATATCTCGCCTCCCATAATCCATAATCATTCTTCTGCAGTTGTGAGTAAGTGATGGCCTATATAAAGCGCGATGCGCTGGTATTCAGGCAACGAGAGTACCAACTAAGGTCTAGTCTGTACACGCACGCATTACATAGCACGGACTGTAAAATATCCTGATTTGCAATCCAGATATTTAATGAAGAAGAAGAAGAAGAAGAAGAAGAAGAAGAAGAAGAAGATGATGATGATGATGATGATGATGATGATGATGATGATGACGATGATGATGATAATGATGATGATGATGATGATGATGATGATGATGATGATGATGATGATGATGATGATGATGATGATGATGACGATGATGATGATAATGATGATGATGATTGTGGTGGTAATGGAGGTGGTGCAGAATGGAGATGATTTCTGTTGCTCCACCTATCACGAGGGCGTGCAATTAAAAAAACGTTCGATTGTGGGTCGAAAATAAGAACACTTTGATGAAGAATATTGGCACTGTAATTGCAAATCTCTATTGCTTGCCTTCGTTCAGCACGGAAATACAAGACTCGTATATTTACTAATCCATGCTGTCAATCTTTGGTACTTCACAAAACAATTTTTTTTTGTCAGGGTAGGCATCAGAACGAGCCAAATGTCGATCAGTCTGTCAGTCAGTCAGTCTGTCAGTCAGTCGGTCAGTCAGTCAGTCAGTCAGTCTGTCAGTCAGTCTGTCAGTCAGTCAGTCAGTCAGTCGGTCGGTCCTTTGGAAGCCATATCTCAAGAACTACTGAAGGGATTTTGACCAGACTTTGCCTAGATATGTGGCCTGCTTCTGTGCTATCATATGTGCTTTATTACAAAGGTTAAGGTCACTTTTTGTTGCGAATATTTTGCTCAATTATCACTATCTCAAAAACGGCTGAAGCGATTTAGTTGTGTTTTGGTAAATATGGTCCATCCTTTAGTTGCAGTTCGGTTGTCGGTCAATCGGTCAGTCTGTCGCTCCAAATTTCACTTCTTTGTTGTTGTTTTTTGAAAACACACTTTTTAAAAAAAGTATTTCAAGAATGACTGCATCAAAATTTATCATGTTTACTTTTTTGGATACTAATTAAAAAAAAGAGATTTCTCTTATATAGCGCACTTACAAACTCAGAGAGCTTCTCAAGGCGCTGGCCCGTAATATCCAGCAATCACACAATAGTTTGATGAAGTCAGGATTCGAACCCACGTCGCATAAGACGCGCTCATACAAGTTGTGCGTTCTGACCACTTTACATTACATTACATGATTATTGCTTTAGGTCCAGCGGACTCGTCCGAGCCAAATCAGGACCAGACAACCCCTGATCCGCCTAAAAGATCTGCCGAAACAACCCTAGTGGTAAATTTGAAGGCACTCCACCAGCCAGTCACTTTACAATAAAGACATCCACCGCAGGGGACGCTGAGGCTATAATCTAACTTATCGATTCGAACCCCCGTTTACCCAAACAAAATAGAATACAAACATCATTATAAATTATCAACAAAACACATACATATAAAATGCCTACATTGTTAAATAATAACATCATAGGAAGCCCTAGTGACCACCTGGCAGAAAGCGTCCAATATTCCCAAGCTGATCCAACAGACCTCATACACAAATAAGGAGTCCTGTCCCGGAAGAGTTTTCAAGAAAAAAGGTAGTAGACTGGTCTAGCAAAGAAGACGATAAAATAGCAGATTGATAGAACAGAGCAGGAATGAGAAAGAACAAAATAATGAGAAAGACAGCAACAGTGGGAATTTAAAGCACTAAATTTCCAGACAGTGGGGATACTATTTAAATGAGACCCCCGGCACCCCAACGGGGGTGTTCTGACCCCTGAGCTATCCCTGCCGCTACCACTGCTAAGCACGTTACATCATTCGTACGTGTACTTTGGCAAAGGTCAAGGTCATAGTGCTCCTCCAGTTTCTAAACACGTTTTGCGCTGTAACCATGGAGATGAGATGATACAAAAGACTTTGGGGCATTTCCTATAGATATACCAAGCACGTCACCAACGACGAAGTCCGACATACCCACACAAGCCATTGGACAACACGATGACTTGCTCACAGTGGTGAAGAAACGGAAAACTCCGATGGCAAAGACCATCCTGCAAGGCTCGGCGCAAGGAGGCAGAAGAAGAGGGAGACAGAAAAAGAGGTGGGAGAACAACATTCGAGAATGGACTAGCTTGACACTGAGCGAAGCCATGAGGGTTGCTGAGGACAGAGAAAGATGGAGTACGCTGGTTAAATGATGATCTGTGGTGCCCCAACGATTTTCGAGTGACGGGAAATGATAGGATAGTGCCTGTACGTGTGCGGGGGTTATGGGTGGGGTGGAGTGGGGAGTGGTTAGGGGGCAGAAAGCGAGAGGGGTTGCTTTGCAGATTCTTAACTTTAAATTTAAGCATATTTATGTGTAAGCCTATGTTACACTCCGTTTGATGGTTGGTGTTTTCTATCAGTAGTTGATTCAGCCTCAATGCTTGAATTCTCCTGATAGGTGTAAACTCAGATTCGTTTATCCACGCAACCCTTTCAATCATCAACAAGTCTGGAGTCGTCGTATGAAGTTTTCCACTTTTATTCAGCACACATCAACAACTGCATACAATCGCTCAATCGTTTTTTCCACTCTGCAATGCACAACTTTGAACTTTCCACTTTTTTACAACTTTCTCAACTCTAATACAACAGCTCTCTCTACTGTCAACTCTCTCTAAAAAAAACACCTTTTTTAAAACAGTGCGGCACTCTATATATACTCTCTCTAAACTCCAGAAAGAACGAGAATACCCCCCCCCACGTGACACACCTCAACCAATCAGAAGTAATTTCATCATCACTGTCTCACTTCTTACAACCCTATTTGGAATGGAAGCTTCCATGGTAACCAACAGAACAATCCATACGCTTCGAACGATAGTAAACAACCAATTCTCGAAAATTCTCAAATAATATCGACCAACTAAAAACACCAACGTTTCACAAAGCTTCTTCTAATAACAACGCAAAATCAAATCAAAGATAAATACACTCTATTACTGCATGCTTTGCAAAATAAAACGAACAGATCCATCGCGCGCGTCACACACGCAAGCCCACCATTGCACGCGCTTCACACATAACATCGTGCGCACTTCACACGCACCATCATGCGCGTCACAACGTAACAGCCTAGCTATATTTATTGATCCATTTCAGTATTTATACGTATGTCTATGAACATTATTTTCTTTACACTTTTTGCAAACAACTAGAAAGAGAGGAGACGCATTATAATGGAAAAATATCGAGGGCTGTTATGCTTTAGGCCTGGTCATACTATAAGGACAGAATGTGAATGCTTGGTAAAGCCTTTTAACTAAAAAAAAAAAAGAAGTTGATGGGGACAGGGTGCAGTGAAGAGAAGGAAGGGGTACGGGAAGGGAGGGCCCCCGGGACTGGGGGAATAGGCCTAGGGACGAAGGTGGCAAAAGAGCACACAGAAATAGCACGTCCTTCAAAGCATCCGGAAGATTCGAACCCTGCCCGTAAAGCACATGGACATCCTGCCGATAATCCGCTACACCGTTGACTGTGTAATGATATTGGGGTTGCGTGTGAAAATGTTACGCCGCAATAGGCAAAGATATTATTTTTTTGGTCTTTTTAAATAGTGTTGCTGTTTTCTGCATTACATTAATAATGTTGCGTTCGATCTGCAGATAGCATGATTAGAAACTGTTGAATGTCGTACCTAAATGAATCAGAATCAGAATAAAAATTATATAAAACCAAATAGGACATTTCAATTTCTTGTCTAGAAATTGTTAAAAAGCGCATGCGTTAATAACTATAATAATGAAGTCTAACCCCCATATACCCAACCCACCACAATCACCCAAATCCATACAACTATATTAATTGTCTATAAAACATACAGCATTGTCTACATACAATAGGGTTAGTGCCTCAGTAACCTCTCATACGCAAGCCTGTGTGCTATCTACCGCTTTGCCACAGAGCTAAAGGCACCCAATTTGTGTAATGCCCCTTGTGCATAAATTTAATGTAAATTGGGGATGGTAGTTCACGGGACATGGAATTTATCGAAGATGTGGTTAGAGGACTGAAGACGGCACTCAGCAATAGAATAAGTGAAAGAAGAATGGGCATGTCTTCTTTCAACTTGCATTATTTCAAGAATAACTGAACCGAAAGTCATCATTTGTACTTAATGTTGCGGATACTTTGGGCCTACCATTCCATGCTTTCTTTTGGCTTCGGATAAACAAGAAAATGAACACATTAGAAAATGGTTATTTTTCGGCTATATGTGTGTATCTGGAAATACATATGAATGGCTCGCCATCTCATTTTTAGATTACCTTTATTACCCAGCACATCCACATTTTATTGTTTATTTTTATTTTATTTATATTTTTGACGCGTTATTGTCCATTTTTTTCGGGAAATTCTGGACCGCCTTCCGCTCATCCCCAACCTACCTAATATTAGCTGTCTTTTTGAAATTTTGCGTGGGGAGCAAACCGGAGTACGAGGAGAAACCAGAGACGTTGCCCGAGTCGAAAGTAAATAATATTCGGAGAAACATAACGCCCAGACGCTTGGTCGATCCCACACCTGTCAGGTGCCATTGGTTTCTGGCCTGTGGACAAGTCAAGTTAGTCCCGCGGCGCCTTAGACCACTCGGCCAAAACGTTCGCCTTTACACAGTCCTTCTTTATCTATCTTTTTTCTATACTAGACATTGACGCTTAATTGTTATGTATGCTCTTAAAATAAAGAAATTAGGCAAAAACCACCTGCATAATGTGTGTAATATGTAATGATTATGAGAAAATTCTTTCATTAAATAATTTTGGAAATTTTTAGTGTAATAAAGGATCTCTAGAGTAAGTTGCAAAAACACAAAATATTAGCTCAATTAAATGACACATCCCCAAAAAATTGTTATTTGTACTCTTTGTTGTATTATATACTGGTTGCTGGTTTTACCATTACTATATAAGTGTTGGTTTTTTTTTCTTCTCCACAATTGAGCTTTCAAACTCGCTCCTTTCTCCTGCCTTAGTCCATCCTTTGGGCGTACTAGCGATTCTATAATCTATGACTAGCGAAATTCTCCATACTACCATGATAGATCTACTAGCCTGTAATATAGAGCGCGCTCACAACGCGGCGCTGAGACTAGCTCGCTTAAGGCTCGGCTAGTCTCAACTAGGCAGTGTGAAGTGCTCTTGGTGTTGAGATTTTGTAGACCCGTCTAAAGATGGGCACGACACTGTCCAGACTCTGTCCAGACTCTGCCGGCTTTTCACACGATTAGCAGCGCTGGTGATGGCGATAGCGATGGCGGAGGGCGGGATCAGGAATGTGAATCAGCAGTGGTGGCAAATGATGATGGAGGTAAATAGTGATGTTGAATAAGTGGGTTATGGTGACTGGTGTACGGTGTGAGAACAGTAGTGATGCTGGTGGTGTGGTTGGTAGCGGCTACCGCTACGGTAGTGGTCATGAAAGGATTCTAGGTATTGAGATGGTGTTGGTCCAGTCTAAAACTGGACTCTGGACTGAGTGGGTCTGTATACCGATCGATCGTTGTATACCAATAATTTAAAACTGGAACGTGAAACCTTCCAATGTTCAACCTTCCCCATTTCTTCCCCTGGACGTATTCTTTCTTAAAGCGCTATAATTCACCGGAGATTTGGAAGAAGAAAAAAGAAGTCTTCCTCACAAACTTCCTCGTCTTTCAACCCTGTCTTTCCTTCCTTCAATGCATTGCACACACACACCCACGCACGCACACACACACGCGCGCGCGCACACACATACATACATACATACATACATACATACATACATACATACACGCCGCACACACATGCACACACACAAATTAATATGTCTTTAAAAAAACAAACTTTTCCTTGTTAGTTTCCAAATTCATTCGCCAGACAGTTCGTGCCTGGCATATTATCTAAAACAATTCTACTCTATCCTCCTTCATGTCACTTCTTTGTTTCTTGCCAAACTTTCTGGTAAAACGATCATCTGCGGTGCCCCTACGACCTCCGAGTTACGGGATAGGATAGGATAGGATCGGAAACTTTCTTTGCTACTAACATGACCATCTCTATCCTCCCACCCATCACCCAACCCACTCCCTAGCGCACACCACCACCGTCCACCTCGAACTTGTCAAAACAGTAAAAATGGAGAGAAAAAAAAAGCCTTATCATTATCATGCAAACATTACTTCCCTGACTTCTCGATCTCATTCCCTCCTACCACTCCCCATTTCCATATCTTCCCAAACTTCCCTTCTTGCCCAACTTCATCTAAATAAACACACACACACCCACTCTCTCTCTCTCTCTCTCTCTCTCTCTCTCTCTCTCTCTCTCTCTCTCTCTCTCTCTCTCTCTCTCTTTCTCATTCTCTCTCTTTTACTTTCATTCAACAATTTAAAGAAATTCATTGCACAGATATAACGGCTGGAAATTGGCTTTGTAAAATCAACACATGTCTCGAACAACACAGCTTTCTGAAAACAAAGAAAATCTTCACTGATGAAATCTGCATTTCTAATATTTTGTATTTGTTTGAAATTTGCTGCTATCCTTGAGTGTTACCAACGGGAGAAGTTTCATGATTGCTAAGTGTGCTTCTAGCACTTGTATGTGTGTTCATAAATACATGATATAAAAGAAATAAAAACTTAAAATAAGAGATTGAAAGAAATAAGATTTTAAAAAATAAATTGAAATAAGAGATTGAAAGAAGGCAAATGTAAAATGAGGAGAACAAAGGAGAAAAAATGGAGAAAGAAAAAAAATAAATAAAAGAAATTAAAAGAAAAATATAAAAAAGGAAGAAAAAAAAAGCGAAATTGAAAAATGGAGAAGAAAACAACAATAAAAAAGGAATAAATAAAGAATTCACGAAACAAAGAAATAATTTGAAAAAAAAGCAAAAGTGATGAAAAGAAATATGACAAAAGGATGAAAATTATGTAAAGGTGAAGTGAGGAAGTCCATTTGCATGTTATTTATCCTGCAACTTAATCGATATATCTTAATTGTGTGTGTGTGTGTGTGCGGGTGTGTGTGTGTGTGTGTGTGTGTGTGTAGGTGTGTGTGTGTGTGGGTGTGTGTGTAGAGTAGGATTGGAGAGTTCTGGGTTTGGTGACGGGGTGGGAGAAGGGAAAGGTGGGAAGTAGACTAAGGTTGATGTATGTATGAACTTTGTTTGATATTAGGGTTTGCTGTGTTGCAGTTTAAAGGTTAATAATATTCCCTTGGAAACAGGCATGTTCTGGACGGTCACAGCTGCGCTAGCGACGACGGGGATGGATTTCCCGTTGGCAAGGAGAAGTTGGCCATCGGTCATGCACTCTTGCACGTCCGCAGGAGTAGCTGTGCGCTCGGTCTCAATCGGAAGAATGACGCTCCCGCCGCACACTTGATGGTCAGAGCTACTAGTTTGCCGTCGATTGGAGAAACGCCTCTTTCGGTTGCCCGCCGCTGCATTGTCCGTATTGCTCTGCTGTCCGCTACTTTTATTTTGAGGACAGTTAGCAGCTCTGTGGTCTGTAGCGTTGCAGATGAAACAGCCTCTTGAATGCCCTTCCCTGGGTCCTGGCGTGGAGTCCGTGTGTCTTTGGCTAGTCTGACTCCCCTGGATCTGGTTCCCATGGTTTCCAGTCTTCTAAAAATGTTTCGTCGTCCATGGTCTTCCCGTGAGCGATGAGATATCTTTCAGCAGCCTCAGTCATATCTTTCAGCGTTTGCAGCTTTTGTAATTCTAAGTGGGTCGCCAGGTCCTTGTAACAGGCATTGAGAAAGTGCTTTTTCACGATCATGTCATGGAGATTATCGTAGGACTTGCCTTCGCCTGATAATTTCACCCACTTGTGTAAGTACGACGACAGGCGCTCCACAAATTGCTTCGGTGTCTCGTCTGACAAAGGCCTGCATTCGCGGAAGCGTTTAAGGTAGCCCTTCTCTGTGACGCTGTAGCAGTGCAATAGGGCCTCTTTCAAGACGTCGTAGTTTTTGGCGTCATCGTTCGACAGTCTGGTGTAAACATCGAGTGCTTGCCCCGTTAGAAGTGCACTGAGCCGAATCGACCAGTCTTGAGGTTGCCAGTTAGAGCTTTCAGCGAACCTTTCAAATCTCGCCAGATAACTGTCAACCTGGTCCTTCCCGTCGACAAAAACTGGCAGTTTTGGAGCCTTGTGGTCGCTAACGACTTGTGACGCATGCTGAATGTTTTGGATACGCGCCAACTCTAGCTGGTAGATCTACTGACGCTCAGCCTCTAATCGTCTCTCATCACGCCGACGTTGTTCTTCTCTTTCTTCACGCCTGCGTAGGTCTTCCCTTTGTTGACGCTGCTCTTCTTATTCTATTTCTTCTCGGCGACGCTGTTCTTCTAATTCTCTATCTTCACGGCGACGCTGCTCTTCTAATTCTCTTTCTTGACGCCAACGTTGTTCTTCTCTTTCTTGACGTTGAAGTTCAATTTCTCTTTCTTCACGCCGTCGCTGTTCTTCTAATTCGGTTTCTTCACGCCGGCGTTGCTCTTCTTGTTCTCTTTCTTGTATTCTCTCCTGAGACTTGACGTACTCCGTCAGCTGCTTGCCTTTTAAATTCAGTTCAATTCCTTTCTGCCAGAAGTCAGCCATCTTGATGCTTTTCTGGAAAGTTCTTGATTATGCTGAACCTTTTTAGATTGTTCTATAACAGCACGCTTTCTGCAGTAGCGCTGATGCTTGTCACTAGTCGCCTTCGCTGACATAGGCCCCGCTGTCCTCGTCGTATGCGACGCTGCAGCACGCTGGTGTCGAGGTATACGCTCCTGTGCTGAAGTAGACGCGACGTCCGCTCGTCGCTCTCTGTAATACTGGCGATGTAGCTCCGAGACTGTCCCTCGACGTAGTCTTGCGGCAGCCACGTAGTCCCGGTCTGTTGTTCGCTCACGAAGCAACTCTTCGGTGACTACACGCCCTTGCAATCAACCCGAATCTATCGGGGATGTAGTCCCAGTATGTTGGTCCCTCCCGACGCAACTCGTTGGCGGCTACCCTCGATGACTGCCTCTCGTAACGTTGACTCACTTGTTGTCGCAGTTGAACCCTTGGCTATGGCGTAGATTGCAAGCTTGGCCCCCCAAAATGTTACACTCGTTGTTGGTTTTTATCAGTAGTTGATTCAGCCCCAATGCTTGAATCCTGATAAGTGTAACTCGGATTCGTTTATCCACGCAACCTGTTCACTCAGCAACAAGGCAGGAGTCGTATGAAGTTTTCCAACTTTATTCAGCGTACATCAACAAATCAATAACTGCATACAATCGCTTTTTCCACTTCTTTCACAACACAGTGCATCAATTATATAGTTTTTTCTATATTCCAGATATGTTCCAGTGTGATGCAATTATAACCAATCAGACTAAACTTCGTCATTGGAACTATCTTACGTCATATAACCTCGCCTAGGCCAGAATAATCTCAGCTATCTGTAGATCTATCTAGACGCTTCGATTAATAGTAAACAAGCAATCCCAGAAAATTATCCAATAATTTCGACCAACGAAAATTATCAACATTATACCAAGCTTCTTCTAACTACAACGCAAAATCAAATCAAAGGTAACTGCAATCTATTATTGCATGCTTTGCAAAACAAAACGATTGGATCTATCGTGCGCGTCTCCCACGTACTATCGTGCAAATGGTACACCCTCCAGCCAATCCATCAATGACCATCCGCAAAACGGAGGTTGGAGATTGCTCAAACCCCTATGCGGACTTTGCCTTCGTGATCTGTTCAGCTTGGGGTTTCAACCTGGGTATTATTTTTAGTAGGACCTTGCTGGGATGTCTTATGAGGCTGATGGTGCGGTAATTTTCACACTCCTGAAAGTTACCCTGTTTGGGAAGAGTGATGATAAGCGACTGTGTCCATGGTGTAGGCAGCTCCCCACTCTTTCAGATCTGTTACAGATAATGGTGAGGGTGTCTATCATCGCTTCTCCTCCTGCTTGAAGCAATTCCGCGGGTAGGTTGTCCACTCCCGCTGACTTCCCCTTCTTCAGTGATTGCACTGCTGCCTCAACTTCTTCTCGGAGAATTTCTTCCTCTTCTCTGTTCTGGGAACATACTAGGTCTCCGTTTTGTGTGTGGTTGTAAAGGTCCGAGCAGTACTCTGTTTATCTATTAAGACTTCTTGTTCTTCTGTAAGGCTTATGCCAGACTTGCTTTGGACCTTGGGCTGTTTAACACTTGTCAGCCACTTCATGGTCTGGTAGGCCTTCTTACTGTTGTTCTTGTTCAGACTGTTCTCTATTTCCTGGCATTGATCTTCTATCCAGTTCTCCTTTGCTGTGCGCATGCCTTTTCGGATGTCCTTGATTTTTCGGTATGCATCAGCTCCCTGTGAGGCGTTTTGTCTTTTTCATCTCTCTTCGTTTATCACACAGGTCCGAAAGTTCCGGTGTGATCCACGGTTTCTTTTTTGGGTGGGGCTTGCCAAGAACCTCAGTGGCAGCATCTGTCACAGCTGAGTTAAAGGTGGTGGTCATGGTGTTGACATGCATCTTCTTTACCAGCTCCCAGAATGAGCAGTGGTGCAAATTTCCCTCCAAGTGTGGCTTGGAATATGTTTGCCACCTCTTGGTCTTGCAGTTTGTCCAGGTCGAACTTCAGTCTGGTGCACTTTGCTGTGTTTACTCTCTTCAAGTGGAGCCGGAAAGACATCATCACGAGATCGTGATCACTTCCGATGTCTGCTCCTGGAAAAGTGCGTGTCCTGCCAATTTTGATGCTTGATCTGAAGCGTGTCTTGACCATGATGTAGTCAATCTGTTTGTGGTGCTTCCCGCTTGGACTGTGCCATGTCCATCGTCTGAATTTTTTTAGGAGTCCAAGCATTTTTGCCAGTATCAGACTGTTGTATCTGGCAAACTCCAACAGTCTCAGACCCTGTCATTTGTCTTGTTGTTGCATTGGGGTCAACATGTGTCTCCCAAGTTGTGGTGCGCATCTTGGCCAACCTTAGCATTGCAGTCGCCTTGCACTATGACAATGTCCTTCTTCAGCACTTGGTCAAGGACAGCCTGTAGATGTTCATAGAAATCCTCGATTTCGCTGTCGTCGTAGTCTTATGTTGGGGCATAGGCTTGGATGATGATGTGGGATGTTCTCAGATGGTAATGAGCTTACTGGAGACTGGCTAGAACGTCTCTGTGGACCAAGAAACCAATGCCAATGTGTTCTCTCCCGCTGAAATAAAAGCTTGTGGCCTTTGTCGGTCGTTGTTTTACCTAGGCCTTTCCAGTGCAGTTCGCTGATACCTAAAATGTTCCATCAATAGTGGTCCAGCTCGTGGGCCAGTTCTTCTAATTTTCCCTCCGCAGTATGGATCCTGACATTCCAGATTCCTATGACTTGTAACAGACAACGCAAAATGACGGCAGTTTTCCGTCTGGGTACAATCTGTAACGCCGTGCACAAACGGACGGACACATTATATTACATTACATTATTATTGCTTTAGGTCCAGCGGACTCTTCCGAGCCAAATCAGGACCGGACAACCCCCGATCCGCATAAAAGATCTGCCGAAACAGCCCTAGTGGTAAAACCGAAAGCTCTCCACCAGCCAGTCACTTTACAATAAAGACATCCCACGCAGGGGACGGCTGAGGCTTCACCCCAACTTATCGAACCCCCTTTACAAAAACAAAATAGAATACAAACATCATTATAAATTATCAACAAAACACATACATATAAAATGCCTACCATGCTAAATAATAACATCATAGGAAGCCCTAGTGACCACCCGGCAGAAAGCGTCCAATATTCCCAAGCTGATCCAACAGACCTCATACACAAATAAGAAGTCTTGTCCCGGAAGAGTTTTCAAGAAAAAATGTAGGAGACTGGTCTAGCAAAGAAGACGATAGTATAGCAGATTGGTAGAACAGAGCAGGAATGAGAAAGAGCAAATGAGAAAGACAGCGACAGTGGGAATTTAAAGCACTAAATTTCCAGAAAGTGGGGATACTATTTATACTGAAACCCCCGGCACCCCAACGGGGGAACGGATGGACACACACAGAGACACAGATACAAACAAGATATGAGAGAGAGAGAGAGAGAGAGAGAGAGAGAGAGAGAGAGAGAGAGAGAGAGAGAGAGAGAGTGTGTGTGTTACGTTGAAACGCGAAGGATAGTATGTCTGAAACGCGCACGATATATCTAATCATTTCGCTTTGCAAAGTATTCAATAATAGAGTGTATTTACCTTTGATTTGAGTTTGCATTGTTGTTGGGAGAGGCTTTGTATAACGTTGATAATTTTCGTTAGTCGATATTATTGGAGAATTCTCTAGATTTACTTGTTTGCTGTCGATCGAAGTTTCTTGATGGGCGTAGATATTGGAGAACATTCTTTTGACAGAAAGGAAGGTTGTATGACGTAAAACAGTGATGACGAAGTTAATTCTGATTGGTTGTAACGCGTCATTCTGGAACGTCCTGAGGTTATCTCGAGTTGAGAGAAAAAATATATAATGGACACACTGTGTTGTGAAAGGGAGAGAGTGAAAAGGCGATTGTATGCAGTTGTTGATGAACGCTGAATAAAGTTTGAAAACTTTATACGACTCCGTGCCTTGTGGCTGTTTGAACGGGTTGCGTGGATAAACGAATCTGGGCTACACTCATCAGTACTTAGCATTGGGGCTGAATCAACTACTGATAGAAAAACACTAACATCAAACGAGTGTAACATTTTGGGGGTCAAGCCGCGATCCACGTCATAGCCAAGGGTTCAACTGCTACAACGAGCGAGTCAACGTTACGAAAGGCAGTCATCGAGAGTAGCCGCCAACAAGTTGCGTCGGGAGGGGCCAACATACTGGGACTACATCCCCGAAAGATTCGGGTTGACTGCAAGGGCGTGTAGTCGCCGAAGAGTTGCTTCGTGAGCGAACAACAGACCGGGACTACGTGGCTGCCGCAAGACTACGTCGAGGGACAGTCTCGGAGCTACATCGCCAGTATTACAGAGAGCGACGAGCGGACGTCGCGTCTACTTGAGCACAGGAGCGTATACATAAACACCAGCGTGGTGCAGCGTCGCATACGACGAGGACAGCGGGGTCTGCGTCAGCGAAAGCCACTAGTGGCAAGCATCAGCGCTACTGCAGAAAGCGTGCTGTTCTAGAACAGTCTAGAAAGGTGCAGCACAGTCAAGAACTTTCCAGAAAAAGAACTTTCCAGAAAAGAACTTTTCCAGAAAAGAACTTTCCAGAAAAGCATCAAGATGACTGACTTCTGGCAGAGAGGGATTGAACTGAATCTAAAAGGCAAACAGCTGACGGAGTACGTCAAATCCCAGGAGAGAATACAAGAACGAGAATTAGAAGAGCAGCGTCGCCGTGAAGAAAGAGAATTAGAGGAACAGCGACGGCGCGAAGAAAGAGAATTAGAAGAGAAGCGTCTAGAAAAGGAAGAACAGCGTCGCCGAGAAGAAATAGAATTAGAACAGAAGCGTCTAGAATTGAAAGAGAGACGACTTCAGTACCAGCTGGAGTTGGCGCGTATCCAAAACAATCAGCATGCGCCACAAGTCATCAGCGACCACATGGCTCCAAAATTGCCAGCCTTCGTCGACGGGAAGGACCAGATCGACAGCTATCTGGCGAGATTTTGAAAGGTTCGCCGAAAGCTCCAACTGGCAACCTCGAGACTGGGCTATTCGACTAAGTGCACTTCTGACAGAGCAAGCGCTCGAAGTTTACACCAGACTGTCGAACGATGACGCCAAAAACTACGACGTCTTGAAAGAGGCCCTATTGCATTGCTACAGCTTCACAGAAAAGGGCTACCGTAAACGCTTCCGCGAATGTCGACCTCTGTCAGACGAGACTCCAAAGCAATTTGTGGAGCGCCTGTCGTCATACTTACACAAGTGGGTGGAACTATCAGGCAAAGGGAAGTCTTACGATAGTCTCCATGACCTGATCGTGAAGGAGCAATTCCTCAATGCCTGTCACAAGGACCTGGCGACCCACTTGGAATTACAGAAGCTGCAGACGCTTAATGATGTGACCGAGGTTGCTGAAAGATATCTCCTCTCTCACGGAAAAACGCTGGGGCCACCCAAGGCGACGAAACCATTTCAGAAGACTGGAAACCATGGGAACCAGATACAGGGGAGCCAGACGAGCCAGAGACAGACGGACTCCACGCCTCCTCCCAGGGAAGGGCATTAAAGAGGCTGCTCCACTTGCAACGCTACAGACCACAGAGCGGCTAACTGCTCTCAAAACAAAACTAGCGGACAGCGGGGCAGTACGGACAACGCAGCGGCGGGCAACCGGCAGAGGCGGTTCTCCAATCAACGGCAAACCAGTAGATCTGACCATCAAGTGTGCGGCGGGAGCGTCATTCTTCCGAGTGAGACCGAGCGCACAGCTACTCCTGCGGACGTGCAAGAGTGCATGACTGATGGCCAACTCCTCCTTGCCAACGGGAAATCCATCCCCGTCGTCGCTAGCGCAGCTGTGACCGTCCAGAACATGCCTGTTTCCAAGGGACGCGTCGGTAATCATGAAGTAACTGTTCTAAGAGACTCTGGTTGCAGTGGAGTCATCGTCAGAGAAGATCTAATCGCTAAAGAACAGTTCACTGGCGATTCTAAATGGACACTTATGGCCGACACCAAATGTGTGAGAGCGCCAGTTGCGAAGATTCAAGTCAGCACTCCTTTCTACATAGGGGAAGTAGAAGCGGTTTGCCTGAAGAAGCCGCTATACGACTTGATGATCGGGAATATCGACGGCGCGAGACGACCCGACGACCCCGATTCAGAATGGAGTCCTGCCTCAACCCAACGCGTCGAAGTTGTAGAGGAGGATCCATTGCCGTTTCCCGATGGAGACCTTGTAGAACTGCTACGGGACAATGTGGCTACTCCGGCTCAGCCCTGCCGACCAGAGATCGTCGGTGCCGCTACTACTAGGGCCCAGGCCAAGAGAGACAAGACGTCTACGCCACTGAAGGTCACCGACAGCTCCAAAGCTGCCATCGTTGACAGAGATAAGCTGATCCAGCTCCAGGAAGCTGACAGCACTTTAAACAAGTACAGGAACCGCCAAGACCACGTGACCAAGGGCAGTGGCACGGCCTATTTCGAGGTGAAGGCCGAGATCCTGTACAGAATCTTCCAGCACCCGAGGGTCAACGGAGGTAAACCACTACGTCAAGTCTTGGTACCGTTACCCATAAGGCGCCAAGTGATGGAAGTAGCACATGACTCAATCATGGGAGGTCACCTAGGCATCAAGAAGACGTCAGACAGAATCCAGGCGGTGTTCTACTGGCCAGGACTTCATTTCGTTTCTGCCGATCATGTGACATTTGCCAGAAGACCATACCTCGAGGAAGGGTTCCTAAAGTGCCTATGCAGAGGATGCCCCTGATCGACCGACCTTTCAAGAGGGTGGCCTTAGACTTAATCGGCGAAATAAGACATCCGAGTGAAGAAGGTCATCGATGGGTACTGACCTTAGTGGACTATGCGACTCGGTACCCAGAAGCAGTGCCTTTGAAGAAGATTGACACTGAAACTGTTGCAGAGGCACTGGTGGATATGGTCAGCAGACTTGGAGCGCCTGAAGAGATTCTGACAGACCTCGGGACGCAGTTCGTCTCTGACTGCATGAAGGAGGTCAACAGACTGCTGAGCATCCGGCATTTAGCTACGACACCCAACCATCCGATGTGCAACGGGCTTGTCGAAAAGTTCAATGCTACGATGAAGTCCACCCTGAAGAAACTGTGCAGCGAGCAGCCCAGACAATGGCATCGCTACATCAACGCCTTACTTTTTGCCTACAGAGAAGTGCCGCAGGAGTCCACCGGCTTTTCTCCGTTCGAGCTGCAGTACGGAAGAACCATCCGAGGGCCGATGCACATCCTGAAAGAGCTGTGGACGAAAGAAGTAGAGACCCCAGAGGTGAAGAACAGCTACAAGTACGTGTTTGAGCTAAGGGAAAAGCTGGAGCATACTCTCAAAATAGCCAGAGAAAACCTGAAGAAGTCCCAAGACTGTGGAAAGCACTACTATGATCGTAGGGCTGTGAATAGGAAGTTTAAAACTGGCAACAAAGTACTGGTGCTGCTACCTACCGATCACAATAAGTTGCTGATGCAGTGGAAAGGCCCGTATGAAGTGGAGACCGTAGTTGGAATCAACGACTACAAGGTGAAGGTCGGCCAGCATTCCAAGATATACAACGCCAACCTCCTTAAGCTGTACGTGGAAAGGCCATCAGAGACAATATTCGCAGCAACAGCAGCTGAGATCGACGACAGCGAGGAACTGTTGGAACTGGGAGACTTCCACAGCAAAGAAGGCATCGATGATGTTAAGCTAGGGCCAGGCTTGACGGAAGGTCAGAAGATTGAGCTCAAGGACCTTATGGGCGAGTTTCCCCATAGCTTCAGCGATGTCCCAGGCTCTACGACTTTGGTCGAACATGAAGTCCACCTCACTTCAAATATTCCCGTTCGATTCAAACCCTTCCCGATCCCTTTCAATGCCCGCGAATCCTTGAAAAAAAGACATCGATGAGATGCTGAAGATGGGCATCATCAGGGAGTCCAGTTCCTCCTACGCATCCCCTGTCGTGGTTGTGAAGAAGAAGGACCGGAGCAACAGAGTATGCATCGACTACAGGAAGGTTAATTAATAAGATCACCGTCTTCGACCCCGAGCCGATGCCTACTGCAGCAGACCTCTTCCGCCAATTATCGGGGAGTAAAATCTTCTCAAAGATTGACCTCAGCAAGGGTTATTGGCAAGTCACCGTGCGTCAACAGGACATACCAAAGACTGCTTTTATAACTCCTGATGGGACGTACGAATGCCTGAGGATGCCTTTTGGCATGGTCAACAGCGGTGCTACCCTGAAGAGAAGAATGAGGAAGATGCTCAAAGGGATGGGCAACGTCGTGTGCTACTGGGACGACCTGCTAGTCCACACCCACACCTGGGAAGAGCATCTGCAGACCTTGAGGGAGCTGTTTCACCGTCTAACAGAAGCTAACCTGACCGTGAGACCCAGTAAGTGCATTCTGGGGACTGACAACGTAGACTTTATCGGCCATTCGCTGAAAGAAGGACAAAAGGGGCTTCTGCTAGAAAATGTCACCAAGATTCTGAGCGCTCCACGTCCCCAAACGAAAAAACAAGTGCGGTCTTTCCTTGGATTGGCTGGGTATTATAGGGAGTTCGTACCGAACTACTCAGCCATCACAGCACCTTTGTCGGACCTGGTACGGAAAGGCTGTCCGAACCAAGTGCAGTGGGGACCGTCTCAGGAGAAGGCATACCAGACTGTGCGAGACCTCCTTTCGAAGGATCCGGTGCTACGACTGCCCGATACTTCCAAGGAATTCGTCTTAAGAACAGACGCAGTGGACGAAGGCATCGGCGCCATACTGATGCAAGAACACGAAGGGAAACTATTTCCGGTCAGTTACGCCAGCAAAAAACTGTCGAGGGCCGAGAAGAATTATTCGACCATGGAGAAAGAGTGCCTCGCCATCATATGGGGAATCCGGAAGTTCGAACTATACCTTCAAGGAGTGAAGTTCGTGCTACAGACTGATCACAAGCCGCTAACCTACTTGAACTCTGCCAAGTTTGTAAACAGTCGCATCATGAGATGGGCTATGTACTTGCAGAACTTTAACATGCGAGTAGAATCTATTAAAGGATCAGACAATGTTGGTGCGGACTTCCTCAGTAGAGTGTGTGAGTAAAGAACATTGACTATGTGGATGAACTGAGAACATTGGCAATATCCAGACAGACCTGAAGATGAAAACCATTGACTCTGTGTGGATGGACTGGGCACATTGACAGTGTTCAGACAGACTGAAATAAGTTTTAATTCTGGACTTTGTGCATTACGTTTCAACGTTGTTGAAAGAAATTGGGTAAATTTCTTCTTGAGTGGGGGGGTTATGTTACGTTGAAACGCGAAGGATAGTATGTCTGAAACGCGCACGATAGATCTAATCGTTTCGCTTTGCAAAGTATTCAATAATAGAGTGTATTTACCTTTGATTTGAGTTTGCATTGTTGTTGGGAGGGGCTTTGTATAACGTTGATAATTTTCGTTAGTCGATATTATTGGAGAATTCTTTAGATTTACTTGTTTACTGTCGATGGAAGTTTCTTGATGGGCGTAGATATTGGAGAACATTCTTTTGACAGAAAGGAAGATTGTATGACGTAAAACAGTGATGACGAAGTTAATTCTGATTGGTTGTAACGCGTCATTCTGGAACGTCCGGAGGTTATCTCGAGTTGAGAGAAAAAAAATATATAATGGACTCACTGTGTTGTGAAAGGGAGAGAGTGAAAAGGCGATTGTATGCAGTTGTTGATGAACGCTGAATAAAGTTTGAAAACTATATACGACTCCGTGCCTTGTGGCTGTTTGAACGGCTTGCGTGGATAAACGAATCTGGGCTACACTCATCAGTACTTCAGCATTGGGGCTGAATCAACTACTGATAGAAAAACACTAACATCAAACGAGTGTAACAGAGATAAGAGTGAGAGAGACAAAGCGAGAGAGAAAGACGCTTTGACGCTTTTTTTTGACGCTTTTGATAGTTTATTGTCTATAACTTTACACGTTTTTAAGACAAGAATTCGCAATCCGAATAGATTAAAACATTAAAACATTTCCAAAGTAAGACATATAACAGCAAATAAACACAAAAGCAAAACAAGCAAATATTAAAAACACCTCTAGTATTAGAGCCACATGCCTAGAGAATTATTACAATACAAGGACGTACACTGAATTATTAAAAGGAATAAGAATTATCCTAAATACATACCGGTAAAATGGTTAATAAATAAATTAAAAACGTTATTTAGGAAATGCACTCATTTTCCCTCTCTTTTCTTTTAATTTTTCATCTTTTTCATAAAGGATCATACACATGTTTTTACGGGAGACGCAACACATTCATTCCGTTCTTAAATAGGCTACATATTACAGATATACATTTGTGTACACAACCACTCCGTTTGACTAGCAGTTTAATATATTTACATAGGATCATCATGTACATCAAGAGCTAATTTCCAACAGTTTGTTTCGCAAACTCATAGCATCAGCAATGTATTTTGCTAGATCAAACACCTTACTTTCATTCTTACATGCCAACAAGAAGGAAATGACGTTCCAAGTTGGGTTATGTTTAATGGACATCAGCATTATGCTTTTTCTTCGTAAATGATTATACGCTTCACAATGAAACAGAAAGTGCAATTCGTCTTCTTCAGCTTTACCACATACTGGGCACTTATTGTTTTCATTCGTTCTGTCTGCAAACCACAATATATTATTTTTAAAACCACATACTCTCAGCCTAAAACGAGCAAAACATTCTCTGTACCAACGATTAGTTAAGAATAAAAGGTATCGCTCGGTATCAAAAAGAGACTTAAAGGAATAGTACCATGTCATTGTTCTCTATTTCTGAATGCCAGTTCTACATGAAGCATGAAATGAGCCTGTCTTTAAATTCAAAAACGAAACGTGATTTTTGTCCCACACCCTGACTTAGCCAAACAATTCCAAACCCATTTTCCATTAATATTCTTTTTATCCCTGCAACCCAGTTCAGTTTTCCTTTCTCGTGTTGATTCAGCATCATATCATAAGCCTGCCTACAGAGTCTGGCACTCGGAAGACGCATTAATTTCAACCAATATTTCACACATCTCACATGGATTCTGATGTACAATGGATATCTTCCGGTCTCCCCGTAAACCATATTATTGGAAGCATGCAAGGGTATAGATAAAAACCTCTTCAGGGCGAAAGTGTGTACCTTTTCGATATTGTTTGCACTCTCGTCAAAACCCCATACTTCTGCTGCATATGTTAGAATTGGCTCTATCTGAGTGTCAAACAATTTCCAAAACAAAGTCAGGTCATTTGTGTCAAGCTTTCTGAGAGATCGGAGTATTTCCATGACCCCTTTTCTACCTTTTCTGCACACTTCCTGCAGGGCCGAATTCATACTGAATTTAGTAGTAACTGTCATTCCCAAATATTTGTACGAGTTTGTTACCTTTACTTCCTCTCCCCCATAGAACCACTTCTCTTTTCCTGCTAGATGTCCTCCCTTTTTAAATACCATAACGTTTGTCTTTTCCAAATTGACAGTGAGATAAAGCCTGTCAGCTTCATATTTGAGACAGTCTAGCTGGTGTTGCAATCCTACAATTGTGTCCGACATGAGAATCACATCGTCTGCAAATAAAAGCAGAAAGATTTCAACTGCTCCTGGAACCAGCTGGATTCCATGTTTACCTTTCCTAGATAATTCTACAGCTAGCTCATTTATAAAGAATGAAAACATTTTCGGGCTTAGGAGACAACCCTGCTTGACTCCGATAGGACACTCAAAATAATCAGAATACACGCCTTTATCTCTTACACATGCAAGTACAGTGCTGTACACACTTCGCAAAGCAAAATACAGTTTACTGTTGACTCCAGCTCTGCGTAACACATGCCACAATCTGTTTCTGTCAACCGAGTCAAAGGCTTTTTTCAAATCAACAAAAGCGACATACAATTTTGCATTTTTCTCTAAGTATCGCTGCACCACGGCGAACAAAGTAAAAATGTGGTCTATGGTGCTGTAACCTGCTCTAAAGCCTGCCTGTTCCTCCACTATTTTCTCGTTTTGTTCAGCCCATTGTGTTAGCCTTCTGTTTAAAATATGCGTATACACTTTGCCAACAATGCTAGTTAATGAAATTCCCCTGTAGTTATCAGGGATATTCACATCCCCCTTTTTATAAATTGGTACAATGATAGACTTTGACCACTCCATTGGAAATGTACCGCTATCAAATAAATAATTAAAAAGACTGATCAGATAATCAGCAACTGCATCTCCACCATTCTTCAGCATTTCTGAGACTATTTTGTCTGGACCCGCGCTCTTTCCAGCTTTAAGGTTACCAATGCTGGCATAAACCTCATCCCTTGAAATAGCCTGGGTGAATAGTGGATCATATTGTTCAGATTCCATATTTTGATCATTACAATCTTCATCATCTGTCTGGGCCTCACTCTGCTGTACGAGAGAGAGAAAGAGAGACAGTGAGAGGCAGAGTAAAATTCAAAGACTACATTAGGGTCTTTGTCTAAATATGGCAATGTTCTTTGTCTTACTACAATAAAAAAATTACTATTCATTTTCCAATTCCAAAATGCAACTGCGGTACCAAATCGATTCCCACAAGTCACTTGTCCATTCCTTAAATTAATAATGGTTTTTAAATTTTATTTTACGTCATTTCACGACAGTGATATTATATGACAAATAAAAGGGGAAAAAATAACCAAACCCAAAGTGGATTGAAGAAAAAACAATAACAATAGATATTACGAATAAGGAAGAAGGAAAGGAAGAAAGAAAAATAAAAAGAAAAGATGACAGTTGAATTAATGACAGACAGGCAAAGCAGTAGATAAAATGATAAAAGCACAGCACATAATCCTATCCTATCCTATCCCGTAACTCAAAAGTCGTTGGGGCACCACAGATGACGCACCAGCGTACTCAGAAATCATACATTTTATTCAGCTTCTATTGTATTTCTTTTTCATTTTATTTCATTCAGTACAACAGTAAAATTAAGTTGTTCATAAATAATGTAATTCTAAACCATACATCAAATATACAGTAACGTAGTAATACTTTGTTAGTTATTCATTGCTTACAGGGTCCAGCAGACTGCAAAGAGCCGAATCAGGACCACAAAATCAAGACCACAACTTCGCTGAAAGAGGACTCACTCCTGATCCGCATAAAAGATCTGCCGAAACAACCCTAGTGGTAACACTGAAGGCACTCCACCATGCGGTCACTTTACAATAAAGACATCCCATGCAGGGGACGCTGAGGCTATACTCTAACCCCCGTTTACAAAAACAAAATAGAATACAAACATCATTATAAAATATCAACAAAACACATACATATAAAATGCCTACATTGCCAAATAATAACATCATAGGAAGCCCCAGTGACCTACTGGCAGAAAAGCGTCCAATATTTCCAAGCTGATCCAACAGACCTCACACACAAATGAGGAGTTTTGTCCCAGAAGAGTTTTCAAGAAAAAAGGTAGGTTACATTACATTACATGATTATTGCTTTAGGTCCAGCGGACTCTTCCGAGCCAAATCAGGACCAGACAACCCCTGATCTGCACAAAAGATCTGCCGAAACAACCCTAGTGGTAAAACTGAAGGCACTCCACCAGCCAGTCACTTTACAATAAAGACATCCCACGCAGGGGACGCTGAGGCTATACTCTAATTTATCGAACACCCTGAGACGTTTTTTTTTAATTGTTGCTGGGCTCTGCACAATGGAATGCTGTAACCCGGTGAATTACTTTAATACATTTATTTGTTTAGCTCGGTCTGTGTTAAGGCTGGGGTACAGAGATAGATAGAAAAATGGTAAAAGATCACTGTCACACTAGCTTTCACACGGCTATGAATCATGTAGTCCAGCCACTTGATAACGGTAAAAATCACACATTTATTTCTTCTATTCTATACACGATCTTCGAAGTACGAAACTAACTTAAAAGTTCAAATGTCAATGCGAATGGTTCGCTCGCTGATAAACTAGGCAGCTACTTTTGCATCATAGGGCACTGGCTACTTTCTGCCTTAAGGGTCGGAAGTCTTGATGAGTGGAATACTGTGGTCCTGTTTATACAGAGTGTTAGTGCACTGTTTCTTGTGGCACTTAACTGCGTAGTTGAAGCGCTGCGTTGAGGTCGCTTCTGGGACAAACTGTGTTGTCTTGGCTTGTGTTTGACGGGTGGGCTATTCTGCGCACAATGCTGTAGATGCCTCGGCAGCCAACTCTAAGCGTCGATTAGGTTCTGTCCTTTGCTGGTCATGCTTGCCTTGTGGTCGGATTCGCCCCGTGTTCAGGCAAAGTCGGACTAACAATTTAATACTATGCATAGAAAATTTTACAAACATAATTCAACAATAATCAGGGTGGAGAACAACTGAATCAAGAAATCTCTTAAATCCGGCCGGGGCCCAGGGGCCAAGCCCCGGTATTCGCCCCCTGGAAGAAAATGAATTTATGCAATTTTGAAAGTATTTTAGGGTCTCTCCTAAAAGCAAAAAGCACAAATTAAACATGAATAGAAACAACAAAAAAAAGAATGTTTTATGCACATGACTTTTAAAAAAAGTTAAGAATCTTGATTTGTAGGCCTAACAAAGTTTGAGGTCCACCCCTGTTACACACAAACTCCACAATTCCAATTTTACTGGGCACACGTTTGTCTATTTTTTTAGCTGTAAAAAGGCAAGAATTTTTATAATTTTAGAAATATTTAGGGGTACGTTAGTAAAAACACCACATCTTAGGTATTAGTGACTAGTGTATAGATTTAAATGAAATAAAATGCAAAATGAGCAGAAATAAATTCTATTTTGATTATCTACCTTTTTATACTTCTCTTGTCATGTCTTGTATTTTATTACTCCATGTGTATACAAAAAAAAGTTTTAAAAAATCTAAACAAGCCCCCCCCCCCTCCCCTCCCTTCTCTTCTTCATTTTCATGCCAGTCTGAAAAATCGTATGCATGCACACTACTGACACTAATTGTCTAATGTCAGTACCGATCTCTTCCTCCGACTCCAAGTCCATTTCTCTCACTTTAATGTCTGATAAATGGAAGCCTGTAAACTCCCCTTCATCAGTCGAAGAATCCAAACCATCCATTTCAGACACACACACACACAAGAAAATTTGGAAAAAAAATCGAAGAAACGAACGCGTCACAGAGAAAACTGGAAATGCAGTCGAATGTTTTCACAACAGAATAAACCGGAAGTCAATTGCCGGAAGTCTTGCAATCTTTCAAACAACGCGAGAATATAACCACATGGTTGATACGGACGCTTTTGGACGTTTTGCCTGTTTAGTCCTTCGGCCGCTTTTGGCCGCTATGCCCAGTAAAGGGTAGCCTTTCAGCTTCTCACACTCGGAACTCAATATTTTTTTCTCGGAAATGCAAATGCCTTCCGCGGAAATCCGCGGAAAATTCTCCACCCTGAATAATATAAATACATCACGATGAAATAGAAGTATGTTCATTTACCTGTTTGACAATGTCTGGCCGTGGCTACTTGATTGAATTTGAATATTCAACAAGCACTGCTTCCCTGGTCTATCAGTGGAGAGATTTCTGCTAGGAAGTAGCTGTGTCCTCCTCAGCTTTTCAAACTAGACTGACGTTCTCTCTATTTCCTTGAACCAACCAGAACTGGTTCTAACTAACCTTAGCTGTGTTCTCACTGGCTGAACCATCTAAGTGGATATATAATTCGAAGCCCTCTACCGTCAGCTGCGATGATGTCACTGCTATGCGGGCGTCAGGCTACAACTGTGTTACGCATGATCACTTCTGTCGTCTGCTAGAGACTAACAGTAACCTTCTAAGTCTAACTGACTAAACAAGCAAAATCTCAAAGTGTGCAGGGTAAACAGGTCCTCTTGTTACACCCCCGTTTACAAAAACAAAATAGAATACAAACATCATTATAAAATATCAACAAAACACATACATATAAAATGCCTACATGTTAAATAATAACATCATAGGAAGCCCTAGTGACCACCTGGCAGAAAGCATCCAATATTCCCAAGCTGATCCAACAGACCTCACACACAACTAAGGAGTCTTATCCCGGAAGAGTTTTCAATTAAAAAAAGGTAGGTGACTGATCTAGCGAAGAAGAAAATAGTATAGCAGATTGATAGAGCAGAGCAGGAATGAGAGTGAACAGAGGAGAAAGACAGCGACTGTGGGAATTTAAAGCACTAAATTTTTAGAAAGTAGGGATACTATTTATACTGAAACCCCGGCACCCCCACGGGAGAAAACATAGTAATATGTGCATACAATGAGAACTTGTGAAGTTGAATAACAACACATTAGATAATTAATGATAAAATCAACGCTAGAAGTAGAACAAAACAAAACAAAAATAACATTAAAAATATTGTCTAGTATAAATCATTTAAATTAAATTCCATTGTTCGAAATACTTTAATTTAAATACCAATGGGTAGTTGTACAATAAAACTATTTTATAAAAATACAAATAAATTATGCGGGTTGGGGACTGAAAACAACAATTTCTTGAACTCCACTATTTTTCAAAATCCAAAATGTGACACATCAGCAATGACGGACATAATTACCAGTAAATGCAGAAGAAAGAAAAAAACTATGCATAAAGTGAATCCAGTTTACCACCTATATATGTTACCGGTAATGTGTGAAATCCCGATATTGTATAGAATGCCTAGATAAGATTTCAGGCATTCCATACTTTATCTAGGCAGGCATTCTATACTTTATCTAGGCATTGTATAGAATGCGTGATTTCACACATTGCCGGTAACATATACACAATTATATACATGTGCTAAGGTGGCAACCCTCCCACTCCCCCTCTGTGTGTTGGGGCAGTCGCTGAGACTAGGTTACCTCCCTTAGACTGCTGTGATTTGCCCCAATTTTTTTTTTACACTTTTAGATACCAAACTCGTGGAATGAAACATTGAGCGAATAAGCAAAACCGTTCACACCTACCCAGAAACAGAACCTATGTTTGTGGCAAAGTTGGTAACGATCAGAGCGAAACTGTGGATTTCTATCATGAATACACAGACACACACAAGGTGGTATATATACAAAAGCCAACTAACAAAGAAATGCACAAGCATGGAATGAATACTTCAGAACAATTCCTTTACAAATCTGCTTGATCAATAGTGCGTTAAGTTGACCAAACTAGCAGCCTCAAGATGCTAGCAGATGACTGGTTACATTTATTTTGCACATTCTGTTTTCTATGTCTATAGTTTAACAACAATTTTGTTTGGCTTTGAAAGTGAATCTACAACGAAAACAACAAAGGAAAATGGTGAGCAAAACAGCTGTGGCGGAAAGGAAGGCAACTGTTGACGCTTTGGAGAGATCGTCTACCTTCCATTGGTTGGTTAGTCTAGCCTGGGTGGCTCCTGCTGTGCAGAATTTTTTGGTATGGCCATTGGGTTATGCAGGATAAGACAACAGTACATATGTTCTCTCCACTTGATCATTTGTCTTCTGCTTTTGGTGGTAAGCAGGACTACATTGTCAGCAGGTTAGTTGCAGTGACCTGCAGAGAGTGTCGTGGCACGTAGTAGCCGGCAATCCTGTTTACTATCAATACGCTTCCCCGCCTTTAAAAAAAACAAATCTCTGAGATAAATGAAAATAACAGTTCATTACATTACATTACATGATTATTGCTTTAGGTCCAGCGGACTCTTCCGAGACAAATCAGGACCAGACAACCCCTGATCTGCATAAAAGATCTGCCGAAACAACCCTAGTGGTAAAATTGAAGGCACTCCACCAGCCAGTCACTTTACAATAAAGACATCCCACGCAGGGGACGCTGAGGCTATACTCTAACTTATCGAACCCCAGTTTACAAAAACAAAATAGAATACAAACATTATAAATTATCAACAAAACACATACAAATAAAATGCCTACATTGCTAAATAATAACATCATAGAAAGCCTTAGTGACCACCTGGCAGAAAGCGTCCAATATTCCCAAGCTGATCCAACAGACCTCACACACAAATAAGGAGTATTGTCCTGGAAGAGTTTTCAAGAAAAAATGGTGGTGACTGGTCTAGCGAAGAAGAAAATGGTATAGCAGATTGATAGAACAGAGCAGGAATGAGAAAGAACAAATAAGAAAGACAGCGACAGTTGCAATTTAAAGCACTAAATTTCCAGAAAGTGGGGATACTATTTATACTGAAACCCTCGGCACCCCAACGGGGGTAAATAACAGTTCGGGTTGGGCCGTGTTCTCAAGGTGGTGAATGACAGGTAAAAAAGGTAAAAAAGGTAAAGGTAGTCCCATAGCCTTGTGGCCGTAGGGGAGCGTGATGTTGGAGATCACACTTATCTTGGGCCAGCGTAATGAGGGCGATGCCCAACTCTCTCCCTCGCTGCTTTACCTTCCCCACCCTCAAGAGAGTAGGTACTCAATCACAGTTGAGTCAACTGGGGGCGTTGTTGTTTGTCGCTTCACACCTTAGCGGTCACCCATCCAAGTGCTAACCGCACCGGACGGTGCTTCACTTTCGACACAGTAGCGAGTGCTCCAACCACTGCACTATCCGACACCCCTGTGAATGACAGGCGGGAGTCAAATGCTCCACTCAGTGACATAGTAAAGAAAGGAAACAAAACTATGGAGAGAAGAACAAGAAACAGAGAGACAACAGAGAGAACCTCATTATTAAAATTAAATCCACTGGATCATTAAAACTACATGTCACAGTACAACCCCCTTCTTCATCCAAAAGTCTTTTGTTCAGCGCTGTACAGAGCTAAACATTTGTAACGCCCTGTAAAAGTGTATCCTAAAGAACATGACCCTGCTGCAGCAGAATCTTTCAGTTTCTATACTAGTCAATGCCAAGGAAAAAGAAAGCAATATTGGACTCGGACAGAAGTAGCCACTAAGCAATGGTTTACACAGCTGTCGTCATATACTTAATACAAGCCTTTATCCGCAGCATGAAATAGATAGGTATTTCAATTTGCTTGGGTTGCAATATGTGAAAATGAATGAATTCGCCTGTGCTGCGATGGAGGCAGGTAATTGGTGGTGCTTCAATATGGAGCATTGCGATGGTGGCCGTCTGTTCTGTGTTTTGTGTTTCTGTATAGTTAGTCTTCATCATTCTTTGTTGCTGTGTTTTGTATAGAAATGGTTTATGAAAGAATATGTAGGACTGTTTATAAATGAGTTTGAATTACCGTAAATGTGTTTGTGTAAATCAAACGTTTTCTTTTTATGTCATTTTATGTAATTCTGTAATGGCACCCGCAATGTAATTTCTCAGTGACATAATACATCTATCATATTTGTAGTGATTATATATGTGAATATGAATGATTTACTTGTGTTGTAATAAGTGAACCTGAATGAATTTCAATTTGTGGCGATATATGGAAACGAATGCATTTGCCTGTGTATCAACACATGAACATCAATGAATTGCCAAGCTATCAGTGGCAGTCTGCCACATCAGACTACAATAAAAACAGTGTGTTGATTCACATATTTGATGGGTTTCTTGCTTTAAACATCAACTAATAGACTGTAAAATAAGACTGTATAGGCCATGTTTCAATGTATCAGACATGGGTCCATCCTATGGTTGTAGAGCCTGTAGTAATGTATCAGCCGTGGGTCTGTCCTTAGAACTCTGACTGCAATGACACAGAATCAAAGTGCCGTCTGTCGACATGATAAAATCTCCTCCCATCTGAAAACAAGCATAATTAAATAATAAATAACTAAATAAATGAAAGTTTGATAGTGAATTCTGCACTTTCTATCCTACAAGGCAAGCCAATCAATAAGCTGCACCTCCCCTACATATATATACAACAAAACAAATCATGAAAATAACATCAGCTTCAGTGGTCTATAGTAGGATTGCCACTTTACCTTCTCACTGGTAATTGAATATGTGCTAGACTTGGGTTGGATGGGTTAAGGGCCAAATTTGAAGAAACATACCAAAGCCACACTGGACGATAAACTGTAATGGTGTTGTTGAATTTAATTAAGTAGCAGGTTAAAGTCAACAAATACACAATCTTCTTCATCATTACACATAGTGGCACACACCTGGTTAAAATCATCATGGATGTGTTCATAAGGTGATGGCAGTGTCTTTCCAGCCCTCATCTGTTCTCCATAGTACACCATGCATGATATACCCCAAACCTGTACACAAAGACTATGAAACCTGTAAATATTGACAAGGCATTATATACCCCAAACTTGCATACATAGAGCAGGCACCATGGTTTGTTGTTTTTGTTTTATTAACGTCTTCTGATAAGATATATTCATTTGAACACACACACACATACACACACACATATATATATATATATATATATATATATATATATATATATATATATATATATATATATATATATATATATATATATATATATATATATATATATATTTAATTACACTAACCGAGCCACTGGAGAATAAATCAAAGCCTTTGCTAATCTAGCCCTTACATCAAAGCTTATGTTATCAATGGAATCAAAAACTTGAAAACAAATTTGAGGTTTAGCTGCAATCTTGATTTATTCAAAATTTTCAACCTTTTTTTAGCTACTGAAAATTAAAATTTATTTGAAATTTTGAAATTTATTTCAAATTTTGAAATTTTAGACAGACTGCATCCAATACCATTATTGAAGGGCGCATTGACTGACAATTATGAAGAACAGTCTAGAATGGACAATAAAGATCTGGAGCAAGGGCAATCATAAAATAATTTATTTTGATTGTCATTCAAACAGACAGACAGAAATGCTTTGGCTGCAACGTCACACAGCATAAATTATTAAGACAACAAGAGAGAGTGGTGTAGATGCAGGACCACTGACCTTGAATGCTGACCTCTTCAACCCAAGCATGTGATAAACCTGAAGGAAACCAACCACAACAAGCAACATTAGGCAGATGGGAAGAAAATTGTGGGCCCAAAGCATACCTTTATCACCATTTCTAATAATAGCATTTATTTAGTTTATTTATTTCATCAGGTAAACAGCGCTTTTCCAGCTAGAGAGGTGCTCGAGGCACTGGCTTATACAGGACCTAACTCAAGCTGCCCGAGGCGTCAACTTGCTGTCTTGGGTGCATCGACTGATGCCCAGACAACTGAGCACAATCCTGGCCAACAGTGTACAGGGGGAGAATGGACCTGGTGCATGCTGGGAGTATTTGTGTAGCTGGTACTCACATGTCTAGGACATGAGCGACATGATCTTTGAATCTGTGCAATGGAATGCCTGTGTGTAACAGACCTTGGTTTATACTCTCATCTGAAACGTGACACGATAGTGTAGATGGAACCAGGATTAAAACCTTTTTTTTTTTTTTCGTAAACAAACTCGATAACACAAAGTGTAGATAATAAAGGGAAATAACCTGTCTCTGACCATCCAACAAAAAGGGGAAAGGACAAGCCATGTCCTGTAACCAGCGCTGCGCTCCCTCACGCACTCCGAACGAGATCAGCACAAGACCAGCTCCCAAAGCGGTGAACTCATCCTGCAATCCCAACATGCTCCTAAGATGGATGTAAATGAATGAACGAATGAAAATGTATCAAGTGCAAGGATACTTCCTCACAAGAAGCATGATCACAGTGTGCGTTCACAAATATCAATTAAAACCCCAAGTACTGAACCTATAATCTCATCCCACATGCGCAAGCTGCCAGTTCGCACGCCCAGCATCACTCTCTCCATTTTACACCATGGACACAGAATTCCACAAGAAATAAATTGAAGACGTCTTGCATTGTGTCTCAGGAACTTCCATACGATGATGAAAGCCACGCTTCAAGTAAAACATGAATGTATAAGTGTGCTGCTGCCATTGTTGCAGCAAGTGGTGGTTATCCAACATGGCCTACAGTAAGAAACTCAAGCCTTTGTTTCATAATATCCCTGCCTTATCCAACATAATATCTCTGCCTTATCCAACATGGCATACCTTTCAGTAAACTCAAGTCTTTGTTTCATAATATCCCTGGCCTCATCCAACACAGCCTACAGCAAGCTAACCCCTGCTGCTCAGTCTTTCTTTTGCTTCATAATAGTTAGCTTGTAACTCCAGATGAAGGTGTTTTAGTGAAATACATGAATACACAATCTTTTAATCTCCTGTGTTGCATCTACTTCCCTTTTTGTACTTGTCTTCCCACTGTCCAAGGCACACAAAGGGGTTACAAGACACAATAATAACAAAAAGCTAACCACTCAACTACTCAATGAGGTAGTCAAACTAGTCACCTGTCTGTCCATCAGTTCAGAGACATGGAGGCGTCAGGGCAGTCAGGCGAAGTGTCGCAAAAGCACCAACACTAAACATTTAGTTTCTGCTGACACTGCTTTGCCTGCTGGTGACGATGCTGAGGTTGGTACTGCCGCTCTTTCACCCTGCAGATTAAAAAAAAGATAAAAACAATCTTGAAAGCTGATGGTAGCATACAGCCCATATTTTTCTTTTCTCAACAACAAAAACAACCAGGATCATTCTATGTTATGAACAAAAAAAACATGATTTGTGCACGAGTAATTCTGCCATCTTCAGTATAATGTAGCATCCATTATTATTATTACTATGTAGTATCCATTATTATTATTACTAACGTCATTCTCTGACCTTCAAGTTACTGAGAATCTTCACTCTATGATCTTCAGTGTCCAGAGAATCGTCATTCAGCAATCTTCAGGGTCCAGAAAAGTGAAAAGCCATACCTGTGTGGCCTTCATTTCCTCTTCAGGGGAGTCCACTGCTGCTTTGAAGAAATCCCCAAGACAAGTTGTGTCCCCTGAACGCGCATCCACTAGGGCGAGGTCAAGGGGCAATTTCTGACCTTGGGTCAAAGTTTGTGGCCCCGACTTCTCCAAATGAGCATCCACATCCTTCAACATTGTGTCCCACTGGCTCTGAATAACAAACACAGACAGCCACAATTTCTAAAAATTAAAAATAAATATCAAGCATTATGATTATCACAGTGTCTGTAACATGTGAGCGTGTGTGTTGGTTACAGATCGATGCACTTTGAGTCTGATTTAGGAATAAGGCGCATACAGCATCCATTATTATTATAGTTATTATCACAAACAACAAATACAGAAATAAATGTTTAACATTAAAAACAATTATCAAGCAATATGATACAATATAATCACAATCGCCATTAATTCTTTGAACTTTGTCCTGTTATTTGATACAACACCATCAAACAGTATTACATTAGCTCCTAGAGCAGGTGAGCCATACAGCCAAACAATGGGGAGAGGGGGTGATGGGGACACAAGAAACTTCCAGAAGTAAACAAGAATGGCATAACAGTATGCAAGAATATTGCTCACACAAAAATTAACTTATTGATATTAAGTTATTACAGTGAAAATAGGAGCACCAAATTGAGAAAAAAATATATAAATAAACAAATGGATATTTTTTTTTTTAAGTTACAAACACGAGGAAAACTAATTTTAAAACAGAATACACATAGGTCTTAACCAAGAACATGTGAGTTTGAAATAAACGCAAACATATAATTATGACACTACACTAACAATGACAGTGTTTGCGCTAGACATTTCGTCAGCTGCTACCACCTTCGACTGTCATGGGCTGTTAAAAAGACAACCAGTATCAAGAGACAGACCATTACACACGCCATTGGACAACACAATGACCTGCTCAAAGTGATGAAGAAACGGAAACTCCGATGGTATGGCCACATCACCGGAGCATCAGGCCTTGCAAGATCATCCTGCTAGGCGTGGTGCAAGGAGGCAGAAGAAGAGGGAGACAGAAAAAGGGTGGGAGGACAACATTCAAGAATGGACTGGCTTGACACTGAGCGAAGCCATGAGGGTTGCTGAGGACAGAGAAAAATGGGGGTATGCTGGTTAAACGATCATCTGTGGTGCCCCAACGACTTTTGAGTTATGGGATTGATTGATTGATTTATTATTGCTTTAGGTCCAGCGGACTCTTCCGAGCCAAATCAGGACCGGACAACCCCCGATCCGCATAAAAGATCTGTTGAAACAACCCCAGTGGGAAAATTGAATGCCCTCCACCGGCCAGTCACTTTACAATAAAGACATCCCACGCGAGGGACGGCTGAGGGTTGACCTCAACTACGCGAACTCCCCGATTACAAAAACAAAATAGAATACAAACATCATTATAAATCATCAACAAAAAAACATACATATAAAATGCCTATAGTGCTAAATAGTATATTCATAGGAAGCCCTAGTGACCACCCGGCAGAGAGCGTCCAACATTCCCAAGCTGATCCAACAGACCTCATACACAAACAAGGAGTCTTGTCCAGGAAGAGTTTTCAAGAAAAAAGGTAGGTCATTGATCTAGCGAAGAAGAATATAGTATAGCAGAGTGGTAGGACAGATCGGGAATGGGAAAGAGCAAATGAGGAAGACAGCGACAGTGGGAATTTAAAGCACTAAATTTCCAGAAAGTGGGGATACTATTTATACTGAAACCCCCGGCACTCCAAAAGGGGGGAACTGTTGCCGCAGTGAATTTGTCATGCCTACAAAGGCAAGACAGGTTTTCAACTGGGGCTTTCACTGTACCCTTTATAGGTTAGAACAATCTACAGTGACAAGATTGCTCATGACCCCAAGGGGTTTGAGTTATGGGATAGGATAGGATATCAACAATCTTTTTTCTCCCAAAGGCTATCCGCTCCCCTCATTTCCTTCCTGCAGAAGCGGTAATATGATGTGAGGAGAGAAAACTGCTAACTACTGTACGTTTGCATGTTGATGTAAGCACCAAAAACATTTGCTAAAACACCCACATAGGAGAGAAAGACAGAATGGACGTAACTTTGATCCAGCTCATAATGCAAAGGAAGCATGTGACATATGCAAAATAAAATTTGCTTTTTCTTGACGTTTGCTTCAGCTTGCAAATTAAATAAGTGTTGTAAAAACATCCTACTGGTCCTCGATACCGGCATCATGATTTTGTTCTGTCTTCCACATTTTTAAGCAGCATTTTACCGCTTGCAGATGATTATTTAGTGTCCGTGGATCACAGCTTCTAGAGGCCAGCTCTGTGAGGGCAGTGCCTGTATCATCTGACTCATGCGCAATATTTCCATTGCTAGGTTGCAAAGAGTGCAAGGACAGTACCCTATCACAGCCAGGATGGACTGGACAGATTCTTCAGTTCTGTAAGTTTCCGTGGTCACCTGCTGCAAAGCTGAGACCACCTGCAATGTTCTTCAAACAAAAGTGTGAATGATAAAGCTATTGTAATTATGTTCAGTCCAATCAACGGCAACAAAAAGAACTACAATTTCAACAGCACAGATATATTTGCAATTCAGTTACCTCCAGATCTTGCAACTGTTCAAAAGCCTCCTGAACATCAGAATGCCTGGAAAGGAAAGAAGTTAAAGCTAATCTTGTGGAAAAAGTAGCAAAATAAAATGGTGTAAATTGTCCACATTAAAGCTAAACAGTAACAGGCAACACACCAGAACAATTACTCCCCCTACCTCCTACCCTTCTCCACCTACCCTTCCCTCCCCCCAAAAAAAATTTAGAAGGGTAAAGCCCATATGACTCACATTCTTCTTACGGAACTTGCAATATTTAATATGAAAATGAGTGCCAGAAAAAAATGAAATGGTGGCATTAAAATGCAAAGTAATACCAACTTTTAATACCATGCTCTTGACCATAATATGATCTAGATCTCTGGCTCCAAATACACTCATGTATAAATCAAATACAGCAAAAGTTTAATTATGCCAAAAAAAACAAAAAAAAACAGTGACCTTGGGATGATCTTGACCTTTAGTGACCATGACCTTGGTATGACCTTAACCTTCATATGACATCTCATACTCATGTATTGTCAAATAACCCAATGTTGTTTGCCCACAATGGGTTAAATATACAGCCATTCCACTGTATGATGACCTTTTTTTAATGGTTTAGCAAGGCCTAACTTGACCTTGACCTTCAAAATCAACGCACAAATGAAACATATATGAAAGATCAATCTATCATCTCTAAATACAAGAAGTATCTCTCATAGTTTAAGGTCAAGGTCACATCAAAGTACCTACACTAACCGACTTTGGACAGCTCCAGTGATCTTGACCTTGGAGTGAGGTTGACCAAATTTGCACAGTATGTGTGCCTCATTAAAATCTATCATGCAAAGAAAACAAAGTGAAATTTTGTATAAAAAAACAACAACAAAAAAACTGTCAGTTTTTTTGACAAACATTTGTTGACCCTGTGATCTTGACCTTGAAGTGAAATCATTTATGAAGTCTCATGGATATACACCATTTTACCAAGATTGGTTGTGATAGTTGAAATATAGTTTCAGTGATATTAGTCCACTTGCAAGTTTTTCACAGACAGATGGCGTGCGCTGGACCTACAACTTTTTTTTTCTAATGTAATTTTTGGTCTATTTATGACACATCTTGCACAGATTTGCAAAAATCTTGAAAAAAAAAAACGGTGTCGGGAAAAGAGGATAGAGGGGAAGAGGTGGTACAAAGATTCACATTGCTACACATGCGAGTCAAAAAGAGGGGGAGGGAGGGAGGGAGAGAGATTCATTGAAAGTGTTAGATGGAAATGAGGAATAGAGGAGGATTAAAAGTGTATGTATATGTGTGTGTGTGTAGGGAAGAGGTAGGGGGGGGGGAAGTGGAGGGGGGAAATGTAATGGAATCCTTCAAGTCACTTAAGGTAAGACTTACCTGAAATGATGTTGGATTTTTCGTTCCAAATCTACCTTAGTGTGCACATTGACCCTGAAATACCACACCAGACACATCATTCATGTTTCTGTTATACCTCTGTTTGTATGGTGTGGGGTTATGTCACTGTGGTTGTGTTGGGTTGGTCTGTGTACTGTGTGGATGTGTTGGGTTGGTCTGTGTGCGGTGTGGATGTGTTGTGTTGGTCTGTGTGCCGTGTGGATGTGTTGGGTTGGTCTGTGTGGTTGTGTTGGGTTGGTCTGTGTGCTTGTGTTGGGTTGGTCTGTGTGCTGTGTGGATGTGTTGGGTTGGTCTGTGTGCTGTGTGGTTGTGTTGGGTTGGTCTGTGTGCCGTGTGGATGTGTTGGGTTGGTCTGTGTGCTGTGTGGGTGTGTTGGGTTGGTCTGTGTGCTGTGTGGATGTGTTGGGTTGGTCTGTGTGCTGTGTGGATGTGTTGGGTTGGTCTGTGTGCTCTGTGGTTGTGTTGTGATGTTCAGTGTGTTTTGTGTGTTTGACCAATTCAATTTAAGTCAATAATTTATTCTAATGTCTGTTCATCTACATGTGCAGCAAGTTTCTTCAACAAATTGGCTGCCTACACTAAAGAAGACAAGAAGAATAAGAATAAGAAGAAGAATAAGAATAAGAAGAAGAAGAAGAAGAAGAAGAAGAAGAAGAAGAAGAAGAAGAAGAAGAAGAAGAAGAAGAAGAAGAAGAACAACAACAACAACAACAACAACAACAATAACAACAAGTAGAAGTGATTCAAGAACATATACACTCCTCAACATACAATATAATTTGAAACTGAACCCTAGAAAACAACTTTACTGAGAAAGTTTACAAACTGCAGACATGTCGATAATAAGCACTATATCAATTATTGCCATACTATGCAATAATGTGTGTGTAGGTGTGTGTGTGTATGTCTGTGTACGTTTGAGTGAGTGTAAAATTCTAGTAATAAGTTCAGACTGCTCGCGGGTGTGTATATGTTTTTAGTTCCAGCAATACTTTCAGATTGTGTGTGTGTGCTTGTGTTACTGTGTGTGTGCATGATTTCCATTCTAGCTATACTTTCAGATTGTCAAATTGTGTGTGTGCGTGCGTGACTGTGTGAGTGTGTGTGTGTGTGCAAGAGTTAAGTTCTAGCAGTAAGTTCATTAGGATTCTATATTTTACCTTTTCATAGCTTTATTGTAAACAACAGCCAATCCAAAAAGTTTGGTGATCTTGACATCAATAAACTGTTCCACAGATTCTGCAACAAAACAAACAAACGACATCAAAATATTTTTAGGAGTAGCGCGATCTTTAAAAAAAAAAAAAAAGACTTTTTATGCTTTATTTGGAAGCTGCCTCTGAGCCATCAGCAACCACAATTTTCCAGTTTTTCCTATTCATGGAATAAAGATATATTGACTTATGACTTGTAATATGACATGGTCAGCTCATTGTCTATGTGCAGACCCAATTAACTTCTGGCTGAGGTGGACACTGGAATGCTAGCATCACCAACATGGATGGCACGGTAAGTTTGCCAAGACTGGTCTTGGAGCTATTTTCATTTCTTTGCAACGATTCTCCAATGACTGCACTGCCTAAGCTTTGGACTCATTGTTTGGACTGAATGATTATGAATGATACATTTCTGTGTCCTCCGCCAAACAGCTTTCAGAGCAAACCACATTAATTTCTCAATGAAGAAGCCAAGCTGAGATGTTTCCAATGTAAACAAAAGAGGTCCCAAAACTGAACCCTGGTGAACTCCACAAGAGAGAAAAAGAAAGGGAGAGAGAGAGAGAGAGAGAGAGAGAGAGAGAGAGAGAGAGAGAGAGAGAGAGAGAGAGAGAGATACAGACAGACAGACAGACAGACAGAGACAGAGAGAAAGAGAGAGAGAGGGAGGGAGAGAGAGAGAGAGAGAGAGAGAGAGAGAGAGAGAGAGAGAGAGAGAGAGAGAGAGAGAGAGAGAGACTGAGTCAATCACATTCTTTCCATTAAAAAAAAAAAAGTACTGGTGCTCTGTATTGTGTCCCTTTAGTATATATACATACATGTCAAGCTCTTGGAGCTTCTGACCATAATTTTTGGCCCGAGAGACCATAATTTTCGATCGAAAACCATAAGAAATGCGTAAAACGGTAAACACGCACATACAAATAAAAAAACAAAAAACCAATAATAATAATTTTAGCAAACACATGCAAATTCACTTGCATTTTTAAAATAACAAACAAGCAGGTTAATAAGATATTTTTTTTTTAAAACTTTCATAACTGTGCTTTATCCACTGCAGAAAATAACACCCCTCTCCCTCCTTCCCCCCCCCCCCCCCTCAAAAAACAAACAAAAAAACCCCAAACAATCCAAATTACTTAATAGAAAAAAGAATCTAAAATACACTGCGTTGCCGAAATGAATACGCGCTTTTTTCGCTGGTTATTTCGCCAGTTTCAATAAGCTGAATGAACGGAAACCTTTCCTCCAAGACGGAAACAGTGTATAGAAATGCAATGGGCATGCGCAAGACCCGTACTTCCTCCGAGATCACGATCGCGAGCGAGCGTGACTCAGAATTGTTCCCTAGGCTGTATTTCGAATTAAAATAAAATAAAAATTTTGGATAAAAAAAAAAGGGTCGGGAAAAAGAAAAAAATACGTAAGATTTTCATCTTACGCCGTAAGGTGAAAAAACCCTTGAAAATACGTAAGGATTACGGAAAAAACGTAAGACTTGACATGTATGTATATATGTCTCTGTTTGAAACATAGATCAGCTTTGGGGCTACATCTTTTGTTCTGAGTTTTCCAATATTTTAAATTAATTATTTCTTTATTAATTTTGTGTTGCTGACCTTTTAACAGAGGAAACATACCACCATGATGATGAGAAGCAAACTCATCATAGGCATACCGTCACACTGTTTAATGATGAGGTAAGTCGTCAAAAGCACTCAAGTGGTTAATTCAAACTGTAAATAAAACAGTGTTTTAGTGTTTAACAAAGAAATAGTTCCAAACCTTGGATAGCTTGGCGCGCATACAGAAGCAAAGTCTCGAGGCTATCTGTCAAGCTTTGCAAAGCAGACATTAGGTCATCTTTATCACTTTCTGACGCCATCTGAAATAAATACCAATACATATATTATATAAACAGTTGCAGATTGTTCAAGGTGCATATAGCAGAAAGAAAAAAATCATTAAAATTGGGAAGTTCTCCGTTCATATAACTTATCAGTATTTACAGCTCTGTTCTTAACTTCAGACTAAAGTATTCTGATAAAGCAGACTGTTGTTTTTGTGTGCTGATTTTCTTCCTTCAATAAATAATTCACTTTAAATTAATTCAGTAACATATAACATATAGCTATACGCATTTCAAAATTATGAATGTGAATTACACACTCTGTTTGGTTCTTCCACCAAGAAAGCAAGTTCCTGTCTTCCAAGACAACAGCTGTCATATGAAGATGCTCATAGTTTTAGCAGCCTACGACTTCATTTATTCTGCATCACGTGGGTACCTACATGAACTTCGTCCAAGTAACGTGGTCAAATCGAAAGGAAATACTCCCTTGAACCGGAAGTATTTTCCATATTGACGTCATCGTTCGTAGTATTGTGGGTAACTGGACGTGGCAGTCACCACTGAAACTTAGTTTGTTGGCAATTTTCATAAGTTTCCATCAAGTTTACTTTTGACGTGGCAATTATATCGCCTAAGGTATGAAAGGTTTTCCGTTTGACAATCATTATTCACGTGTGTGTTAATTGAGAAAGGGTTATAATTATCATATTGAGCGAAACACGTATTAGGCCTATTACATAGGCGTTTCTATCTTTTACTACTAGCACTGTAGCAGACGTTTTCTAATCACTTTCCATTTCGGCATTCGAGTGACTTTAAAGGTGATAACTATGTTTACAGACTGTGACTGATATACAAGAGGAATTTATTAGCCTTCACAATTTAGAAACGTAGGGTATGGATCCAGTAAAACCAGACAGTGATATTTATTTATATATCCGGTTAGGCATGCGTGAAGGGAAAGAGGCTGTGAGAATTCTCTGACGAATTTTTGGCAAATTTTTTGAATATTTGTAATTCACAGTCCTCTGTCAGTATTGAAATTGGCTGTAATTGAAGCCTGCTTCCAGAGTTGATCTTTGGCGGCGATTATAAAATTTCCAGAAGGTTTTTTTCTTTCTTTATTCTAGAAGTTTTTCTTCGTACTCACAGACGTTCACAAACTGAAAGTGTAATCTACTAACTTTAGTTATTATTGCACTATTAAACAAGTTGATTGAGGTGAGTACACACTGTTAATATTAGTTTATCCTTGTATTAGTGATTCTGATTGTCGTTTGTTGTTGATTAGCTGTTTGGTTTGCTCAGCTTTCATAGAAATTTCGATTATGGGAAAACCAAGGCAGGGAGGGAAAAGGGGGCAGGGCCAGTCTAGTGACAAAGAGAGAGAAAAGGCTTCATTGTTTATTTGCCCAAAGTGCAAAGATTCGATTCCAGAGCACGATGTTGTGCAGTGCTACGATTGCAAATACTGGTTTCACTATAAATGCACTAGTTTGAATAAACTTGAGATTACTTTCCTGGTCGATAGCGGCGAGAACATTCAGTGGCTCTGTCAAACTTGTGAAGAGGGAAAAGGGCAGAAAAATTGTAATCTGGAGGTGAAAATCGATGCGTTGATTAAAAAGATTGAAAGCATGGAGCAGAGGCTGATAAAGTTGGAGTCCGGATACACAGGCGTTTCTCTTGAAGAGAAGATAGAAAAAGCAGTTGAGAGAAAGTTGGCGGACGCACTGGATGAGCGCGCTGAGGTGGAGAAAAGAAAGCTCAACGTGATGGTGGTGGGGTTGCCAGAAAGCGACAAGGAGGGGGAAGAAAATAAGTTGAAAGATGATCTGATCAGACTGAAAAGTATAATAGCGAAGATGGACTCAAGTCTCGCGGATGAGACGCTTGTAGACGTAGTCCGTCTGCGCTCAAACGCTCCTGGCAGGCCACGCCTGTTAAAGTTTAAAGTAAAAAATGAGGCAGCAAAATCAAGCATTTTGAGAGGTTCTTTCAACCTGAACAAAGGGGTTGAACATAACAAGAGGGTTTTCTTTAATCAAGACTTCACTCCAAAACAAAGACAAAAACATAGAGAACTGAAAGAACAGCTTGAACAGAAAAAAAAAGACACAGGGGAACATGACTGGATTATTAGAAATGGAAGGATAATGAAGAGGAATCAGCTGCAGGACAAAGACATAGGGCAGGGAAGAGGGAAAGAAGAGAAGGGGAGGGGGGATGCAAATACAGAACATTGACCTGACAGTCACACTGTACATAGTTTTACACAACACAAAGACTGCATAGATTGTAAGGATTTTAATTGTAGTATTAAGCTCAAACTGGTGTGCAAAACTGCACTGTTCTGTATTCAAATCTTGACAGTTTTTTAAACAAGAAAATTGAATTATTACAGCTTATAGAGGAAAGGAATGTTAGTGTTATTGCTCTCACTGAAATAATTGCTAAGAATCAATCAGGTGTTTGTGAAGCAGAATATAATATACCAGGATTTGAGTGCTTTATGAATGAAAATCCAAAACTGGGTGCTGTAATATATATTAGAGAAGACCTGTATCCTCAGGCATGTGAAGAACTAAATAAGGCTAATGTTGAAGAAAGCACTTGGTGCCATTTTAAAAATAAAAATGGTCACAGTGTGCTGTTGGGATGTGTGTACAGACATCCAAACTCATCTGAGGAAAATATTGGTAAATTAATGGATCTATTAGTATCTGATCAAATCAAACACTTTGACCATATATGCATTATGGGAGACTTCAATTTTCCCACAATTGACTGGAAAAATGGGGTTGCCAGCTCTAGAGAGCAGCAGTTTGTTGAATGTATTAGGGATGCGTATTTGATTCAAATGGTGAGTAAACCAACACGGAGGAGAGAAGGGCAGAAACCAAGTCTTTTAGACCTGGTTTTAGTAAATGATGCAGAAGTTATTTCTGATATTGAACATTCATGTCCACTGGGAAAAAGTGATCATGATGTGCTTGTATTTGATTTAAATGTTTTTGAAATAGTACAGAAAAGGAAAAATAATGAACATTTCAATTATAAGAAAGGAAACTATAATGATTTAAGGCAAACTTTAAAAGCAGTTGATTGGAATAAAATAAAAGAACTAAATGTGGAAGAAAGTTGGTTATATATAAAAAATAACATTTTATTAGCAATGGAAAAACATGTACCAAGGTCAAGAGGACAGTCGAAATCTACTTTGGCGCCTGCATGGTTTAAGAAATCGTGTTTAAAAAAGGTAAAGAAAAAGCATACCTTATACAAGAAATATTTAGAAACTCAAGATGGTGTCGATTATCAACGGTATATAAAAGCAAGAAATGAATGCACAAGAGGGGTGAAAAAGGCAAAAATGAATTATGAATTTAAAATTGCCAGTACATGTAAAGAAAACCCAAAGGTTTTTTGGAAATACATACAATCCAAGACGAAAGTGTCTTCTGGCATCAGCTCTTTGAGGAAAGAGGATGGAGGTATGGCAGTCAGTGAGGAGGAAAAGGCAAATATTTTAAATGACTTTTTTTCCAGTGTTTTTACAAAAGAAGATTTAAAAAACATACCTAAATTAGATCCTGGATCAAGATCAGATGGTGTAAGTCTAACTGAGATCCTTATAACACCTAAAGCTGTGCAGGAAAAACTAGCTAAACTAGACCCATGTAAAGCGTTTGGCCCTGATGGTATCCCGCCCAGAGTGTTAAAAGAGGCAAGTGAAGAGTTGTCAGTTCCTTTGTGCCTACTTTTTAATAAATCATTAGATGATGGCACTGTTCCGGCAGACTGGAAAAAAGCCAATGTCACTGCTCTTTTTAAAAAGGGCAGTCGGGTAGAAGCGGGTAACTATAGGCCAGTGAGTCTCACATGCATCATTTGCAAAGTCCTGGAGTCTTTTGTGCGAGATGCGGTGGTGGACCATATGAATCTATGCTCACTGTATACAGATTGTCAGCATGGTTTCAGAAATGGTAGGTCATGTGTGACTCAGCTATTAGAAGTCATGGAAGATTTTACGGGAATGTTAGATGATGGTGAGGGGTTTGATGTGCTGTATCTGGATTTTAAAAAGGCATTTGACTCTGTCCCACATGCTAGACTTTTAACAAAAATCGAATCATATGGTATCACTGGAAAGGTGTGCCAATGGATTGGGAACTTTTTGTCTGAGAGAAACCAGCGGGTGAGAGTTGGTGACAGTTTCTCTTCAGAAGCTCATGTGTTAAGTGGTATACCTCAAGGTAGCATTTTGGGTCCTGTTTTATTTACTATTTTCATAAATGATTTACCAGATGAGGTGTCCAGCAGTTGTAAAATTTTTGCAGATGACACAAAACTATATAACTTGTCCAGTGAGAGTCTTAAACTACAGTCCGATATAAATAATCTTGGTAAATGGTCTGATAAGTGGCAACTTCATTTTAATACTTCCAAATGCAAGGTATTAAAATTTGGTAGGAAAATTTCTTGCCATGAATATTATATGACAGCTGATGGTCAGAGAGTATCAATTGACAGCTGTACCGAAGAAAAGGATCTGGGGGTCACTTTTGATAAAGAGTTAAAATTTGATAAACATATTAATAATGCAATTGCAAAGGCAAATAAAATGCTGGGGATTATCCGAAGATCTTTCACCTGCCTTGATAAAGATACGTTAACATGTCTGTATAAGACACTTGTCCGACCTCATGTGGAATATGCAAATGCTGTATGGTCACCACTACTGAAAAGACAATCGTCAGTGATTGAAAAAGTGCAGCGAAGAGCAACAAAATTGGTAAAATCCTTGAAAAATCTGCCTTACAAAAAAAGACTAAAGAAACTAGGCCTTCCGAGTTTGAAATTTAGAAGAGTTAGAGGTGATCTTATACAAACATACAAAATATTAAATAACATCGACAAAGTCAATGCTAATACATTCTTTAAGTTTTATGATGGAGGCAAAACTAGAAACTCAGAAGACAAAATTTTTATCCAGCACTGTCGTACTAACAAACGGAAGCACTGTTTTAGCCATAGAATTGCACCACTGTGGAACAAACTACCATTATATGTTAAAAAAGCTAACAACTTAAATACTTTTAAAAACCTTCTGGAAAAGGTAAGTTTCATTGTGGAATCCAAATTTGATTTCGATGAATGATTTTCATTTAATTCTAATTCTCTGAACAATTGCAAAACTAACCGGAAAATTTAATGTTGTATAAAATCAGGGACACAAAAAAGCTGCGAAGCTTAACATAGTCCCTTGAACTGAACTGAACTGAACTGAACTATACATTTACTCTTTAACACACAAAAGGGCTCAGGTCTTGTCTGCATTAGACAGAGTCAATTAGAGTCTGTTGAGTAGTCTTGGACAATCTTAGACAATCTTGGACAGGCAGATGTCATTCTATCTATCACACTTAGCTCTAATGACTTGTAGTTTTAAGGCTTTTATTTTGCAGTCACATATTCTGTTATTGTAATAATGTTATTTACTAAATATTACTGCTATTTGAATTCCTGTTTTATAAGTGTTGTGGATTGGCACCGATTGCACACTATAATTATTGTCAACAACTGTATGTAATGTGTCACTGTGTTTGTTTGTATGGTGTGTTACTTAGCAGATTTAGAAATTAACTTTTTTACAAGGGTGCCCTTTGGGTGCCTTACTTGAAACTTTTGGGTGCCCAAACAATTTTTTGAGTGCCCAAAGACTTAACAACTTGAAATACACGAGTGACCTTCTAGGAGATTCCTTCCAGTTAAAGCTAACCAAAAGCTTACAAAATGACAAAAATAAAATACCAAAGCAATAATTTGTTTTTGGTTGTACTCCCAAAAACTTATTATTTTTGACACTTGAAACAAAAAAGTCTTTAAAATTATTAGAGTAATAATACAAACAATAACAAAGGCTCAATGCTCAATATTGAGAAGTGCTCAAATTTTTGTTTCAAAGAACATGGACATTAATAAAATGAAAAAGCAATGTAAAAGAAAGCCAGACATTTTTTTCAACATTTTTGCTTGAATGTTATCACGCATCAAAATTAAAAAAATTTATTTTAATAATTTGCTGGAATTTATTGGTCTGATTGGTCATTGAATAAATTACTGGCCAATCAGAAAGGTCATCTTTCATGCCTAAAAGGAGACCATTACTGACCCAACCAAAAGCGAATGGAGAAAATAAGAATGTGATGTGCAACGGAATATTTCTGTTGCTCTTGCTGTCACTCTGAAGTTTTCCTCTAATCTTAAATTACGATATTGACTATTTGATTTTGAAGGGAGCTTCAATGGTTTAACTTTCATTTAGGGTTTTACATGCACATGTTGGGTGCACTGTCAATTAAGATCTGGGTGCCCGAACAGGAATTGAGGCTCCTCGGGAGCTTGCCAACTTCTAACGCTGCTTTGATATGTAATTGACTTGCTTGCATGAACAAAACGGTTATTAATCAATTATTATTGGTTGCAGTGGGTACACCATGGCGACATACCAAGAATTCATTCAGCAGAATGAGGACAGGGACGGTATTCGCTTCAGCTGGAATGTGCTGCCCTCTAGCCGTCTGGAGGCCACTCGCATGGTCGTGCCCCTTGGTTGTCTGTTCACTCCATTGAAGGAACGTCCCGATCTTCCACCAATTCAGTATGATCCAGTGCTGTGCACACGGCCCACTTGTCGCGCCATACTCAACCCATTTTGGTGAGTTACCATGTTGGTTTCTTTAGTGTGCAGACATTCCTCTTTTTTCCTTTCTTCTTCTTATTATGTACCAAGGCCAGGGTTAATACTACTACTAGCCAACCCTCCATACTTGTATAAACAGGATTTGGTACTTCAGAAAGAAGTACTCCCTTGTCTCTTCTTCTTGTCAGAGGTTTGACCTAGTAGCACAGATAGTTTGGCCACTAGTTACCTGTGCTAAAAGGTTGCACGTTCAAACCCCCATGTAAGGCAAGTTTAAAATAACTTAGTATGAGATTTTTCTCCCTTCCATTATGGTATTGGATGCAGTCAATCTAATATTTAAAATTTAAACATTTACTTTGCTATCAGTTTTTGTAATAGAGATTACCTCCCATTTTATTGTGTGTTTGTAAAGGGACGTTGATATGTCATTATATGAGACTGGTTGGAAGATTAAGCATGTGTGTTGGTACAGGTTGCTTTGCTTTGAGCTTCTGAGGTAAAGCACAGTACAGCATCCAGTATTGTAGTTGTTAGTTGTTGTTGTTGTTAAGGACAGAGTTAATAGTGAAGGCAGTCTTTACTAACTTTTTGTGATTTGCCAAGTTCCAACTCAATACATTGAAAATGAAAAAGTTGTTTTATAAGCAGATTTTTATCAGGAAAGAATGACCATGGTAAATTATACATTTAAAGTTATTTAACTAAAAGTTTGTTTTTGTGTGAATTATTTATGATTTGCGTTTCCTGATTTTTGGGCAGTTTGTTGTATTTATTATAAATGTAATAGTAAAAGGTAAGAGGTAATAGATGCAGTGTGTACATTGTAACTTCCGTGAACAATTATTTGTCCTTTGTAAATTTCAGTCAAATTGACTACAGAGCCAAGATGTGGGCATGCAACTTCTGCTACCAAAGGAACCCTGTAAGTTGAAATGAGATGATTTGTTACTATAGGAAAGTTTGTCCCGAGTTCTGTTTATCGTACTTCTGTTGTGCATGCTTTCACTGGGTGTTTTCATGGAAACTGTAATATATATATGCCTGACTATTGACCAGGCTAACATTACAACCAGAAGTTGTTTCACCTAGTGTATAATTCCAGTGTTATACTATTATTATGAGTGCCGAAACCTTGAATGGATAGTTTGCCTGCCTGATAGGGGTAACATTGTCCCACAACCTTTTGGTCAATGGGGAGGGAAGTGTTGTACCTCCATTTTCTCTAGGCAAAGCGGTAAAGTTGTCCCACAACCTTTTGGTCAATGGGGAGGGAAGTGTTTTGTACCTCCAATTTCTCTAGGCCAGTTTATTGAGGATGTTGCTTATCTCCTCTCCATCGCTGTTTGACCTTCCCCAGTTTTTAGCGGATCCCCATACCCATTGACAGCTGGGCGGACTGGGGTGTGTGGAGAGTTAGTTTCAATCTGTTGGTGTCGCTTTTGGTGGTTACCTTCCAAGCGTGGTCAGCCATCTTAAGTACTAACCTCCCTTCCGACGTTGCTTAGCATGAAACATTGCTAGCCTGTGCCCGCACCACGACACTCTTGCCCTGCCTGATTACTGACAGACACACAAACTTTAACCAGAAACTGATTTACAGAAATTACGCAGTGTACTGAAAACAAGACAGGTGACTAAAGCAGTGAGCGCTTTCATAGTTGGGTTTCTTTTTTTGTTAACTGGTCGTTATGCCAAAAATGTATCTTCAGATACTGAGGTTATACAGGCAGTTGGCCCGAAAGCGACGCTGACCCCAATCTGAATGTTGGAGGCTGTGGAGGGCTTACTCCTACACGCAGACTCTGCTTGATAGGTCTCTGACTCTCAGCCAGCATCACGGTTGCGGTTTTAGTGGAACCTGGCGTATTCAGCATTCCTTTTGAATGGATGAGGAGGTCATGGCAGAATGTTCAGTTTTTGTTTGTATGTAATATTACTACTCGCATCTACGTTGTGTCCGAGTATTTTCTGCTGATATACTGTAGTGAACATTGTGTGTGTGTGTGTGCAGTTTCCACCTCAATATGCTGCCATCTCTGAGCAGCACCAGCCAGCAGAAATCATCCCCCAGTTCTCCACACTGGAGTACACCATCAATGTGAGTGCTGGCTTAGCACTGCCGTAACAGCCAGTTGTGGTTAATAATGGGAGTATAGTTGTCTTCATGTAGGAGAAGATGGGTTCCATTTCTGGATACCTTACGTCTTATTTGTGTGTGCTGTTGACTCGGGAACAATAATTTACTTACAAAAGCAAAGCTTTCTGCAGGATCTTCATTACAGCCAATTACAGACATGCCTACCCGTACGGAATTTCCGTATTTTTTCCGGAAATTTCAAAAACTCGGCAAGAAAATACTGATATTTGTTTTACGATACGGAAATTTAAAAAAATGATAAAGAAAAAAAATCGAAATCGTTGGCCTGTGGTAATGCACCGCATGACCTTTTTCCGAAGGTTTAATGTTGCAATGCGCAGTCGCAGTGGAGACCTGTGACATCGAAGTTTCCGGTAGAGGCACCGAAGTTTGCCGAACCCGTTTTTGCACAGTCGCAGTAAAGCTCGTGAGACAGAATTTAAATCATGGCGTTCAAACGAATGGCTAAGCAAAGTGATTGTGAATCTGAATCTTTTAAAAAAGAAACGCGCAAGGGGCGGACATTTCTTGCCGCGTATTCGGAAAAGTGTCCTTTCGTTATTCGCGGCAGCACTGACTCAAAATTACGATTTGTGCCAACCAGTTTGGCATCTCCGCCGGTGATATGAACGACATCAAGCGGCACGCGGAAGGCCCACAGTATAATGAATTACGAGGCTTTGGAGAAGAAAAAGATCATTGTGGCAGCAAATCAATCTATCACTGGATTCTTCGCATAATATCAAAAAAGGATGAGTGCAAAAACAAGGTAGTAAAAGTAAATACGGAAATCGTAATAGTAATAATGAAATTTAAAAAAGCTAATACGGAAACTTCAAATTGAGGGTAGGCATGTCTGCAATTAAGATTAGGGAAGAAGAGGAGGGTGGGGGGAAGAGGGGAGGGGAGATGGACTTGTAAACTTGCAGCCGACAGCTATTGCCGCAATATCATCCATTGATCAACATAGTTTACTATTTTAGTTAACCTGTATTTTTTTTTAGTAGCTTTTAGCTTTTATTTTTCATAATTTGTGGTGCGATAGTAATAGTTTTTCTGAAAATATCTGTTGTGAATTTATTAACAATGACATGTAAAAAAAAAAATCACTTTTGTTGTGGCATGTGTGATATATAGATAGATAGATAGATAGATAGATAGATAGATAGATAGATAGATAGATAGATAGATAGATAGATAGATAGATAGATAGATAGATAGATAGATATTAAAATGTTGTTAAAATGCGATACAAATGGCAGTGAATCATTCCTTTAATGGTAAGAAAGATTTGTTGAATTGAATTGAACTATAGCATTTGCTGCTGTCTGATGTTTGTATTAGTTGTGTAGTACAAAGCAAGTAAGGGGTATCTTGTGTTGACAGAGAGCCACCTGCCATCCTCCCATTTACCTGATTGTGCTGGACACTTGCATGGAGGAAGAAGACTTGCAGGCTGTCAAGGTGAGTACACACTGTCCTACCTGCCTTTCTCCACCTCTTCACATACGTGTGACCTTATTTTATTATTATTTGACATTATTTTAGAGTCGTTGTTTGAGAGTCTGTTGTACCATTCATTTTAAATTCTTCTCAAAAAATTTTTTTAAAATCTAACTAAAGCACTTTGCAGACAGGTTTGTGCGTCATCAGTGATGATGAAAACACATAGTTTTGTTTGTCATTTCCTCAGAATTTGTACTTAAAAGTGGTGCGTCATGGGGAATTGTGCTGTTTGCCAGTTTGGGTGTTATAAACTGAGTCCTACTAGGCTGATACCATACACTAAATGCCCTTGGCCAACGAAACAGAAACCAGTGAAGACTTCTCAGCCCTGCCCAGCTGTTGTGTTGTTGACCTTTATCGTTGAAACCAATGAGTGTGTTCATGATCATCCTATAAAGCCATGGTCGTTGTACGTTGTGTTTTCAGGAGTCTTTGCAGATGTCTCTGAGCCTGCTGCCGCCCAACGCTCTGATCGGCTTGATCACCTTCGGCAAGATGGTACAGGTCCACGAGCTGGGCTCTGAGGGAGTGTCCAAGTCCTACGTCTTCAGGGGCACCAAGGACCTCACCGCCAAGCAAATCCAGGTCAGTGGCAGAACCCAATCATGACAGATGTTAGTCACTATGAGCATAGTGTCAGTACGCAGTTGAAGGAGGCCGCTCACTGTTCCACAGTAGCTGCCAATAATAAGACTGAAGGGTTGGAGTGTAAAGGTTAATGGTAAGACTGGAGGGTGTACCTTAATAATAGTCTTTTTTTCCAATCCATTGTATAGCTCAACTCCCCTGTGCTGTTGTGGGTGGAATTAGGCTTTGGGCAGGTAGAATGTCTCCCATGTTTTGCCAACTATTGATTGTGCTGGTTTGGGGTGTGGTAGGAGATGCTGGGCATTGGGCGAGGTCAGCCTCAGCAGGCACAGAGAGGACCTCAAGCACCACAGCAGCAGTTTCAGCTTCCTTCTAACAGGTTAGTTATGAGGTCTTCTTCTTGGTTTGAGCAGCCACAATCAGTACATTGGTTCACAAGTTGTTTGTGCATGTGTGTAATATCCCATTAAGCCTGGAGTTCTAAAGATATTAATTTTGTCAGGTGTTCTTTAACCTATGTTTGTTGCTATCATTGCAGTTGCATAGAGAGAGGTGAGGAAGATTTTGTAGGATGGCCTTTTTTTGTCCACTGGAATTTGTTTCCCAATGTGTTGTGGACATTAGTGATTCAGAAGACCACAGTGTGTCAATAATCATAATGCTTTGGATTTAGCCACTGACTTGTGTATTATATTGTATTGTATTGTTGCAGATTCCTTCAGCCAGTTCACAAGTGTGACATGAGCCTGACAGACCTGCTGGGAGAGCTGCAGAGAGACCCCTGGCCCGTACCACAGGGCAAGCGGCCTTTACGCTCTGCTGGTGTAGCTCTCTCCATCGCTGTAGGCTTGTTGGAGGTGAGCAGTAGTCTGCGTGTGTGTGGATCAGAAAGTGCAGATTTGTAAGACTGCTGGGGAAGTATTTGGCATTCCATGTACAGCACAAAATAATGGCTACAGGTAAGGTAGAGATTCTGAAAGCACTCACCCGGTGGCCAAATGAGAGTAAAAATCCTCTCAAGGGTGACCTAAAGCGAGTGTTGTGGTCGCATGTTCTAAGGCGGGACTAACTTGCCTTCCCACAGGCTAGAAACTAATGGCACCTGACAGGTGTGGGACCGATCCTGCCTCTGGACCTTATGTTTCTCTGAATTTTATTTGCTTTCGGCTAGGGCAACTTCTCAGGGTTTTCTCCAGGTATTCTGGAGCAAAATTTCAAAAATGCCATTAATATTAGGTTGGGTTTGGGCGTGCCGTGCCACAATCTGCGACTACGCTTTCCCCAGGTGAGGGCGACCCAGAATTTCCTGATAAAAGGGGACAATAAAGTATAAAAATCAAATGATGAACCCGACTCGCCCAACTGGCGACCTTATTTTACTACCGTTCGGTCCCTCCACCCAATATTTTCAACGATTCTATCAAGCTTCACCTAAAATGGCAAACTGTTCTGTCACTTTTTGTGAAAGTCATTTACGAACTAGTGGGAAATGCTTGAGGTGACGTATCTTTGCTGAGTGGCTAGCCTGGTGGGGAAGTTGGACCTTCTAGCTTTGAGCAGTCATGGAAAGAGATCGGTGGAATATACCAAAGCCTGTTGATGGTGGTGTTTGTTGTTCTGATACAGCCAAGTCTGTAGTGGTTGCTATTTCACTTCCTATTTCTACATTGATTTTCAGTGCACCTTCCCCAACACTGGCGCCCGAGTGATGATGTTCCTAGGTGGGCCGGCAACTCAGGGCCCCGGCATGGTGGTGGGCGATGAGCTGAAGAACCCCATCCGTAAACACCACGACATTGAGAAGGACAACTGCAAGTACATGAAGAAAGCCATGAAGGTCAGTGGACTGCTAAGATGGCAAAAGTATAGTATCATGGCAGAGTATAGTATATGGCAAAGTCTAATGTCGTGACAAAGTGTAGCGTGGTGTACCCATGCTAGTCTGGAGATCTCGCGATCTAAAGGCACCTGACTTTCAAATTCAGGCTGAAAATGCATCTTGTGGTGTTCTCTATGAGGATGTGAACATTTCATTTACGACTAAAATGAAATGCACTTGCATCACTTGGCACCACTGTTCAAAAGGCTGTAGCAGTGTAGTTGGTGAACTGCTGCTGTTAGGAGAAACTAGCGTTGTAAGGAGCTACAAACAAAAGAAGGGATACATGTATAACATTTCAGGGCATCAAAGAGGACAAGTACTGTGTATGTTAAAGATATCGGTCAGCTTGTGTTTGTTGTGACTGCACTATGACTGTGTGTGTTGTTTGTTATGACAGCACTACGAGGCCTTGGGCAACAGGGCAGCCAGCAACGGCCATGTCATCGACATCTACTCTTGCGCTCTGGATCAGACCGGCCTCCATGAGATGAAGTTCTGCACCAAGTACACTAGGTGAGTCCATCACCTAGCACAATTTTAAGATGAAGCAAGCTTTCCAGTCTGTAGCATATGCATTGTCACCTGTAAATAGTTTCGCTGAGAGCCGGGCCCAATGTATCATGTGAGTAAAGTTTAGGACCTTTCCGCACAATATGTCCAGCATTGCCTAGATCAGTTTTCCCTGGTTGTGGTAGTTTTCATTAGACAATTGACAATGAACTGCCAACATGGCTCGTACATTATGTTCATAAAATTAACTAGAGCTTCGTGGTTTTACAAACACACAGTTTTGAGGTAGTGATGGTGGCTTGCTGTTGTGTGTTGTGTTTGCTGATGTCCATGTTTGCTGTTTTCAGCGGCCACATGGTGATGGGTGACTCCTTCAACACTGCACTGTTCAAGCAGTCCTTCCAGCGTGTCTTCTCCAAGGACCAGAAAGGGGAGTTTAAGATGGCATTTGGGGCCACACTGGAGGTCAAGGTCAGAGAACATTATTTTGTGGTACTCCTCCTTTCAGTATGTTTGTGGTTTAATGCAATGCCTTCCCTGTAAGCGGGAAATACCAGAGGAGTTTCGTTAAGTCCCGTCTATGATGGTCTACTTTTGTCCAGTCTATGATAGTATGCTTAGTTGTCATAAGGGTATACTATACTTCTTATAAAGTTATATCCAGCCTACGATGATCATGTTCAGTGCTGTAAAATGAGAAATGGCACTATTCAAATGTTAACCTTTAGCATGCTGACTTTCCTGAGCGTTTGTTTCCTGCCTCTGGCTTTTTTCTAATGATGTATATTTTTAGTGTGACTCGCTTCACTTGATGTCCTATTGCTCAGCTAAATAAATCTTCATAAAATTTTGCGTGTGGGCGGATGAATGTTTTGTGCATCATTTCCTATGATCATATTTGTCTAATGTCGGATATATTTTGTAGGAAAAAAATAAAACGGTGAAGAAAAAAATCTTGTAGTCACTCATGGTCGCATTGGGTACCTTTTTCTCGTCGGAAGGAACAGAAGAAACATCACTCACTTCAACATCATTTAACTCCTTATTAGCTGGTGCATCCCCAGTAGGCCCAATTTCGTCTTCATCAAAGCCTAAAAACTCTTCTTCAGTGTCTGAGCCATCATGATTTCAAGGGTAATGTCTTTGTCCACCAGTTTGCAAAATCCGATTGCAAATTTCTTAGGAAACTTTTTAATTTCTTGGCAAAACATAAGCACTCCGATACATGCACTGAAAGATTCAACCGCCATTTGCAAACAGGAAGTGCAGTGGTGAGTATGCTCGTATGTGCATGATCATGGTTGTTATATCCAATGTCGAATTATATCGTCAGTAGTGAATGAGGAGAGAGAGGACTTAGTTATATATATTAACAATAGCATGCTAAAGGTTGTTTATTATTATTATTATTAGCAGCGTAAGTCTATGTACTCGCCCCCAAAAACATTTTTCCAGATTTTACCCAAATGTGTGTGAGATGAGACCTAAATAGTCCAAAAATGATATCGAAAAAAAATATACGGCGTCCGCCGTCTTTCTGTGCAAAAACTTTAAAAAGTCTAAGTACTCGGAGCCTATTTCAACTGTCACAACCAAACTTGGTAAGATGGTGTATACCCATGAGATCTCAAAAATGATCCGTAAATGAATGACTTTACTTCAAGGTCAAGGTAACAGGGTCATTAAATCTTAGCGTCCTATAGCGCGGTAATGCGCGCCTCGCCCGTAATCCTGAAGCGCGGTAATGCGCGCCTCGTTAGTGCACCTTTTAGTCATGAAATCACAGGAAATAGGAACTCTCCAGTGCATGTGAGAAGGTTTAGTCAACTTCTGGAAAGGTTTCCGTGTGTTTTCCGCTATCGTTTTCGCAAGTTTGACGTGGTTTTGTGTACTTTTTTTAACGATTTTGTTTGAGGTTTGAGTTTGCGAAATTTTCGGCCATGATGGCAGGGGATAGCTCCTACAGTAATAGTGAGTTTGGTAACCTTATTGATGAGCTTATTGCTGAAAGAGCACAAGGACTTGGTGTAGTCAACCAGAGAGTTTTCTTGTCTGTGTTGACAGTCTGTGCACACATTCACATGCAATCCACACTGTCTTGTTGTTGTTTTATTAACATAGTCCATAAAATACCTGTAATTATGAATTAATTACAAGATTCCAACAGGTAAAAATAGTACTAAAGTCAAAATGGTTCTTTGGGTACACAAAATATAAAGTCAATGTGACAATAAATAAATTTTTTGCATTTTTTTCAAATTCATAACCCAATTTATTGCAATAAACGAAGTACTTACAGGATATAGGCGCAAATGTACAGAAAACCTTAAAGGTCACCAAGAGTTAAATGTTTGTCAAAAAATGACAATTTTTTCACACAATTTAACTTTTTTTTTTTCTTTGATGCATGATAGTAATAAGACACAAATACTATGCAAATTTGGTTAACCTTGATCCTAAATTATGAAAGATATAAAGTCCAAACTTGTACTTTTTTAGAGATGATAGAGTGATCTTTCATATATGTTCCGTTTTTGCGTTGAACTTGAAGCTCAACTTCTTTCTAGCCCTTGCGAAAACATTTGTAAAAATAGGTCATCGTACAGTGGAATTGCTTTTTATTTACCCCATATTATGAAACAAAATTGGGTTATTTGATCAGACATGCATGAGTGTCAAGGTCACTGGAGATCAAGGTCATCCCAATACCACCGTTTTCTTGGCCTAATACAACTTTTGCTGTACTTTATTTGATAGTGCATGAGTGTATTTGGAGCTGGAGGTCAATGTCATCTCAAGGTCAGTAGCATAGAAAGATCAAAGTCGATATTACTTTGCATTTTAATGCCACCATTTCATGTTGTTTTTGTTTATTATTGTGTTTTTTTTTTTTTGTTTTTATGGGTTTTTTTTTTTTGGTTTTTTGGGTTTTTTTTACACGTTATGATGATAATGGTGCAAGATTTCAACATTCAGTTTTTGTATGCGGGCGGACTGTTGCAGTGTTCCAGGGAGCTGAAAGTGTCTGGTGCCATTGGGCCCTGCGTGTCGCTGGGTGTGAAGGGACAGAGCGTGTCTGACACAGAAATAGGCCTGGGTGGCACCTGCCAGTGGAAGATGTGTGGCCTGTACCCCAACACCTCCCTCGGCATCTTCTTTGAAGTGGTCAATCAAGTAGGCGCTTTGTTCCTCCTTTTGTGTCTTAGTTTTGTGCGCTATTGTTCATATTTCTTCCTATAATGTTAAGCACAGCGGTGCGTGTTGTATGTCTTCCCATAATTTTCATAATAGTTAATGTCTTAGAGTGTGTTGTATTTCGTGCCTGTAATTTAAAGCATCCTGTGCTTGGTATTGTCATTGTCGGTGTTCAAAGACAGATTTGAGATGAAATGTTTTAGACGCTGACGTTAGTTAACAAGTCAGTGCTGAACTTAGCCAAGGGAGATACAACGCCGCAGATTAAAAGCTTCTGTATGCATGTATTGCGCTGAAAGCTTCTGCAAGAGTTGAAAGCCAACTCGGTGTGTTTGTGACTACCACTACGAGGGCTGAACGCTGGTTGGCTTAGCAGTGTGGCGATTTAATGACAGGGATGGGAAGCTTTGGCAGTGTGCATACAGTGTGAGGTGTACTTTTTGCTGTGAAACTTAAAGAGGGAAGGTACCCAAGTAGTGGCATCGGGATCGGTAAAATGAGATTGTCTTGTGTTACAGCACAACGCACCCATACCTCAAGGTGGCCGAGGTTATCTACAGTTCATCACGCAGTACCAGCACTCCAGTGGCCAGCGCAGAGTCAGAGTCACCACCGTGGCCAGAAAGTGAGTGTTGGTTATTTTGTATTCTATGATGATCGTAGCAAGAGATAGTGTGGGCTGACATTTTGTCAGATTTCATTTCTTTTGACTGAGCGCACCAATTTTTTGGACGGCAGGATGCATTATTCCCATAAGTTTGCTTACAAAAGACTCACAGTTGAAAGTATTGAACGGTGATTGCTCTTTATTTTTTAATTACGAAGTTTGCAGCAGGAAAATGATCGAAGTACTCGTTTTGTGGAATTATTTTATTTTTATATTTTGTGTGCATTTTGACAGACAGTTGTAAAGACCAGTCTTGAAGAATTCACTGAGGGTTGTCACACGCAGAACTGTTGACTTTGTGGCACAATGACATTTTCCCATCACATTGACATGATGAGCAGTGACCTTTTTCTATCACATTGACATGATGAGCAGGACCTTTTTCTATCACATTGACATGATTGAGCAGTGACCTTTTTCCATCACATTGACATGATGAGCAGTGACCTTTTTCTATCACATTGACATGATGAGCAGTGACCTTTTTCCCATCACATTGACATGATGAGCAGTGACCTTTTTCTCATCCCATTGACATGATGAGCATTGACCTTTTTCTATCACATTGACATGATGAGCAGTGACCTTTTTCTCATCACTTTGACATGATAAGCAGTGACCTTTTTCTCATCACTTTGACATGATGAGCATGATGAAACGGAAACTCCGATGGTATGGCCACGTCACCAGATCATCAGGCCTTGCAAAGACCATTCTGCAAGGCACAGTGCAAGGGGGTAGAAGAAGAGGGAGACCGAAAAAGAGGTGGGACGACAACATTCGAGAATGGACTGGTTTGACACTGAGCGAAGCCATCAGGGCTGCTGAGGACAGAGAAAGATGGAGTATGCTGGTTAAACGATCATCTGTGGTGTCCCTACGACCTTCGGGTTACGGGGAAAGAATAGGATAGGACATGATGAGCAGTGACCCTTTTCCCATCACTTTAACATGATGAGCAGTGACCTTTTTCTATCACATTGACATGATGAGCAGTGACCTTTTTCTATCACATTGACATGATGAGCAGTGACCTTTTTCTATCACATTGACATGATGAGCAGTGACCTTTTTCTATCACATTGACATGATTGAGCATTGACCTTTTTTCCCATCACATTGACATGATGAGCAGGGACCTTTTTCCCATCACATTGACATGATGAGCAGTGATCTTTTCCCATCACATTGACATGATGAGCAGGGACCTTTTTCCATCACATTGACATGATGAGCAGTGACCTTTTTCTATTACATTGACATGATGAGCAGTGACTTTTTTCCCATCACGGTAATGGGACATGACCTCATTATACACATTTTCCATCATATTGACATGATGAGCAGGGACCTTATTCCCATCACGGTAATGGGACATGACCTCATTATACACATTTTCCATCACATTGACATGATGAGCAGGGATCTTTCCCCCTCACATTGATATTTTCATTGTACACATGTTCGAGCCTGTGGAATAATTTTCTCCATTTTTTATTGGAAGGAACTATAATCTTTTTTGTTACAGGCATACGATATTGTGTGTGTGTTGTTGTGGATTGACAGCTATGTTGTGCGTTTTGTGTGTTAAGCTGGGCGGATGCCAGCACCAACATCCAACACATATCAGCTGGCTTTGACCAAGAAGCGGCCGCAGTGCTGATGGCCCGCATGGCCGTGTACCGCGCTGAGACAGACGATGGGCCTGACGTCTTGAGGTGGCTAGACAGGATGCTCATCAGACTGGTAATGCTGGCTTTAAAAAAAAAAAAAAAAATCTGAAATGTTGGACAACGAGCTTGCTCTTAGAATTAGTTCCAATCCTTAAAGTTGTGGGTTTGATTTGTGCAGGGCGTGTTGTGTGCAATTGGCCTGAAAGCATTGTTACACAGTGTTGTTTTGACTATTTCTACAAGCCTCAGTTAACAAGTGAAGTGCCATCTCACGGCCTTATTTTCTTGGCATGGCCTGATCATATTTCAATGACATATATATTATCATGATTTATCATCATTATCATGATTTATCATAATTTCCAACTAACCCGATGTAATTTATTTTATCCTTCTTCATATTTGTTTTGCCTTATCTAACAATATTTTGTAAAATATTTTTGTTGTTGTTGTATCTGTGCATGGTTTTATTTGCTAAAAGATTTGAATAAATCAAAACTCTGTCGTTTTTAATCTCTTCATAATTTGAGCCTGGTTGAGGATTTGAGGAAAAAGCATCCAGTATTTTTGACTCGCATGCATAGCAATGTGAGACTCTGTACTCAACAACAACAAAAAATCCAGATTTTTGCAAATCTGTGCGAGATGATTCCTAAAAAATTTCCGTCTACTGTCCGTCGTCTGGCTGTGCAAATACTTTAAAGTGGCTAAGTACTCAGAGCCTATTTGAACTATTACAACCAAACTTGGTAAGATCGTGTATACCCATGAGACCTCGTAAATGATCACTAAATGAATGACTTCAAGTCATCAAGACAAGGTCATCACAGGTTAGTCAACAAATGGAAATTCTTCACAAAAGTTCTAGGTTATTAATATTGAACTTATGATTCTTTGATGCACGACAGATATCAATGGGACACATCCTATACACATTTGGTCATCCTCACTCCAAGGTCAAGGTAACTGGAGTTGTCTAAAGTTGGTTTGTATAGGTACAATGAAATGCCCTTGACCCTGAATTATTAGAGATGTAAAGTCCAAACTTGTTGTATTTAGAGAGGATAGATTGATCTTTCATATTCCGTTTTTGCGTTGATCTTGAAGGTCAAGGTCATTTTAGGTCGTGCAAAAACATACAAAAATATAGGTCACCATACAGTGCAATGGCTGTTTATTTAACCCCTAGTATGCAACAACATTGGGTTATTTGATCAGAAGTGCCTGAGAGATCACCAGAGGTGCCAACTCATGCGATTTTTCCATATTAATTTCTGCTATAAGGAATAAAGTATCAAATTAGTAGATTTCGAAAATCACTCAGTCTTTTTCAGTTTCATTAAATTAAAACAAAACAAATTAGCTCTTACGCCGATCGCAACAATAATGCACAACTAGCCTGAGAGCTGGAGGCTGCAAACCGCTCCAAACTGACCACAGTCGAGGTCATCCACATGACTTGTTTAGCCAATCGTGAATTTTGTTGCAAGTATTCGTGCTTCTGTTTGACTAGGGACTAATCACTAGCGTCAGTCTTCTTTTTGCTTCCACAATATCAAAATGGGAGGAAGAGGACGACCCAGAAAACGAAAAGATAATGGAGATTCTGCTGCAGGTTCTGCACCGAAGCGGACGAATCATTTTCAAATGGTCATATACTTGTGTGGTTTGGTTAAAGTTTAGTGCAACCCACGCAAGATGCACATCGTGTGAATCTGACATCATTTCACATGGTGGATATGATGATACTGTGAAGCACACGAAAACACAGAAGCACATTTGGGCTGGGTTGACAGTGACTAAACCTCCAAAGATTAATAATATGCAAAGTTCTAAGGCAGACTCAAACCTTGCTGTGATTCATGCAGAAACATTGTTTGCACCTTTTTTAGCAGGCTTTCTTCATGTTTTAATATTAGGTTAAGGACTCGTTGACTTGTTAGTTGCCTGTTTACTTGCAAGTTGTAAACTGTGTGTTTTTTGGAGAAAAGTGGACAAAGATTATAGTGTCAAATAGTTGGTATTAGATTATAGTGTCAAATAGTTGGTATCCATGATTTTTAACATTACAAAAAATTGATTATTGAATATTATCTTGCGTAAGTGAATAAAAACAACATCTGTGTCAATGTGGTTCATTGAATAAAAGGGCCGTGGTTAATGCTCCTGAAAGTTTTGTTAAACTCCTGATTTTTCAAATTAATAATACTGAAAAGTCATTTTAAAGGTTGGCACCTCCGAGTCACATGAAGGTCAAGGTCACTGTTTTTTTGGCATAATACAACTTTTGCTGTACTTTATTTGATAGTACAGGAGTGTATATGGAGCCGGAGGTCAATGTCATCTCAAGGTCAAGAGCATAGAAACATCAAATGCCACCATTGCATTTTTTTTTTCTTTTCTGGTCACGCATTTTTGCGTTAAATATTGCGAGTTCCATAAAGAGCATGTGAGTCATATGGGCCTTTCTAGTTATAATTATCATTGGTTTTTCTTGGACAGTGTCAGAAGTTTGGGGAGTACCACAAAGATGATCCCAACTCTTTTCGCTTCTCGGAGAACTTCTCGCTGTATCCACAATTCATGTTCCACCTGCGACGATCACAGTTCTTGCAAGTGTTTAACAACAGTCCTGACGAAACCTCTTATTACAGGTAAGTGGGCCTCTTGCTTATGAGACAATATTTTCCCGTTAGACTCAGTCTTGGGCATACATAAACCATTGAGCAGTGTGCTCACAATACTGAGGCACAACTTCTTCTATTGTTTTTAAATAGCGCTGTTCAAGGAGCTGGTCGGCACAAGATCTAAATCAAGCTGCACTTGGCGCCGTTTGGCCGCCCGCCTGTGGACACATCGTCTGACTTTCACCTATCGGCCTCAGTCTTGGGTACACTAACACCAAGGTAGCCGTCAGCAGGGATGTCTCACATGTTTATGCTGCTGAAATATGCCCTGCTCACTGTTACTTTGGCCAGTGTGTATGCTTTGCTGAGAGGAACATTTGTATGAGAAGTGGATTTGTGTGTGGACTATGGAGACACTTGCAAACAAGACAAAGGGCCGCTAATGAGTTCGTTACGTTTGGAAAAGATAGAACCAACCATTCCTCAGAGCGTGATGGGTCATGTGTTCATTCTGAACATTGTCTTGGCCTCTGAGGCAGTCATCTGTTTTATCTGTGCTAGAAAACATGCGCTTATTGAAGAAAAAGTGCAGTTTGGTTATATTGAGGACCAATTGACAGTTGTGAAGTTGGTTATAGTGACAGTGCTGTGATACCTTGCCTTTGTGTTTTGCAGGCACATGCTTGATGTAGAAGACCTGACCCAGTCCTTGATTATGATCCAACCTATTCTATACTCTTATTCTTTCCATGGCCCACCAGAGGTAAGACCCCAATTATGCATTGGTCTGTTTTCTGTATAGTTCGATGCTTTGCATCCAGGGATCTGAAATTTCAGGAAAGGTGGGATGCACAGTGTAGAGCCGGAGCTTAAATGGATTTCTAGAAATGTAATATAAGACAAATAGTGTAGTTGACAGGCAATCAAATTATTGGTGTTGTATTGACTATGTTAATGTATCAAAATAGATTATTTATGCATTGTGCTTGATGGTTGTCTGTCTGTGTGTTTGAGGTTTGCAGGTATTCACTGCCTTTAAGATGTGGTCAAGTAGTGGTCATCCTGTCTTTCCTCTATGACGTCAGACTTTATCACCAGCTTTTTAGTAGCCTTTATAATATCATAAACTTTCTAAAGAAGCAGTATATGATAGCGAAAAGAAAACTGTATCTTGCAGAAAAGATAAGAGTGACTATACATGTATGTTGCCACCATGATGTGATTTGTGTGTGTGTGTGTGTGACAGCCGGTGTTACTGGACAGCAGCAGCTTGCAACCGGACAGAATCTTATTGATGGACACCTTCTTTCACTTGGTTATATACCATGGAGAGGTGAGACCTTTTACTGCTGCAGTCAGCGTAGGTGCGACTATGCTGTACTTGAGCTGAAGAAGCCCTAAATAAGAAAGTTGTTTTTAAAACAAAAAATGGGGTGTGATGAGTCCGTCTTATGGTGACTGTGTTATTGACTTCATATCCAGAGCCTGTAACCACAAACTGCTCAATCCATATTTCATTTTGCTTAGAATAAAAAGTGATTTATTAAGGACTATATCATGCGGACTCCTTTGATCATGATGTGCTTAGCTCACTACTAAACTGGACAGTGGAGTGAATAAAGATAAGTCATGTGGCCTTGTGTTAGTGGAGCTCTTAGCCTGATATTCACAAAGAAAGCAGTAAGATGTAAGACATACACTTTTTCTATGGGCTTCAAATGTCACACATAGAAGAATGTGCTTTATGCATTCAGGACCAATAAAACAATCAAAACAATAGGGTCACTTTATTAAGTTGTTGCTGATATACCTCTGTACTACAAGCTACAAATAACCAACAATCACAAAGAAACTAGACGCTAGAAAGTCGTATTCCTTAGTGTTAGAATTGTCGGGAGTTGTTTGTCACAGTGGTAACTTGTAGTGACTGTCTTGATGTTCAGACCATAGATCAATGGAAGAAGGCGGGCTATGCAGACTTGCCAGAGTATGAAAACTTCAAACAGCTGCTGCAAGCACCCATAGACGACGCTCAGGAGATCCTTCAGACCAGGTTCCCCATGCCGCGCTACATTGTCACAGAACACGAAGGTTCACAGGTCAGTCAGTAGTTATTTATCGTTGTGCGTTTCTGCCGTTTGCTGTTGAAAAATGATGAGAGAATTCTACACGATAGTTACTCTGCCCAAAATCTTATTATAGGTTGGGATCTATCGGGTGAAATGTAAACACCAGTGGTTCTCTTTCTATACTTTTTGTATTCACTAAAAAAAAAAAATTATAAAAATCCAGATTCTTTTAAAACTGAATGTGATGAGTCCTAAATTGTCCAAAAAATACATTAAAAAACCCAACAAAACCAAACATTTTGTCCGTCTGTCTGTCCGTTATTCTCTGTCCGCTGTCTGGACATTCAAAACTTGCAAGTGGATTAATATTTCAGAACCTATTTCAATTATCACAACCCACTTGGTAAGATGGTGTATATCCACATGGCCTCATAAGTGATCAGTGAATGAATAACTTCACTTCAAGGTCAATTTAACACTTCAAGGTCAATTTAACAGAATCAACAAATGTTAGTCAAAAAATGGCAATTTTTTCACAAAATTTATTTCACTATTTTTTTTAAAGTTATTAATATTGAACTTATGATTCTTTGTGCATTATAGATACAGTAAAACCTCAGTTTTGAGACCCTCTCTTAAACGACTTCCTCCAACATACGACCGGAAAAAAAATTCACCGATGCTTTGTACTATATAAATGACCTCTCTTAAACGACTACCTCTAAAACGCGACTTGCGACCTTCAAATAATTAAATTTTACGAACTAGCATCTGAAAAATTCAGATTCCAAAGCAATACTATATTTGTGCGCTTGAAGAAAACAGTTTCGTTTACAACTTTTAACAGCAGACGATGCATTAAAGCAGCTTGAAATACTCTAAGGAGCTGACCAGATTTGCCCTGAGCAGGGGCCTGTCAGATCTTGCCGACACCATGTCTGGTGTTCAAAGTAACATACCAAGATAACATGCACGGGAGAGGGGAATCATGCAAACAAACAGAAATAACTGCTTTCTTTAAAAAAACAAACAAAAAACTATTCAATGATTGAATAAAAATAATTACAACAATGTTAATAAGGTTATCTTATAAATAGTTATAACTCCAAACATGCACTCAGCAATTACATATACTTTTAAACAACTATCATACCAACATTGATTTTTTATTTTTTAAATAATGAGGAACAGGAAGATATTGACTGTATTGGTTGTGAAACAGTTTAACTCTTCCGCGCCGGGAAGCAAGTTTTCCAGTAGCCGCCATGCATCTCTACCTGCCGGGAGGCAGGTATTCAAGTATCCCACACTTGCATACAGTCTAAGAGAGAAAACTCCGCATTGCAAAAATATATTGAAAGCACGGTTATCTCCCATGTTAATAAAACATAGGGTCACTTCCGCCAGGTCGAATTTTCTTGTTCTGATGCGAATTTGGCGTGCAATTTGATTTTTAAATGACGAAAAATCGAGGACTATCAAGATCTTTCTCTCTCTCTGCTATTTTTGTGTTGAGCTGCTATAATATTTTGTGGAAATTTACCAAAAGAAATATCTAAATACTTTAATGTTTACCTAAATAGCTCAAAAAAACTTACATAAATGCTTTTTTTCAATGTTATTGTGAAAATTCAAGAAATAAAATGCGAAAGAGGCTTTCATTTAGGAATTTTTTCAGTTTTTATTATTAAACAAACATAAAATTTATATAGTTTTGTAAAGAAATTAGTTTTGAGCTAGGCAAGAGCCGATTTTGTACAACTAGTGGTTTTCACAACAGTCTGGCCCTGCAGGCTCAGGCCAGCAGTGATGCTTAGCTGCTGCACGCTCAGGCAGAATAGAGTTAATCTATATTTCTAAAAGATGGTAGATGTTTCCTAAACTTAATGGTATGTGTACTTTTTGTACATGTATTTATTTTACTTAATTAATTTTCTAAATGTCTTTTTCGAAAATGTCCTACCTCCTTTTTAAGACCCCTCCAATTTAAGACCTCGTTTTATTTGCAATTTAAAGGTCGTAAAATGGAGGTTTTACTGTATCAATGAAACACACATCTTAGGCATATTTGGTCAACCTCACTACAAGGTTACTGGAGCTGTCCAAAGTAATTTTGTATAGGTACTTGGAGATGACCTTGACCCTAAAATTATGAGAGATATAAAGTTCAATTTTATTGTATTTACAGATGATAGATTGATCTTTCATATATGTTCTGTTTTTGCGTTGATTTTGAAGGTCAAGGTCATTTTAGGCATTGCAAAAACATACAAAAATATGTCATCGTACAGTGAAATGGCTGTAATTTAATCAATAGTATGCAACAACATTGGGTTATTTGATCGGGAGGTCACATCAAGGTCATTCCAAGGTCAAGATCATACTAAGGTCGCTGATTTTTTTTTGCATAATACAACTTTTGCTGTAGTTTATTTGATATTACATTAGTGCAGTTGAACCCGCAAGGTAAAGGTCATCTCAAGGTCAGGAGCATAGAAAGATCAAAATAGGTATTACTTTGCATTTTAATGCCACTGTTTCATGGTTTGGTTTGTTTTTTTCTGGGTAGTCATTTTCATGTTAAACATGTCTTCCCTGCACTTATTTCCATTCCAAAGGCTCTGGGGATGGTGTCAAACCTCTGTACCAGCTATTCAAGTTCTTGTTCCTCTCCAGCCAATCCATCAATGTCTACCCCTTGGGGTCATGAGCAATCTTGCCACTGTAGATTGTTCAAACCTATAAAGGGAACAGTGAAAGCCACAGTTGAAAACCTGTCTTTCCTTTATAGGCAAGACGCTTCACTGCGGCAACAGTACCCCCGTTGGAGTGCCGGGGGTTTTCAGTATAAATAGTATCCCCACTTTATGGAAATTTAGTGCTTTAAATTCCCACTGTCGCTGTCTTCCTAATTTATTCTTTCCTATTCCTGCTCTGTCCTTCACTCTGCTATACTATCTTCTTCTTCGCTAGATCAATGACCTACCTTTTTTCTTGAAAACTCTTCCTGGACAAGACTCCTTGTTTGTGTATGAGGTCTGTTGGATCAGCTTGGGAGTGTTGGACGCTTTCTGCCGGGTGGTCACTAGGGCTTCCTATGAATGTACTATTTAGCACTATAGGCATTTTATATGTATGTGTTTGGTTGATGATTTATAATGATGTTTGTATTCTATTTTGTTTTTGTAACCGGGGTGTTCGCGTAGTTGAGGTCAACCCTCAGCCGTCCCCCGCGTGGGATGTCTTTATTGTAAAGTGACTGGCCGGTGGAGGGCATTCAATTTTCCCACTGGGGTTGTTTCAGCAGATCTTTTATGCGGATCGGGGGTTGTCCGGTCCTGATTTGGCTCGGAAGAGTCCGCTGGACCTAAAGCAACAATAAATCAATCAATCAATCATCAATGTCATCCGCAAAATGGAGGTTGGAGATTGCTCTACCCCCCTATGCTGACTTTACCTTCATGATCCGCAAGGGCATTTGACACGATGCGCTCTAGAAAGATGTTGAAGAGTGTTGGAGAAAGCATGCATCCTTGATGCATTCTGATTGTTGTTCTGAACCAGTTCCCGATGGCTCTGTAGTCCTATTTAATCCAATCACAGACACTCTCAGATGTATACGAGAACAGTCTTCTGTTCTCCAAACAGTCTTTATATAGCCGAGTCTCATCACCAAAATATTAATGAACTAGGAAATCGAGTACCAACGCAATACGAATACATATGCCACGTGCCTATGTCAACAGCCACCACATGCGTACTTACTCTATAAAAACATGATGCATATACAAATGTAAATATTTGCATATTCACTTCGTGACAGCCCTGTAGGCTGTGGTTTTCAGTGCCTGTGTTTTGTCTAGGAGGAGGGACCTTCAGTACATTGGTCTGTTTGTGAATAACTTACATGATGCAGGATGCAAGATGGTTTATTGCCTCCCTTTTTACACAAGGACATTTGACATGACATAAACTTGAAGCACCCCAAGAACAATATTTTGCTGACTTAACTCTTTCCCTGCCAGGCATGTTTCCACGTTTGTGCCAGACATTTCTCTGGCACCGGAAAGAAAGTTCAGTACCTTAGGCATTTAAGCTACTGTTCTTTCAATAATAGTTGTTAAATAGACATATTTCATATCAAATTAAAGGTAAAAGAGTGAAGAATAAGAAAAAAACCCACAAAAATGTTAATTTGATTATGTTATTGAAATATGTGTTTTGAAAGCATGTTGATCTTTTTGAAATGATAAAATAAAATAAAAAATATTTCTACATACCACAGTGATAAAACAAATCTGGAGGAATAATTCCAATCACTGAATCAGCTTCACAAACCAGCAAGAAAATTTATTTAGGATCAAAATACACTTTACAGTTTGAAATTATATTGATTATTAGCACAGAGTTTGACACACTGTCGATTGTGCCCATCACTATGCTTAGTAAAATGCACAATAAACACTCTAAAAACGAATCAATTTGAAGAAAAAAAGCGCCTGTCGATCGAGAACGAAAGTAGAAAGAGTTATCTCTCTTTGGTTAAAATAAAACTTGGATTGGACTGCGCAAAAAACCGGAACGAAACGGAATACTGAAATCGACGATATATCGTCGATTGGCACAAACATGGCGGCTCAGATCGACGATATATCGTCGATTGGCAGGGAAAGAGTTAAGTTGATCAACCACACAAACTCCCCTTGATTTTAAAAACTGTTTGTATTTTTTTGGACAAAAAGCTGTATCATGCCATGTTGCTCCAGAAATAAGCGCTAAGTATGACAGATGTAAAGCATGACTGACTGATGTTGTGTTCCAGGCTCGGTTCTTGTTGTCCAAAGTGAACCCATCTCACACCCACAACAGCATGTATGGATTTGGACAGGTAAGAGTCTGATCACCACGTCCACCACCCTTTGTTCTCTCTGAGTTTATAAGTCCTTGCATCTTTCACTATTGACAGCATTCAAAATTGTTGGTTTGGGATTTTTGTTGTTGTTGTTTTTGTTTGTTTGTTGTTGGTTTTGTTTGCACAGCAAGAAGTGTTAAACTTTCTGTCCACAAGCAGGGAACTAACAGCTGGGGTTTTGCACAGTACACAAGAGTTATCAGAATTGGGTTGCTTCCCTTTACCAACCTCATGACGGTTTCCCACAGTGTTGCATACAGGTGTCGGAAACAATTTAAAGAGAATAATAACAATAAGTGTATTTATAAAGGTTTTTTGTCCTAAGTAGATTGGGGGTCAAAGTAGAGCAAGGGAACAGAAGACACTTAATAGAGAACGGCAATTTAAAAAAAACAACAACCTGTGTATGGGAGACACTGATACTTTAGATAGTGTGAACGGTCACAACGGGCAATATGTACAAAGAAGTGTTGAGTGTAAGTGTTGCGATTGCTTGTAGCCTGACCATAAGAGTAGGTAGAGAGATCCAGGATCATTACGTAGGTGTTTCATGGGACGCTACTACATTGGAGCGACCACACAGGCAATAGTTCCCACTCCCGTTTTCTTAATATGCACAGTTTTAAACTGGGATTCTGTGGCATGTTGTAATTCCCCTTGAGGTAATAAAGGTGTGTTTATATTATATTGTATTGTAGTGTATTATATTGTATTGCATTGTATAGGCCGGTTTGCACTAACCAAGCGTCCTTGACGCTGACTGTCAGAGATCTATCAGGCTGTGTGTGTGTGTAGGCGTACGCCTCCAGCAGTCTCTGATACTCAGAGTGGTGTCTGTGTGGCTTTCATGCCAACTGCCTATGCAAGCTTAGTAAAAGCCACATAGCGCCCAAAGGTCATTTTCCTGGCATTGCATTGTATAGAGATGAGGAACTGCATTTCTGCCCCTCTCCTCTCTCTACACCCCTGTGCCAAAACCAACCTTCTTCCAGTATTATCTGTGGAAGTTGATGCATCTTGGTTTTGTAGTGAAGTACAGTAAACTAGTGTTAGTACAGTGTGCAAGAGAGCAAACGTAGAGAAGCTTTGTGTAGAGAATTATGTTATGTTAAAAGGCGGTCTTTTGTACACACTGCAGTGAAATGTGTTTTTGAAATGTGACCACCTCTTTGTAGATTGTCACGAGCGGTGGCCCAGAGGTATTTTTTATTTTTGTTAAAGCTTTTTTATTTTGTAGTGTTTTTTTTTTGTTTGTTTGTTTTTTTTGGGTAAGAGGATGTAACGTCTTCAGTGTGTGAAGGTGTAATGTCTTCAGTTTTTGAGGGTGTAATGTCTTCAGTGCTTGAGGGTGTAATGTCTTCAGTGTTTGATGGTGTAATGTCTTCAGTGTGTGAAGGTGTAATGTCTTCAGTGTTTGAGGGTGTAGTCTTTCAGGTTTTTTTAGCAAACCTTTTGGGGTCCTTGGTTTTCACCTTCTTTTTCATGGTTCATGCATCATACCAGTGGCCTTTGGTTTTTATCATACCATTTTTTAAAACAAAATCATATCGGTATCGGTTTTTATCATAACATTATTGGTTTTTATAGTTTCAGTATTTTTAGTTTTGTGTTGTTTTTTTTATTTTGGGGTTTTATTTTTGTCATATCAGTATTTATTTTTGTCACATAAGCATTGGTTTCTTCATTTCCAGTTCAATCATGCCTCGGTGACAAACAGACTGACATTCCTTTGGTATATGGTTATAAATGGCTAGAACATTCCCTACCCTTCTTGGAGATGAAAAACTGTCGGAAACGAACATCTCAGTTAATTGTATCATTAATGCATCTCTTTTGTGGCCTTGGCACCAATACTTCACTGGTTTTCAAGACGTTTCCTGATCACCGCTAGCGTGAAAAGCATTTCTCGTTACAAAAGTTTATTACGGTTAATTCAACAATTATGATGGTGTGAAATGATGCTGACATGGGGGTGGAATGTTTGTTTTTCCTTCTCCTCTGTCTTCATTATTCCATCTTCCTGGGTAGAGTAGACTTTGATTTCTGTTCCATTTTCTGGGGGAATCTCTGCATCGTTGGTTGCAGGATCTGGATATATGGGAAATGTATTCGTAGCAGCATTGGTAACCTGCTACCCACCGTTCATGATGGATTTTTGTAATAACTCTGGTGAAGTTTCCAGAGAAGAAACTTTGTGAGAGATGGAGGGAGAGAGAGAGAGAGAGAGGAGTGTGTGATGACAGAAAGCTCACATAATAAATGTGTGACAAAACCTAACACTGAACAAAGTTATAGCGTAAATAATGGCAGGTCCTGTACAAGCAATCTTTCACTGGAACATGTGCTTGTGTTTAGAGACAACGCTTGTAAAGAGGGGCAATTCATAATAATAATTGTGTAAAGCGCGTGCATCGTACAACGTATCTAGTCAATCCCGCCATTAAATGCTGATTTTGTTTCATACAGAATTGCTCTAGCCCCATAAAAATAGTTAGCATGCGTTCATTAGTTTACAGAAAGGGATCTATGAGGAGAGACAAAATGAGATTGTCGTCTCGGAGAACAGTGTTAAAAAACTGAGGTTGGATGCCTCGGATTCATATTTGAAGAACTGGAAAAGGCGAAATTCTATAAAATATTTAACAACCTAAGGCTCGATGTTATTTTCTTCATGCGATGAATTTGTCGTGCGACGCTGTTTCAGGATACGGGCGCATCGGTGCTGACAGACGACGTCAGCCTGCAGGTTTTCATGGAGCATCTGAAGAAACTGGCCGTCTCATCCTCTTCTTGATGTCATCATGACGACAGCACCTTACCCTTCTCCTTCACCCCATCTTCTTCACCCCCCACCTCTCCCACCCCTGCCGTCACTCTTATCTGAACGTTGATGGATGTGTTTTATGTCCTGTGTAATTTATGGCCGTTTTGATGTAGACCAGCACTGACTCCTTGTTGGTTTTCCATGGATGAAGCTCTTAAAACAGTAAGTGTTGTTGCCGTGTGGATGTGAGGATGACGATGGCGAGTTTTCAGTGAATAACATTATTGAACGTGATCCTTTACGACATTCAGATATACGAATTATAAGACGAGGAGGCAACCAGCATCATCCGTAAGCGAGGCACGGAGCCTGTGTGCGCACTTTTTACGTAAGACAGTCCACAATACATCTAGACAGTTACTCAGTTGAACATGGTTGTTTGGTTGTTTTTTTCTGCCAAGACAGTGACAGTGTTGTGTACAATTCAATTCAATTTGATCCATTTATGTAACGTCTGTTTACAGATTAAGTGATTTTAGGCAGACAGAACAGAAATATTTAGAAGAGAATGTGCAGCCAGTAACTCGCTTGAATGCCAGTACAAAATGAAGGATGGTATGTGCTGTGTCAGCTTTCAGGTAGTCATTAGCTTTTATCAGTTTTCACCCAAAGGCGGTATGTGGATGCATTTTTGCTGGTATAAACATCAGTATTTTGTTGTTTTGATAAGGGGAAGAATTGTTATAAATCATTATTCATGTCATTTTGACTTTTGTGATAATACTGATAGTGAGTTTTTTTCTAACTCTAATTGAAATTTTTGGTGTTATCTTTATTTTTTTTTTTTTTACATCAAGGAGACAAGTTATGTATTTGTGGCATTGTTTTTTGGGGGGTGGGGGGGGCGGGGGGGATGGGGGGGTGGGTTTGTGTGCAGTTTACACGTTTTGAAGGAAATACAATTAGTAAATTTGAAGAACAAACCTGCCTACAACTCTGATTCTGCTTTTGTTTAACATTCAACAACTGAGCTTGTGTCCCCCTCCCCTCCTTCATTTTACAGCCTGTCAATTCATTGACTGCATCACATCTTTTGTCATTAAATATTGCCTTTGACGTTGATAACAGTTCAGCCCAGAGTTGCCTAGAATAAAGGCGTCACAAAACGTTTGCGATTGCTCTGCACAAACTATTTTTGCTTTTGAGCAAAATGGCGCAGCACATGTTGACTGCAAACAGCCAATCAAAGTGAAGTGGGCTGAAAGTGGAAGTTACTGCCAATCACACTGACGGAACAACAATACTATCATATATAAATACTCATTAATACGGATTGCACATAAACATAATTATTCCCTCGAATAACAGGTACACAAATCTTACCAGACTGTAACTGACAAAAGTCCTCCCTTGCTATTTCACCGTTGAACACATCGCCATTATCATATCGAAAGCCCACCACTCTGGCCGCCATCTTTTTCTCTTCGCGAACAACCTTTCGAGACCGCTACAAGGTGCTCTCTAGCGCTCTCTGTGAATATAGGGTTGCTAAGACTTTCCGCCAAAACAGTTATATACAAGTGTTACGTAGCGCTCTGTCTGGGCAACTCTGGGCAGGTTCGAGGTTAGTCTCGTTTGCAAACTGTTGCAGCAGAGGTAAGACACATAGGTAGTCATTTTATAACAAAAGAGACTTGGAGTCACAAGAAGTTATACAAAACTTCAAGCTTTGTTGCAACGGTAACAAAAAAAGGCTCTAAACGAGAACATCTTAGAAATGCTCTGAAACCCCACACAATTTGGAGTGACAATCTATGCCAAGAACCTTTTTTTTTTTTTTTTTTTTTTATTTTTTAAGAAAGTTTATTTTAAAAGGCAAATCATAAATCATTATGGAATGGAAGTTAGTGCTGCCGTCAGAAATCAAGAGAAAATGTGTCATCCATTTTCCCTGCTCTCATCATTCATGTTACATAGGCATGACCTCCTCTTGCATGCTGTACATATGCATGCCCTCGTTCAAACAACTGTCTACCAACTACATATTTGTAGCTACAAAAATCAACTGAATAACGTTTTTGAAACTGGAATAGAAGTTTCTTACTTGGATTTAGTGTTAAAAGTGGCTTTACTTTTGTAGAAGAAAATCTGTAAACTTGGTTAAGGAAATGGAATGCTTCATCATTTTGTTTGATAAACCCACTAAGCAGGACAATGAAATGATCCGATATGTTGTTGAATATCCTGTAATTTTTTCCGATGCATGCTTTCAACTTGGGCTCAGATTTCAGCCTTTTTCAGATTCTTTGATCTCTCATTCCTCAGTGCAGCTTTATCCTCTTTCGACAACAAATCTTTTGTGTACAGGGTTGCAGTATTTCTGTTGCAGTTGCCATTGCATGTGTGCATGCTGTTAATAAATATTAAAAGCAATAATAATAATTATAATTGGTACTGCGTTTTCTTTACCATTGTAGATTAGAAAGGTGTAAAGCTGTGATTGTGTTTGTGTTGATGCTTGTGCTCGATGTTGCACTGTGTCGTGTAAATAAACTATTTGTAATTTAAACATCAAAAGCAGCTGTGGTGTTGATGTGGTGTATTGAAGTGAGAGGAGTTGTGTAGACATATGCGTGATTGTTTACCAAAATCAAAGCATTTTCCACAAGCAAGGTCAGTTGTAGCTGAATACATTATTTATTTGAAGAGCAGTCAAATTGTTTATATGTTTGAGATAAAAAAAACATAAGTGTGTTAAGGTGAAGTCAGATGAGCAACTTTTCTGCAACAATGTTTCAGAGTCGAACTCCAAATTATTCTTATTATTATTATTATCGAGGATTTTTATAGCGCACATATCACCATACTTGACAAGACTCAAGGCGCTGGCCGATACAGGATCTAACTCAAGACGTGAACTTGCAGCCTTTGGGCGCATCATAATAACGCTCCAGACAACTGAGCACAATCCTGGGCAGCCAGGGATGGGAGAGAAGGACCAAGGTGCATGCTGGGTGTGTTCTTGTCACTGGCACTCACCCGTCTAGGAACCCCCGTTGGGGTGCCGGGTTTTCAGTATAAATAGTATCCCCACTTTCTGGAAATTTAGTGCTTTAAATTCCCACTGTCGCTGTCTTTCTCATTTGCTCTTTCTCATTCCTGCTCTGTTCTATCAATCTGCTATACTATCTTCTTCTTCGCTAGACCAGTCACCTATCTTTTTTCTTGAAAACTCTTCCATGACAAGACTCCTTATTTGTGTATGAGGTCTGTTGGATCAGCTTGGGAATTTTGGACGCTTTCTGCCAGGTGGTCACTAGGGCTTCCTATGATGTTATTATTTAGCAATGTAGGCATTTTATATGTATGTGTTTTGTTAATAATTTATAATGATGTTTGTATTCTATTTTGTTTTTGTAAACGGGGGTTCGATAAATTAGAGTACAGCCTCAGCGTCCCTGATTGAAAAATGACTGGCTGGTGGAGGCCTTTCAGTTTTACCACTAGGGTTGTTTCAGCAGATCTTTTATGCGGATCAGGGGTTGTCCGGTCCTGATTTGGCTCGGAAGAGTCCGCTGGACCTAAAGCAATAATCATGTAACCCGTCTAGGACATGAGCGTCAAGATCTTTAAAGTCCGTTATGATGGAATGTATGTGACACAGACTAGACTTCGCTTTATACTCTCATCCCAAGGAGTAGGAAATGGGAGTAAAGTGTCTTTCCCAAGGACACAACACAATGCCCTGGCCTGAGCTCGAACCCGGGACCTTCAGATCCGCAAGCCAAAGCTCTACCATTAGGCCACCGTGCGTCATTAAATTCATTGTGTTCCAACAGCAGCATGGTGGAACATAAATGCAGGAAACAACACTGGTCAAAAAGCAATTACGTTCCTTGTCAGTGAAATGTGGCTGTGTTTTAGCCTCGCTGACGCAATAGCCGTCATGCAAAGCGATTGTGATATTTAGCGAGTACTTGATTGTCCAATTTAAATCGTGGGAGTATATCAGATGTAAATGTGTGTAGTTTGCCTTGTCAGATTCGATTGAGCCCCCCCTCATAGTATCCCCACTTTGTGGAAATTGAGTGCTTTAAATTGCCACTGTTTATGTCATTCTCATGAGTTCTTTCTTGCTCCTAATCAGTTCTATCAATCTATTATCTTCTTTGCGAGACCATTCACCTACATTTTTTTCTGAAAACTCTCCCTAAACTCATTTGTGTATGGGGTCTGTAGGGTCAGCTTGGGAATATTGAATGCTTTCTGCCAAATGCTCACTAAAGCTTTCTATGTATTATTATTTAGTAATGTAGCCATTTTATATTATATGTACGTGTTTTGTTAATATTTTATAATGAAGTTTCTATTCTATTTTGTTGTTGTAAACGAGGGTTTGATAAATTAGAGTACAGTCTCAGTCCCTGCATAGAATGCATTTATTTTTGTAAAGTGATCGGCTGGTGGAATGCATTCAGTGTTACCATTAGGGTTTAAAATTTAAAAGGTTTAAAATTGATAGGCTAACACAGTACTGGTGCAACAAAAATGTTAAGAGCAGGTTCTGAATTACAGAACGTTTGATAAACATGTGCACAACACGTTTCAGACATGATCACTCGAAAAAAAAAAAACGTTAAAAATATTCGTTTGGTTTTTTAATTGCAAGTATGTGAGTTAGTTATTTATTGCTTACAGATCCAGCGGATTGCAAAGAGCCGAATCAGGACCACAAAATCAAGACCACAACTTGGCTAAAAGAGGACTCACCCCTGATCCAGATAAAAGATCTGTTCAAACAATCCTAGTGGTAACACTGAAGACACTCCACCAGCCGGTCACTTTACAATAAAGGCATTCCACGCAGGGGACACGTAGGCTATACCCTAATTTATCGAACACCGTTTACAAAAATAAAAAAGAATACAAACATCATTATAAAATATCAACTAAACACATACATATACAATGCCTACATTGCTAAATAATAGCATCATAGGAAGCCCCAGTGACCATTGGGCAGAAAGTGTCCAATATTCCCAAGCTGAGACAACAGACCTCACACACAAAAGATGAGTTTTGTCCCGGAAGAGTTTTCAAAAAAAAAAAAGATAGGTGACTGGTCTAGCGAAGAAGAAGAAGATAGTATAGTAGATTGATAAACAGAGTAGGAATGAGAAAGAACAAATGAGAAAAACAGCAACAGTGGGAAATTAAAGCACTACATTTCCCAAAAGTTGGGGTACTATTTATACAGAAACCCCCACTACCCTCACAGGGGTGGGGCGAGTGTGTGACTTCACCTTTAACGCAAAAGTACAGAAATAGTAACCAGTATGATTGTAGTCTTCTTCACACTGGCTTTTCACACCCACATATCTTACAACAGCCACAAATGACAACCATTTTGATATATTCGCCAACTTTATTCTGCACCAATAGAGAACATTCATCTTCATCCAATCACTTGGCAAGTATAATTTATAAATAACTGATAAACCAAAAGGGCATATATTTTCCTCATGACACTGTAACACAATCAACAAATACACAGGGGTAGTACGATCAGGAATGATTCTATGGATTTAGCTTTACAATTTTGCAGAACAGAGATAACAGTACTATACAATCAAATTATAAATAGTGTGGAACAGTTTTTAAAAAAAAGGGATGGTATTGATCAATTTAAAGCCACTTTATAAAGTTGCGACTGGACACTGTCAAGTTCACTTTCATTCAAATTTCGCAGATTTCCAAGCTCTGCCCGTTGAGTTCTTGCCGTTTGGTATTTCTCAACATAGATCACCTATATTCCAAACTTGGCTTTTTTCAAACTCATCCCTGCTTGAATGTTTCCAGTCCTCACTAGCACTGCAGAGCAACTCAAAAGTTGAAGCTGGGAGAAAGACACAGTGAGGAGGAAATCAATCATTTAAATTTTAAATTGATTTGAATTTTAAGTCACGGCAGATTAACAAGTGGAACATTGCTAAACATTCGGCACTGGAAGAGGGAGGACAAAAATCCTTTAAAGTCACATACAAACACAAAAATCATTTTTAAAAAAAAAGAAGAAAAATAAAACCGAACTTTGAGACAGATCTAACATTTGCTAGCAGCTCAGCATAGAGAGCAGAAAACATGACTGACCACTTTGCATTATGACAAATCCATGTGAAACGCACAACAACAACAAAAATTGTGCAGTGCTGGTCAAACAAGCAAGATCAAGAAAATGGAATTTTCTAACGACGTTATTATAAGGATGTCCGCTGATATTAGTGAACACCGAAAAAAAGGGCAAGTTAACAAGGAAAGGGCAAGATAACAAGCAAATTTATGTTTTCAACATCTTTTTTTTTTTTAATTAGAAGATTAAAAACCTTTGAAACTACACATATTGTAAAATAATTTTGTACAGAAAAGGTTTGGTTTTGTGCTGTGCTAGGAACAGTGCCACTTGAATGACACACATCAACAAGACACAAGCTCACATTTTCCAAAGACAGTACAACTTATGTTAATCTGATGAATAAAATTCGATACAACAACCAAAGACAGATCACAGTAAAGAAGCAAAGACATCAATGGGGAAACGAAATAACCAACAACAAGACACAAACAGGATCAACAGCAAGACATTGTCAGGGCATCGAAAGCTGACAAGATAATGAACATCAATAGATACCCCCCACATAACCATTCCTCTCCATCACCACCATCACCACCTGTCCCTCTACACTTCTAACCCTTGGGCGAAACAGCATGTGGTGACTTGCTGATAACAAGCTTGCTCCAAACATTTAACTGGGTTTATCTTCAATAAAAACAATTTTAACTGTTTAAAAAAAAAAATTCAAATCTTGCATCTTTATCAGTTTATAAGATAGTGCCATAACCATTATCACCTTGCACAGCCATTCCACATTTAGACGCACCAACGCTCATAACTGTCACGATTTAAACTTTGTGAAATGACCCTCACTTCCTCAACAGCCTTCACTCTGACACATCCAGACCTTGCTGCAACAAGATCAATAACACGCACGGCCATTTTTTTTTCTCACACAGTCCATCATAAATGCATCTTGCAACTGTCACCTGACACATTATCATCATGAAACCAATACTTTAGATTCTTTCACTTGTTCCGCTGCTGGGTGCATGCACACTGTCATAGAACAATATTTTGAAAGGAGCAGATCCCTCAACGCTCTCAATGACGTTTTCAGACATCCATTTCATATTGTAACCTTTGCCATTTAAAACGTTATCCTATGCGGGCCTCAAGTGTTTTAGTTTCGGCATGTACCAACATCTGAAAGAACCACTCTTCAGCCAGACCAACACTGGAACTGTCTCAACAGCAACTCTGAAAACTCTCCTGAAAGGATGTGGTGGAGCGTGCATAAGCATTTCCGAACATTGAAAGGCCATCTTGAACTGAACTGAAGTGTACCGACACTAGGATACCTGTAACCTTCGTTATCTCTGAACCTTTGTAATCTGTGTTATCCTATGTTGGTTTCCAGCTTTTTCTGCAAGTACCAACGCCTGGACGTAGCTGAACACAATGCAGAAGAACGCAAAGCCTTGTGGACCTTTTGAGTGAAAGTGTTAAAAAAGAGAAAACTGGAAGGTACAGAGACTGCCTCAAATACTGTAAGTATCAACACACAGAGGACACCTACTACTCTTTAGAAGAGAAAACAAGCAAACAAATATCCTATGTAATTATTCATTAAATAAGCAACAAAAAACACAACATTATTTGGAACAAGGACAACATTATTTGTAACAATGACAACTACAATTCTTTGTTTATTCATTGGCACTTATTTTTCAATCATTTTAGTTATCTCCCCGTCCAGTCCCACCATTTTATTCTTCATCAAATTATTTTATTTGAAGTGTCATGGAAGCTGCTGTTGTCCGTGTTCCCATGCTAGGCATATTAGAAAAATTAAAAAAAAACTTCACAAAGTCACTCATTTTCCTGGGTGCATGTACTATGCTGGACTCAGGATTCCAGCTTTTTTAAAAATATATATGCATTCCGCGAGGAAAGTGCCGGAAGAAAATCCAGATCCGAAACAAATTCTAGAAAAAGGCAATTGATAATAGTAGTCTATATATTAAGACAAGAGTAAAGACAAAGACCATCTGTCTACAGTTGTGGTGGAACAGACAAAAAAATAGGAAAAGGGCTTATGCTACATTTTGGATTATTGGTATAAAAAAAAAAACATACAAAATTCTGTTAGCAAACATTTTCCTGCATGTTAGTTAGTTAGTTATTTATTGCTTACTGGGTCCAGTGGACTGCAAAGAGCCGAATCAGGACCACAAAATCAAGACCACAACTTGGCTGAAAGAGGACTCGCCCCTGATCCGCATAAAAGACTGCTGAAACAACCCTAGTGGTAACACTGAAGGCACTCCACCAGCCGGTCACTTTTCAATAAAGGCATCCCATGCAGTGGATGCTGAGGTTATACTGTAATTTATCGAACCCCTGTTTACAAATATAAAATAGAATACAATCATCATTATAAAATATCAACAAAACACATAAATATAAAATTCCTACATTGCTAAATAATAATATCATAGGAAGCCCTATGTGACCATTTGGCAGAAAGCGTCCAATATTCCCAAGTTGATACAACAGACCTCACACACAAATGAGGAGTTCTGTCCCGGAAGAGTTTTCAAGAAAAAAGATAGGTGACTGGTCTAGCGAAGAAGAAGATAGTATAATAGATTGATAGAACAGAGAAGGAATGAGAAAGAACAAATGAGAAAAACAGTGGGAATTTAAAGCACCAAATTGACAGAAAGTGGATATCCTATTTATACAGAAACCTCCGGCACCCTCACAGGGGGTTTCCTGCGTGTGGACGTCGTCTTTTTTTGTTAAGTCTGCAAGGCATGCAACAATGGTCAGTCTTGACAAAAAAAGCGCCCTTGTAGTAGTGGAGCTGTTCACAAACAAAGTAGGTTTTGAGAATGTAGTATACAAAGTCCTGTACGATCGCTGGTTAAAAGATGTCCAAGAACGATGCTCGGCTGTTTAGGAGCTACTCTAATGATCCCAGGCTTGCTCTTGGTCACGTCATGTATCAGCCGGCTACTGTTGGGGGAGACCTTTCAATGCAGAAAGCGGATGCTCATCTTGGATTCTACATCCACTTTCTCCATTGCCTGAATAAAATTTAAAAAACAAAACAGTCACATTCATTTAATAACTTTAAAAAAAATTAAAATTAATTATGAAATGACATAAAACAAGTAGGAGACCTCTATGCTGCTGATAAGCAAAACAATTTTTAAGACTTTTGTTGCTGTCGTTTTGTAATTTGCTATACCATGTGCGGACACGACATACACATTTAACATCCAATAACTAGCAAACAATGCTGCATTTCAAAAACTTTCCAATGCTGCATTTCAAAAACTTTCCAATGCTGCATTTCAAAAACTTTCCAATGCTGCATTTCAAAAACTTTCCAATGCTGCATTTCAAAAACTTTCCAATGCTGCATTTCAAACTGTTTTATGGTAAGAACAGTCTAATAAAATAGGCCATAACCTGACACAATTTGTACATGTAGGTAGTTGTCTGGAAATGCATTTAAATGGCTGGACATCTTCTTTTCTTATTATACATTAGAAACATACAAGAGTTATTAAAAAAAAACACACACACAACTCAGGCCCCCTCCCCCCTCATCTTCCTTTAAAAAAAAAAAGTAAGGAAAAAGACAAGAAAAGGAGAAAAGCAAATATGTAACCCTGACCTTGACAAACTCTTCAAAAGAAATATGATTGTCCTTATCATTGTCCACTTCCATGATGGTTCTGTCCGCAATGCTGCCCAGCTGAAACACAAACATCACACACGTCTCAGGTCAAATGACTTTACTTCTAAATTTAAAAAAAACAAACCAGCAAGAAACTTGTCTTCCAAAATAAACACATAGAAACAAACACATAAATAAATACCTTGAAATATGTATATATATAAAAACATATACAAATAGGTCATATCAAGAAAGAAGGAAATATCAAATACTTAGAACTTGCTTGGACCTCAACTTGGGTGTTGCTGTTTGTTTTTTTCACTCCAAACTTAGAACTTGCACTCTCTCTGTGGACCTTGACTATGTATGGCCACTCCAGCATACACTTTACAAGGGTCTTGTTTTAAAGAAAATCTCATCCCGTTCGCAAACAATAACTTGTATAAAACACTATAGTTCACCAAATTGTGGTTAACGAGTCGCACCTCAATGATAAGCTGTAAAACCTTATGCGGAAATGAGCGTTTTGTGAATGTGTTTGTGCATGCGTTAGTGTTTGTAAATTATTCACAGCCTGTATGTAAGTACGTGTAGGGTGTGTGTAGTGTGTAGTAGTGTGTGTGTATGCATGTGTCCATGCTTAAGTGTATGTGATTGTATGTGTGTGAACTAACCTGTTCCTCCGAGATATTGGTTCCCACCATCATATGTAAAATCTTCAGCAATTCATCTCTGGAAATCATGTTGTCACCATCCAAGTCGTACATCTTGAAGGCAACTGAAGACACACAAACCTCATTTACTTTATTAACCATGCAATCCTCTTTTAGGTAACATGACCATGATGATCAACATTATCATCATCATCACCATCATCCTCTTCATCACCATCATCATCATTACCTTCATCCTCACAAAGCCAAATGTTAGTGCAAAATATTAACACATTTTTTGTTTTTTAAAAATGTATTACAACTCAAAATGCAGATTTAGTAAAATCTGTGATCGGTGATAGTAAAATAAGAATTAAAGTACAGGATAAAGACCCAGATATAACAAAGAAGACATTTGTTGACATGTCAATACCATTCAAACCACGCGTTTATCCATTCATTTAGCATTCATTTTGTGAAATTTCCAACCACCATTCAGTGGATTAGATTGTTATATACTGCACAAAGTCACAGTTAGCATAACATACAATGAAACATATAATTATACAAGCGTAAACAAAAAAAAGCAAACTGACATCGGAGTTTATCTTCTCTGCCATTCTTCATGTTGCGTGTGGGGTTTTTGTTCACAGGTCTGAATCGCGCCAGAATCTCCATGAACTGGGGGAAGTTGACAGTGTCGCTTTCACTGTTGAACAGACCAACACATCTCTTTGTCACATCCTCAAATTTACATAAATAAATTCAGCGCATTAGATTCATGATACAGCGCAAAGTCATAGACATAGTTAGCATAACACACAATCAACCAAATATCATAAATAGAGAACTGCCTAGGAACACACTTTTAGATTCAATACCCCTCACAAATCTGCATATCCTCTCTTGTCCAAAGAACACATTCTCACTTATTTTTATTTTATTTTTATATTTTTAAAATGTTCATTAATTAATATGCAAATCAAATGTATTTATTGCGGTAGGAGCTGGAAGTGTGTATAAGCATGTGACGCTTGTAGGCTAATACTGCAGGGTAAAAGGCCCTCTATTTTCAGAACTGATGAAACCATAATGAATGCGATCAGTTGTGTCTCAGGCCCATATAGTTAGGTGCGTGTGTGTAGAAAGTAGTGTTGTAAATAATGGATGGATGGATGTATTATGTCTATTGTGTTCTTATCCATGGAAGGATCACACTTTTTAAAAATGTTTTTAACCAGTGTGTGTGTGTGTGTGTGAATGTGTTTGTGCCCGCGCGCGTTTGTACACTGTTGTTTAATTACATGTATGCGTGCCAGAGACCCATGAATTTTACTTTTTGTGGAATAATGCTTTGACTTTGTTGAGTGGCCCAACAAAGCTTTACACAACAATCCACCACAACCCCAAACAAACTGACAACAATCAAAATGACAATCATGATGCACAACAATAATGACTGAGGCCTCAGTGATGACTCTCGTTTGCTGACTGAATTTTATCAGCGCTGAAAGAGTTTAATTTTGAGATTTGACACCATTTTATCTTCTATACTTTTATCAACAAGATGCAAGTGTTTGAAACAAGATACAAGATCAAGATACAAGATATTTTATTGCCAAGTGAATAATAATACACAAGGAATGCATTTGGTTAACGCTGCAGCACTACACACAAAAGCACATAAAACATCGTGAACAAGTTGACAGCAAATCACAATAAAAGGATAAGGAGATTAAAATCATAAACGAGATTAACTGTACATAAACGAGATTAACTGTACAAAATGGCAAATATATAATAATAATAATAATAATAATGTATATTTGATATAGCGCGTTTTCATACAAATGCTCAAGGCGCTTTACAACTACATCCAGTTACACATACATGCAACACATAGAAAGCACAATAATTAAAACCAACATCAGCAAACAAGCAAAGCATACCCAAAGCAAGACATCAACAACATAGCCATATATACAAAGCACGAAAGGACATACAAGCACACAGTTAAACCACGGCAGTACAAACAACAGGGTCATAAAGACAAAAACACTAAAAACATAAGATTTATTTCCCTTATTTGTTGCACCATTAGATGTATACACTCCACTCTCCAGTTAACTACACTACTAATGGCAAATGATTTTCAAACACAGCAGCTGCCAATAAACGTTTTCTCTAAAACCAAACATTCAGGAAGAGATTTTATAAAGGTGATATATTATTGTAACAATACTAAAAGAATGTTGAATAACTTCAGCAGAATTCAACATTGCACATGCATAAACATGCATGCTCCAGACACACATACCAAAATCAGTGTGAATCACACAATTCATCATACCATGCCTAATCCTGTAACTTTAAAACAATATGCTAATAAAATCTTTCCAAAATGAAGAGAACAAAGATTGCATGTGTTAATTTAATTAGCAAATATACTTACGATGTATATAAATATACAAGGAAAAAAAGACTTAAGCATTTATATAACACGTCTCACTAATGCATCCACACCAAGCATACATTTAAACACAACTACAGCAGGCATGGCATTGATCTTGAAAATATCCATAGTATCATGGACTGTGATTAGAAGTATTCAATATCATCTTCTGCCGATTTGCCATCCTTGTAACTGGTGAGTTCAACAGTAGAACCAGCATGAGGCAGGGATTTGAACACTCTCACATGAATATGCTCCCCATCTCCCTCAATCTTGATGAAGTAATTAGTACCAGCCACAACTTGCGACTTGTAAGACACAGCCTTGAAATTGTTGAAGGCTTTTCCTTTCTGCTCTTCCAGGTCCTCTCGGATCTGATCACAAAGTGCTTGAATCTCGGCAGATGCTGCCTTGACTTCAGAAGTACCTCCGCACATCATCTTGAATCTTTGGTTTTGTGAAGTTGTGTCTGTAAAACTGACAGGAATGGAGTGGCTACTTCACTTGGCTTCTTCGATTAATGTTGTCATGTGATATATAGTTGCTAGTCAACACACACACACCCATATTGCTAAATTCTAACCATCCAGTTTGCACACTCCCTCCATTCAACTTCATGTTACATTTACATTAGCACGCATGTGAGCAGAGAGTAGGCCTTCTTGAACGAAACTAGCCCTGACACAAAGTTACTCGCTCTCACGACAAAACATGGCATCAACATGTGCTTGAGGCAATGGGCAGAGAACTGGTACGATAAATTTGGAAAGAAGAAAGACTACACTGTTGTAGTGCACTGACACTGGATACACTGAGAAAGAAGAAGATGCGGCCTAGTATGGGAGGTAAGGGAATAGTATGTTCAGCATGAATAAATATATTTTCAGCCTAGGGCAGAGAGAGAAGCTGTCTGCAATAAACATGAGTCCAAGTTGAAACACAACACAGCACCCATCACCCACTACAGCAACACATGTAGAGCATGCAGATCCATAAATGATATGACATAATCACAGCTTTAAAATCCGCAAAATCACAGTAGCAGGTATCACCATTGCCAAAAACCACAGTACACAAATATCACAAATATTAATACACCAGTATTATCACATTACTGCACCATCCGCATCAATAAGAGTAACGCAAGTGTCTTTATAAAATATGCATAAGAGATATCACAGATAAAACAAAAAGATACAGCAATAAGCACTCAAAAGACGGATGAAAGACCCTAAAACAATGAACAACTCTGAACACTCTGACGCACTTTTTTTTTTTTTTTTCCCCTCACAATTCCACATTTTTGCCCTGAACATGGGGCCTTTTCATAATATTTTATTGTTTGGGTTGCTATTGAAAATAATAAGTTGTTTTATGATGGTAAAAAAAAAAGTATCCTTCACAAAAAATTCCCCCGCCCCACCCTTGCTTCCCTCTCCTTCCCCCCCCCCCCTCCACATCCCTGAAATTTTCAGTGAAAAGCCCAAGTTTTGAATGTCTTTCTTATCACAACTACACAACAGACAATAAACATAAGAATTCCTCTCCTTTTATGGATGTAAACAAAAAATGCTGCGCGCTCCAAAAGTCGCAACAAACAGTGATTATTAGTGTCTAACCCGTCGACCAATGTTCATCAAGACAGGAATCCAGTTCCAGATCCAGAATTCAGATGATACTTAGCTGACTCTTATACATACATGTATGTGTGTAATTCTTGTGATAACAGATAAGTAAAGATTTGTTGAACTGAACTGAAATAAAAACGTGACTGCTGAATCCATAAATGGTGACTTACTTATCACAGAAGAAAGAGTGAACTATCCTATCACCCAGAGGGTTGATCGCAAGCTCAGGAATCCTTAGGAAGTCTTCACGTCTGAAAGCAACAACAATAACACACAAATAAAACATCATGGCCACATTCTGATGAAAAACAAAACAAAGCAACTTAGCCTAAAGGCATATTCCAGCTCAAAGAGTGTAACGACCGCAGTTCGTACACATTTGTGTATGAAGACGTGATGACGTCACTGCGTAATTTTTCGAATAGTTTGTGAACTGTTGTTAGAGCAGAGACTATACATCAGCCTAAGCGAGAGGACGTTTTTGTGGGTGCTCTGGAAAGACCTGTTTCTTTAGGACTTTAGCTGTATAAGAATACAGGTATTTGTTTATTATTATTATTATTAGTGGTATTCATAATGAACTGCTAAGCTATCTTTACGAAGAAGGAAGAATATTGCTTTTTGTAAAGTAGTACGTTTAGGGTACAGACGAACCCATGTTTGAAAACAAAGTTCGATAACTCGGGTCAGTATTTATTTGATCATGTGTATACATGTATGTGTGACTCAGTTTGTAATTATGATGCCATTTTTATATTCAGTCATATGTGAAGATATGGGCTGAAATAGGAACGTATTTCAGTTGTGTAATTTGAATATCTATTGATGAATGAATGGGTATAAATATGTTATAAAATGAGGTGAGCTGTGTTTGTAATATTTGTCTCATAGTCCATTGTGTGTAGCCTATGCAATGTGTGTAAAGTGGCTATACTAGGTATTGTCACAGGAATGCTGATAATAGTGATTGTAGTGATTGTGGTGGCGTGTAGAGACATTCTACAAAGGGAAATGATCCTTGCTCAATGTGAGCTATAAAGACATACAGTCTCTTTAAGGATAGGAGCAAAAATTTACGATTGTGTACATGTTGTATACAGCGGGGCGGTTACGGAGCAAAGAACCCCTGATGTGCGGCGGATGGATCTGGTCCCCATGACATCACTGGCCTGACCGGATGTGGACCCCATCTTTGCCTTGCCTCTCCTTCGGATACCATCACTGGTGCAGAATTGCAACAACGGTGCCGAAGTAAATCTCCGGATCGACGCCACGAAGACATCTGCAGCGTCTTCAGTGTGGGTGGCTGTGACTCCAGCGACGGCTAATAATTCCGCGCCTGGAGCGCTTGATCCGTGAAATAGGTCAGTAAATAAAAACTGTGACTTCTGTGTCTCCAAGTCATCAAAGTGAAATATTTAAAGTGAGATATTTGTGTCGGTGCTAATGAACAGAGTAGAGTCGAGTGACGTCCCCAGAAAGGGACAACGACTTCTACTAGTGTTGAACTCTGAAAGAAACTGTGTACATTCATATCAGAAACTGCGTGAACTTACTGAGTAATCTGCGTGCACTCACCCAAGCGCCCGGGTGGAAGTATTACACTAATTATGGGCACTTAACTATCGTATGTGTGAATTTATTTATATGCTAGAAATAATTGTATGATTTAATGTATCTGTGAATTTAGTGTATGTGAAGATGATTTATTGTGTATGTTCATGATTGAGTGTGAAATAGCATAACAGAGGGCAAAGAGAAACAACTGTGTATTCTTTGTCTTTGTCTGCATGCACGTGTGTGGCAGTGTATGAGTATAGTAAACAGAGATAGAACACACACCTTATACTGAGCGTCAGACAGCCACACTCACACACTCATTCATTACACCATAAGTAGTTATACATATATTTATTTAGATTATAATACACAAAAAACCCTTCGTTACATTTGGTGACCCTAGACTCTCTCTGTGTTAGTTAGCATTAAGTCATACATATTTATATTTATTGAGGGCACCACTAGTTATTATATTTATATACAGTTAGACTAGTGGGCTTATCTCCCTTGGACTTCTTGATTATATTGTGTATGACTGTGATGTTTTGTTTTGTGTGACAATGCCGTCTCCGGCGTAACGGCTGTGCCTGTGTACAGTTTCTGGGCACTAAGGATTTAATTCTGTTTCTGTCTGCGGGTTGCTATTTTCTTATTCTCAGCTCTGTTCTTCTGTTAGTGGGATTGTTTGTTTTTTGTTAGTTCTTTGCTGTGTAGGGTTCTGTCCTTTCATGCGTATGTTTGGGTGTATGTTCTCTTTGCCCTTATTTTAAGTAGGTTATAGTGTTAGAATTTCAGCCCCATTTAATTTAATTTATTTTATTTATTCATTGTGTTCTTGATTTGCATTGAGTTTGATGTTATAATATTCTGTATTTATGTATGTAGTTATGCTGGATTATCCTTGTTAAATTGTTTCCCTTGATTTAGTTTAGTTGTTAATACATTGTTTCCTTTGGTTCATGTTGGATTGTTAGTGCTGATAGTTTGTGTTTTGTGATTTTTATTTTATTCTGTTTGACTGTGAATTTAATTGGATATAGAATAATATAGTAGTTAGTGTGACACTCATTGATTTTTATTATTTATAAAATTAATCTTGATAACACTTTGTTATTTTGTTGAGTTCTTTTTTTCCTTTGGCCGTCTACTTGGTATTATAGTATTATTTAGTTCTAGTGCTTATTGTGTTGAGAATTAATTGTTTTTTTTTCTCATTTCATAATTCTTTATTTAATAACTTTGTTTAAATAATATTTCCTTTGTGGGCATTGTATATATTTTTCATTAGGATAGTTTTTTACACTGTTTATATAATTATTCTCTTGGGGAAAGGGAGGTAACAATTTTGATTGTGAGTGTTGAACGTTGGTATATTTTATTTGACTTAGAAATTTATTTAAAATTTTTTTTTAAATTCCTATTGACATTAATACAAACTTTAAATACTTGTGAATAGATTTATTACTGTGATTATGCACAATAATATTATCATACTTTAAAACTAAAAGACTGTTTGACAAATACTTGGATCCAAACTTAACTTAGTAATTTAATCTCTCACTGTATATTCATTGTGTTTATTATCAACTTCAGTTGAAGTTCTTCAACATATGTTGTGAATATATTGACTTGGTGTATTCCATTTGATATTTAAAAAATTTATCATTGCTTCAGAACTTGTAAAACATATTGGGATAATATAATATATAATTTGCTTTGTATACATTTAAGACTTGACTGTTTTTATGATAACTTGAACTGTGCGTTGTACTGTAAATCTGCTTGTGAAGAAACTTCATTGTTTTCGTAAGATTCATAGAACAATTTATAGTTGTTTGATTGTTTGCATTTTGCCATTTCATTGTTGATACTTTGATATTTTATTGATTTACTGGTTGAACACTTTGATACTTTTATAGTAAATTTTTTTTTTGATTGTTGATCTACATTGTACTTAGCCATGTCTGATGATTATGATCAGTTGTTCCAATCTTTTATTGGTCAAGCTACAACTTTGGGTATTCCTGATAAAGAACGTGGGAAATATGTACAGGAATGTTTTGATCGTATTGAAAGACAAAAAGTAAGAGATGAAAAAAAATTAGAAGAAGAAACAAAACAGAAAACTTTGGAGATTGAATTAGCAAAGAAACAAGCAGATGTTGAATTAGCTAAAAAACAAGCAGATGTTGAGTTAGAAAAAGGGAAAGTTGAACTAGAAAAAGAGAAAACAAAACAAAAGGAACTTGAGTTACGTTCTGAACAGAGACCTGAGGAACAAGATACGGGTTTTGGAAACAGAGGTAGAGATAGTACTTCTTTTGGTGCTAGACCTGTTTACCCCAAGTTGCCTCTTTTCAAAGAAAGACAAGATGACATAGATTCATACCTTTTTCGTTTTGAGACTCATGCTACAGCCCTTGGCTGGGATAGAAGCAAATGGGTTACATTTCTTTCAGCTTTGTTAGAAGGTAATGCACTGAACTTATACCACAGTCTTGCTGCAAATGGTCAGGTTGATTATCCAACATTGAAAGACAATTTGCTTAAGAAGTTCCAGTGTACTGCTGAAGGTTTTCGCAAGAAATTCCGTGAAGTCCGACCAGACTCAAACGAACCTTTCCAAACATTTGGTATTGAATTGAACAGATTGTTTGATAGGTGGATAGCTTTGTCCGGTGTTCCTAGAAACATGCAAGGAATAATGAATCTTGTGTTAGGTGAACAGTTTCTAGAATGTGTGTCACAAGATCTCGCTACTTTCATTCGCGAGCATGGACTTGTCACATTGGATGATATGGTTAAAACTGCTGAAAGTTATAGTCTTGCTCGTCCCGGAAAGAACTTAGCACGCAAATCGGCTGCTACAATTTTCGGTTCAGTAGGATCAGTTGATGTAGCTGAGGAATCGCAAGCTGCTGCTGGCTCTGCAGATTCTCGCGGTGGTTACTCCAACTATCGAGGTCGTGGCTATTGGAGAAATCGTGGTGGTTTTCAAAAGAAAGACCCAACATACACAGATTCGAACCAAAAGGTCGAAGGTCGTTTTGATCAAACTCGGGGATCTTATAGACGTGGACGTGGAGGTGGTTCATTTTACACCAATTTTGATAATTGCCCTCTTTGTGATGGTAAAGGTCATGGTCCTAAACAATGTCCCCTGCGAAATAGTCAAAACCCTTGCCCTGTTTGCAACATTGGTGGTCATACTAGAAAAGCTTGTCCCTTTGTTGTAAAGAAAGCCACAGCTTTAGATGATAAGACTAATAAATCAAGCTCTGGTTGTGCAGTTGTCCCTGTAGACTCTGAAGTTGTTTGTTCTGTTTTTGATCAGACACCTGGTCACTTGCATTTAGAAGTTGGTTCTGTAAACTCTACTGCTTGCTCAGTTCTGCGAGACACAGGTGCTACCATTTGTGGTGTTCGAAAACGTTTGGTTTCTGATGAGCAGTATATACCAGGTACTGTTCGTTGTAAAACTTTTGTTGGAGAGATAAACATTTATCAGCAGGCTAAAGTTGTTGTTTCTTGCCCATATTTTGTTGGAGAGTTGGTTTGTTGTGTTCTTGAGGATCCAGTTGCTGACTTGATTGTAGGAAATATTCCAGGTTTGATTGTTCAGCAGACCCAAGATACCAAAGTTGCTGCTGTTGCTGATGTCCCTGTTGCAGCTGTCACTACTCGTGCTCAGGCTAGGAAGCAAGATCTCCCGCACAAACCTCTTGTCACTGTGTGCGATGACTTGAAGGTCACTCGTGTTGAACTTATTCAGTTGCAGAAAGGTGATGCTACTTTGCAAGGTTGTTTTAAGTTAGCTGTTTCAGGTGAAGAAAAGGTTGTTGGTTCTGCTACTTATACTTTCTATTTTAAAGATGATATTTTGTACAGAAGGTATCAGAAATCCAAGGATATTTTGCATCAGGTTGTTGTTCCTGAAAAACTTCACACTTCAGTCATGATTGCTGCGCATGATCAACTTTTGGCAGGTCATTGTGGAGTTCGTAGAACTTTGACTAGGATTCTGTCCCAATTCTTTTGGCCTGGTGTTTCTGCTGATGTGAGTGCTTATGTTCACACTTGTGACATTTGCCAGAAGACAATTTCAAAAGGAAAAGTTCCCCCTGTTCCTTTGGCGACTATGCCTCTTATCTCGACTCCATTCGAGAGGGTCGCTATTGATCTAGTAGGGCCTTTGTCTCCTCCATCTGTTGAAGGTCACAGATATATTTTGACTTTGATTGACTTAGCTACTAGGTTTCCCGAAGCTGTTCCTATGAAAGACATTTCTTCTGTTGCTGTTGCTGAAGCTTTGATGAGTATTTTTTCAAGGTTGGGTTTTCCCAAGGAAATTCTTTCAGATCAAGGTTCTCAGTTCAACTCAGATTTGATGAAACAGTTTCATGCTTTGTGTGATACTCAAGCCATACGTACTTCTCCCTACCATCCTCAAGCAAATGGTACTGTTGAACGATTTCATGGCACTCTGAAATCTATGATTAGAAAGGTTGTTCATCCTCAACCGAAAGCTCGGCGTCGCTATCTTTCTACATTGCTCTTCGAATGTAGAGAATTGCCGTCAGAAAGTGCAGGTTTCAGTCTTTTTGATCGGATGTTCGGTCGTAAACCGAAAGCTTCCATTTCTACTTTTTTGCTTCCAGATGTCAAGGTTGTGGAACCTCAGTGTTGTGTTTCTGGTGTGGATATTTCTACAGATAGTCATACTGTCCCTACAGTAGGTATTGGCGTTATCCAGGCTGATGGTTCATGTCCTTACAAGAGTTCAGATTCACTCTTGAACCACTTCCAGGTACACAGAATGTGTTCGCAGATCTGTTGTCACGCGCTGATCGTGATCAATCGGTTCCATAGATCAAGGTTTCGTGGTCGTTGCTGTGTTTTGACACTATCCTCAGAACTTGTAAAAAATAACCTCGGTCGGTTCTTTTTTTCTTTGGGAGGGGGGTAGTGTAACGACCGCAGTTCGTACACATTTGTGTATGAAGACGTGATGACGTCACTGCGTAATTTTTCGAATAGTTTGTGAACTGTTGTTAGAGCAGAGACTATATATCAGCCTAAGCGAGAGGACGTTTTTGTGGGTGCTCTGGAAAGACCTGTTTCTTTAGGACTTTAGCTGTATAAGAATACAGGTATTTGTTTATTATTATTATTATTAGTGGTATTCATAATGAACTGCTAAGCTATCTTTACGAAGAAGGAAGAATATTGCTTTTTGTAAAGTAGTACGTTTAGGGTACAGACGAACCCATGTTTGAAAACAAAGTTCGATAACTCGGGTCAGTATTTATTTGATCATGTGTATACATGTATGTGTGACTCAGTTTGTAATTATGATGCCATTTTTATATTCAGTCATATGTGAAGATATGGGCTGAAATAGGAACGTATTTCAGTTGTGTAATTTGAATATCTATTGATGAATGAATGGGTATAAATATGTTATAAAATGAGGTGAGCTGTGTTTGTAATATTTGTCTCATAGTCCATTGTGTGTAGCCTATGCAATGTGTGTAAAGTGGCTATACTAGGTATTGTCACAGGAATGCTGATAATAGTGATTGTAGTGATTGTGGTGGCGTGTAGAGACATTCTACAAAGGGAAATGATCCTTGCTCAATGTGAGCTATAAAGACATACAGTCTCTTTAAGGATAGGAGCAAAAATTTACGATTGTGTACATGTTGTATACAGCGGGGCGGTTACGGAGCAAAGAACCCCTGATGTGCGGCGGATGGATCTGGTCCCCATGACATCACTGGCCTGACCGGATGTGGACCCCATCTTTGCCTTGCCTCTCCTTCGGATACCATCACTGGTGCAGAATTGCAACAACGGTGCCGAAGTAAATCTCCGGATCGACGCCACGAAGACATCTGCAGCGTCTTCAGTGTGGGTGGCTGTGACTCCAGCGACGGCTAATAATTCCGCGCCTGGAGCGCTTGATCCGTGAAATAGGTCAGTAAATAAAAACTGTGACTTCTGTGTCTCCAAGTCATCAAAGTGAAATATTTAAAGTGAGATATTTGTGTCGGTGCTAATGAACAGAGTAGAGTCGAGTGACGTCCCCAGAAAGGGACAACGACTTCTACTAGTGTTGAACTCTGAAAGAAACTGTGTACATTCATATCAGAAACTGCGTGAACTTACTGAGTAATCTGCGTGCACTCACCCAAGCGCCCGGGTGGAAGTATTACACTAATTATGGGCACTTAACTATCGTATGTGTGAATTTATTTATATGCTAGAAATAATTGTATGATTTAATGTATCTGTGAATTTAGTGTATGTGAAGATGATTTATTGTGTATGTTCATGATTGAGTGTGAAATAGCATAACAGAGGGCAAAGAGAAACAACTGTGTATTCTTTGTCTTTGTCTGCAAGCACGTGTGTGGCAGTGTATGAGTATAGTAAACAGAGATAGAACACACACCTTATACTGAGCGTCAGACAGCCACACTCACACACTCATTCATTACACCATAAGTAGTTATACATATATTTATTTAGATTATAATACACAAAAAACTCTTCGTTACAAAGAGCTACTCAAAGCTATTTTGGAAGTCAGGACCAAACCCCACACTGCCTACCAATTACCATACACCTCTTCTGCAGTTATTTATTTATTTATTTAATCGTTCTTATATAGCGCTTTTCCAGCTCAAGAGCTGCTCAAGGCGCTGGCCGATACAGGATCTAACTCAAGACGCCCGAGACGCCCACCCGCAGCCTTTGGGCGCATGGTCTGACGCCCGGACAACTGAGCACAATCCTGGGCAGCCAGGGATGGGGGAGAAGGACCTAGGTGCATGCTGGGTGTTTTCTTGTCACCGGCACTCACCCGTCTAGGACATGAGCGTCAGGATCTTTAAAGTCCGTTATGATGGAATGTATGCGACACAGACTAGACCTCGGTTTACACTCTCATCCGAATATTTTCATGTGGGGTCACAGTTTTTGCAATATTTTGCATAAAACAAACGTACATTCTTTTGATCATGGCTGTAACTCTTAGAGGGTGGGAGATGGAAGAGGGAGGGGAGGAGGGGATATACAAATGCTCTGAGGACTAGGCCTGGGTGGAAGGAAAGACAACAAAATAATAATAATAATAAGGTAATGAAACCAAACCGTAAAAATCCATTGTTTGACTTGTCCAAGTTGGTGAACCTACTGTACAGTCGCACGATCTGGTTCTTTGAGACTGAAAGTATAACAGAAAAATCCAAAATAGAACATTTAGAGACTGTGTGTATACTATGTAAATGCAGGCAGAAAGCCTACAATAATGTCATTTTCATGTTGCTGAGATGATTTATTATTTATTTATTTATTATTGCTTTAGGTCCAGCGGACTCTTCCGAGCCAAATCAGGACCAGACAACCCCCGATCCGCATAAAAGATCTGTTGAAACAACCCCAGTGGGAAAATTGAATGCCCTCCACCGGCCAGTCACTTTACAATAAAGACATCCCACGCGAGGGACGGCTGAGGGTTGACCTCAACTACGCGAACTCCCCGATTACAAAAACAAAATAGAATACAAACATCATTATAAATCATCAACAAAAAACATACATATAAAATGCCTATAGTGCTAAATAGTACATTCATAGGAAGCCCTAGTGACCACCCGGCAGAAAGCGTCCAACATTCCCAAGCTGATCCAACAGACCTCATACACAAACAAGGAGTCTTGTCCAGGAAGAGTTTTCAAGAAAAAAGGTAGGTCATTGATCTAGCGAAGAAGAAGATAGTATAGCAGAGTGGTAGGACAGATCGGGAATGGGAAAGAGCAAATGAGGAAGACAGCGACAGTGGGAATTTAAAGCACTAAATTTCCAGAAAGTGGGGATACTATTTATACTGAAACCCCCGGCACTCCAACGGGGTGAACCTACTGTACAGTATATGATATATATATATATTATATCCACCACAACCCCAAACACACTGACAACAATCAAAATGACAATCATGATACACAACAATAATGATTATAATCATAAACGAGATTAACTGTACATAAACGAGATTAACTGTACAAAATGGCAAATATATAGTTGCTAGTCATACTATATTGATATATATATATATACCTACTTGATATATATACCTACTCTCTGCTCACATGCGTGCTAATGTAAATGTAACATGAAGTTGAATGGAGGGAGTGTGCAAACTGGATGGTTAGAATTTAGCAATATGGGTGTGTGTGTGTTGACTAGCAACTATATATTTGCCATTTTGTACAGTTAATCTCGTTTATGTACAGTTAATCTCGTTTATGATTATAATCATTATTGTTGTGTATCATGATTGTCATTTTGATTGTTGTCAGTGTGTTTGGGGTAAGATTAAAAACGTCTTAAAAACTGCCTTGAATTTAAAATTGTATGGAAAACCCTGTGAATCAGCCTTTTAGGCATTGTCGATGCCAGGTGAACTGATGATTCTAATGTGCGTTAATGTTCTAATCTGTCTGTCTTGCTAATTCTGTTGGACCTCCACCTTCACGTCTTCTTCTTCTTTTATTGGGGGGCTGCAAACCTCAACTTATTGAGGATCTTCTTCTTTCTGTGTTTGTGTGAAAGAGAGAGATAGAGAGAGAGAGAGAGAAAACAAAATAGAGACTGCCTGGTATGCTATGCACATGCAGGCATACAATTCAACTCGATGTCATTTTTTAACTTAATAGAATTTCACTAGTTAACATCTTTTGCAGGACTTCTAGAGGTTCTCATAATTTTGCTAAAATAACTATCACCTTACTCTAACGCTGGAAATACTGAAAAAATACATGAAAGAAAATATCAATAAAACCTTGTGGTCGTGCTGGATGCGTGTGAGTGACAGAGTCACAGACATAATTATGAAAGTGATGTTATAGCAGTTGTAGTAAATGCAATACAGAGATTAAATTATTTTATAGGAATCTCTATGCTCTAAATCAATCCCCTCATCTCCATCCTCTTTAACCACAGTCACTCAAAATGCAAGCATGTTTGCACATTGTCTCAATATATCAACCATACTAGGCCGCATCTTCTTCTTTCTCAGTGTATCCAGTGTCAGTGCACTACAACAGTGTAGTCTTTCTTCTTTCCAAATTTATCGTACCAGTTCTCTGCCCATTGCCTCAAGCACATGTTGATGCCATGTTTTGTCGTGAGAGCGAGTTATAATAATCTTTTAATGTTTATGTTATTGAAGATACTACTTAATAATAATATACTACTTACTAGTGCTAATCTTAGTCTTTCTCATAAACTAGGAAGCAGGATATGTGGATATTTCATGCAGGATATTCATGAAAGCATGAATGTTCTGTAAATAAACAGTGAATGCCTTAAAACGATAAACAACATTTCTTTATTGTAAACTGCAGTCAATTATCGATAGTTCAATAGGCTAGCCAGACATTTCTGGCAGCAGATCTAGAAGTAGAAGTAGAATCAACTAGCCTACTGATTCATTGAATCATTATTGATTAGGCTAACTCATTAAGTGATGATTAAGTTAAATACTCACAATATTCTAAGTATAATCGGATAAAAATGTCATACAGGTATGAAACCTGACATCATAATGTATCTATCTTTACTGCTAGTAAATTACTTACATCCCGTTTCCTCCTCAATTTTCCGAATTTCATGGTCCTGCAACTGAACTGACGAGCTTCCACCCATTTTGCTGGCTGTGTGACCTTTCACCTTTTAGCCTTAGACTTTACATCTGTGCCTAAACTAGCAAATAATTGTTAGTTTCCGAAACGGGTTACAATTTACCAATTTGTAATAACAGAAAATAATGCTGAAATGTTTTAAATGGTAACATTTTGGTATTAGATTCAGAAGTTTATTAATCACTAAAATTCTAACAAAATTTATTTCTATTAATCTCAAATTCAAGGGCACATCACTCTGAAGCAATTTCGAAAGAAAAAGTAAGGTCAAATTCACAGATCTATAGTATTTTTTCCCCCCACGAAGTAGCAGTTCTTTTGGGTGTGTTCGCACTTTAGATATAAACAGGTTGTAATTTGAGTTGTCTAACTAATTTGCAACTGCATGGAAAATGGCACAGCACATCTTGCAGCAGAGTTCTGTTGCCAAGCTGTTCTACAGATGCCCAATGTTGTTACAGAATGGGCAACTTCACAAATTGCCAGGATGCCACAACAGGCAAGTCTGGCAGCAACAAATCATGCGCGTTAGTGTTTTTGAAAAGGACAAGAAGTCGGGCTACAGGAAGCCAATCGAAGTGCCCAAGACGCGAATGATTAAGGAAGGCGTAAAGATGCTGGGCTCAGAAATGAACGTGTGGGTGGAAGAAATGAAGGAGAGGTTGACGTGCGATATAAACGTGTTTGACATTGGACATGGCGACTTCGAATATGCGTGGAAGTTTCACGATAAGGAGAGTGTTGACGACTGGATTTTAACGACGGATCATGACAACAGTGAAGGCTTCAGCAAAGCTAATTTCACATTCACCAAAAACAGGACAGGCCTTTTCCATGGACACCTTTCACAGCAAATTCCAAAGGATGGCATTGTCAAAAGAACTGGCTATTGCAACATTCGATCACCCACTAAATTTGTAAGTTATCTGTAATCTCTCTTCTCTGCCTCTCTCTCTATCTCGCGAGCGTTGTGGCCAAGTGGGCTAACTTGTGGGCTAACTTGCCTTGTCCACAAGCCAGAAACCAATGGCGCCTGACAGGTGTGGGTTCGAGCCAGCATCTGGGCGTTATGTTTCTCCGAATATTATTTCCTTTCGACTTAGGCAACGTCTCGAGGGTTTTCTCCGGGTACTCCGGTTTGCTCACCCAGAAAAAATTTCAAAAATAATGTTAGGTAGGTTGGGTTTGGGCGCGCCACTGGGGAGGCGGCCCAGAAATTCCCGATAGAAAGGGATAATAAACTGCAGCAACAAAAAAAAATCTATGTGTGCGTTTGAAGACATAAAGTTCTATTTATATAGAAGTGATAAAATAAATAAATACATAAATAAATAAATGCTTGTTAGTATACATGTGTATAAGATCGTGCGAGGCGCGGTGGTCTAATGGTAGTGCTTTGGCTTGCGGATCTGAAGGTCCCGGGTTCGAGCCCTGTCTGGGCCATTGTGTTGTGTCCCTGGGAAAGACACTTTACTCCCGTTTCCTACTCCTTCGGATGAGGGTATAAACCGAGGTCTAGTCTGTTTCGCATGCACTCCATCATAACGGACTTTAAAGATCCTGACGCTCATGTCTTAGACGGGTGAGTGCCGGTAACAAGAAGTTGAAGAACATACCCAGCATTTGGCTGCAGGATCATCAATAAGTTGAGGTTTGCAGCCCCCAACGAAAGTAGAAGAAGAAGAAGACGTGAAGGTGGAGGTCCAACAGAATTAGCAAGACAGACAGATTAGAACATTAACGCACATTAGAATCATCAGTTCACCTGGCAGCGACAACGCCTAAAAGGCTGATTCACAGGGTTTTCCATACAATTTTAAATTCAACTTTTTTTTTCAAGGCAGTTTTTAAGACGTTGTTAATCTTACAGAAACAGTCTAATTATTCAAATGCTAGATCCATCTTTCGTAGAGTCTACATAGTACATTACAAGTAATTTATCTAATTTGAAATGTATGTTTATAATTTCTATAATTACAAGTAAATTATATAAAAGTAATTAAAATGTCAGTTATTTATTTTTCTTTATCACAATATGATTATGAGTATCTCAAATGACTCATTCAAATTATTTAGCTTAATTTACCAGGTATTTAACCTTCGCTAAACGTTGCTATTTTGCATCTTAACTGTCATTAAAGAAAACTACCCATACTACACAAAGAAGAGAATATTCACATTACGTCGTGTGAAGAAAACTACCCATCGCGGAAACATCCAAACATTGTGCAGCAGTCTCTCTCGGTCGTCTACTTGTATATATGTTTGTGTTTGTCTCTCTCTCTCTCTCTCTCTCTCTCTCTCTCTCTCTCTCTCTCTCTCTCTCTCTCTCTCTCGCTGGTGTACGTTGTGCAGTAGAAGGGAAGTAATTAACATAACGCGAAATGACTTTCTTTTCCTAAAGTCGTTTGACCCCTTGTACAGTTGTAGCAATTAATATAATGGACAGATTTCTGGCATTGTTGCACTATTTTAATTTCTTTTTGCCCAAAATAAAATTGTTGAATAAATTGGAGACTGCGCAGTGTAATTAAGCAAATCCATTTCAGATAAGTTTCATAATGACATTTAATGTAATCATCTGCTCTAACGTGTCTTGTTCTCAAAAAGTAATATGTGATCATATCGCACCCCTCATGCATTCTCTCCACTGATTTTCTGTATCTCAGAGGATTATCTACAAAATCTGTGGTTTAAGTGCGTCCATGGATTAGTCCCTTCCTACCTCACCCAGAACATTCACTTCTACTAGTACTACTAGCCATCATGAAATCTTCGTTCTTTCTCTGACACCTTCATGCTACAAATACCCCACTACAAACTCTCATCTGAAGGCTGTTGACCCTTCTCAGTGCTTGGTCTTTCAACTTGGAACTCTCTTCCACTCGCTCTTCGCATTTCTTCGAACATAGCCATATTTAAGTCCAACTTGTAAACTCATCTACTGCCTTAAAAATGTCCGATTGGCGATATCGTCTCCCATCATCATCAGTGCGACATCATCATTCCTTCTTTTCTGATTCAGACCACCGTCGTCACTCTGCACACTTCCAGCACCCTCACTTTTTAGCTGCTCTCCTCCTCTACTTCCCTCCTCGTCTTTTATATTTTATTTGTAAATATTATTTTTTTTTAATGTTTGTATTATGTCTTTGAATAAATTATTAGTGTCTTGTTTTTGTTTAATTATTTTTTGTATTTATTTCAATGTTAATGTTTGTTAGGTATAAATGTGTGAGAACTGCGCTTAGCACTGATGTCATTAGGAAAAAGTCATTATTATTATTATTATTATTATTATTATTATTATTATTATTATTATTATTATTATGATGATGAAAGTATGGGATACATTATTAATGAAGAATTATGCAATGAATACTCCTTTTGTAAGAAGGCAGTACAGAAAACGTTACTTGAATGTTTTGGAAAGCCGGAATTTTAGGCATTGTGACGATATTTGAAATATTTTGCGCTTTTGTCTGTCCCAAAATAAAATTGTTAAATACACTGGAGACTGGGCAGTGTATTTACACAAATATTCTATTAAATCCATTGATCAGTTTAAAAGATATTGGTCTTGCTGTTTGCAGTAAAAGTACGTGCAAAACAAATGTCATAGCGTCGAATGCAGGAAAAACTGTGTGGTAGCTGATTTTTTTATTTCTCGTTGTTTGTTGAGCTCGCGTTGTGCTAAATAGGTAATTGATAAACACATTGTTGAGTGGAATCTGTCATTGTGCAAAGTTTGAAGTAAATTGTTGCAGCTTTTTAAAAGATACAACACACACACACACACTCCGTACCCACATACTCCATCACAGAGTTACCCAATTATAATTTTAGATTGTTTAAACAAATGTGACCTGGTTGAAAACAAAAATATGATGTCACTTGAGCCTTTCTGACACACACACACATACACACCCACCAATACACACACAAATGTTTACCCTCCCTTTGCAAACGCTGTTTTGATGTCTTCCATCTTGGTCATAATTATGAATTCCGGAATATTTGCATCAAAATGTACATATGTGAAGGTCTATATGCACAACATATTAAGGGGCAGATAGTAGAGAAAGTAGAAGAATATAAATACTTGGGGATTGTTACTGATAATAAGTTGTCATGGAAACCAAATACTGATTGTATTGTTAAGAAGCTTCACACGTCTTTATTTTCTGCGCAAACTGAGATCTTTTATAGTAAGCAGGGAGCACACCGACTCAACCAAAGCTTTTATGTTTTGAGGTTAGTTCAGCCAGGCTAGCTATAAATAGCTTCGCCGATAGCTTCGCCGGTGCTTCTTTCCTTTCCTTTCACTGGAAGGGAGGGTGTAGGCAAGCTATAAATAGCCCGCAGCCAGCAAAATGTGGGGAAACCTAAGAGTGCTGCTCACATTGAGCTGGTGTGGGAGATTCTGTGAATGTTTTACAACTCAACTGTGAGCTGTGTTGTGTTGTTTGGATGTGTGTGTTGGGGCGGTAGCATCGGCCAGCAGGACAAGGATAGGTTAGAGAAGGTCATCAGGAAAGCAGGTGGAGTGGTGGGGGAGGAAACAGGACACTTTTGTTTTAATACACCAACGACAACTTAATGGCACACTAAGGAGGATTTTGGTTGACGACAAGCATCCACTCCAACCTGAACTTGACAGCAGACGAACTGACAGAAATGCTAGACTTAGGCCCCCAAGGCACTAGAACGACACGATACAAAAACTCATTCATACCATATGCAATACACATCTTCGATTCACAATTAGGAAGTAGGTGCTAGTGCTGTCGCTCGGCTGGAATACTCAGTTATTATGTTTTATAATTTGACTGTGTTGGATGTATGAAATGGATTTGATAATATTATTATTGGAGTGAGTGTGCTATGCATTAAGTTTTACTTCATGTTTTAATTAGTAACACAGTTTCGCAAAATTTAATTTCTCATTTTGGGATTAATAAACATTTCTGTAGTCTGTATTAATGTGAATATTCACTTCCTTGGGTAGTTTTCTGCTCACGACATGTAAATAAGGGTACATAAATCTACATCTTAATAACTTTTTATTAAAGTAAACTGTGATTATTTAAAATGCACATGTGTTTCTCATGTTATTTTATTATGTTATTATAAAATTTGAGCAAAATATTTCAACAAACAAGGAATTTACTGATAAAAATGGGATGCACTGTGAAGTTTTTTGTACCCATAACGTTCAGCAAAGGTTAACTCAACACAATTTATTTTATTAATTGAGGTAATAATTTTACATATAGATTGGAAATGTTCTATTATACTACAACGCTGACAGCATGTTTCATACCTTGTTAGCTTTCTTTCAAGCGGGAGACCACGTTGGATTGGTCACCGTTCACCCATCTGCTGCTAAAAGTGCGAGGCGACGGCAGACCCTACATGCTGACGATCGCCATGGACCGCTTTTTCGATGTCAGTTGGAACGACCAGTATCACTACACCCTCTTCACCAGAGGCGGGCCGTACTGGCAGACTGCTAAGGTCACAACCTTTATATTGATATTTGCCTGTTTAATTACATGTATGTAAAGGTTTATCACTGAATACTGGGGTCCCATTGTCTTGCCTAATCTTGCAGAGGCTTACGTTCGCATCTTCCCCAATCCCTGCAGCATGGTTACAAAAAGGATTGCAGGTTTTCTTGAAGTATTATGCCATAATCTGCTCTGAACTAAAAAAAAAAAGGGGGGAGACTTAAAGGTCCAACTACGTTACCTCACCTGGCAAAATAGATAGGCTTTACAACCAGCTGCAGAGATTGAGGAGAGAGATGAACCTAAGCCTCAGCCACGCAGTCTCAGCTACGCAGTGTGTGCTGGGGTGGGTGGAAGTTAGGGACTTAGAAAAGTTTTCCAATAACTGTCAATAACTCCTAATTATGCTGATATTGCACTTCCAGTATTTTAAATACCTGTTGTTGTGGTCTGTTAGGTGTATTGGTGGCTACAGATGGGGTTGGTTGCTTGCGAGTGTCAAAGTACAGTGCCGTTCTCCAATGCCGAAATTTTAATATTCAACAGAACGGCATGAGTTTGATCCCCACCGGGGATTAAATATTTAACTTATGTATGAAATATATGAGGTCACCGAAAAGATTGGGACCATGTTTCCATCTACTGAACGATTTGTGTGCATTCATTCATTGAATCGTTTGTTCAATTAAAATTTCAGATCCCCTTTTCCAAGTTTTACGTGACGAACAAAGGGCGCATCCAGGACAAGCAGGAACCCATCCCCCTGACCAAGGTGACGCATCTCGGCATCTCCGTCGGCGACGGCAATGAGGGACCATTCTACTTAGAGGTGGACTCCATCGCGGTTATGGTGGACCAGAACCACAAGGAAGACTTTGCCTACGAGTCGTATGAAGCCAACCCTGCCCATGTCAACACATAATAGTCATTGTTATAGCGCTGTCATGCCTTGTGTCTTTATGAAAGCTAACTTATTATTGATTGCGATCTGTGTTGAGTGAGGCGTATGGCTTGTGATCTATGCCGAGTGAAGCTGGGCATACTTGTGACTGGATCACCCACTCCACTCCCACTGCCTGCCTACCCACCTCAAGAAGCATGTCCACCCTGAGAATCGCTCTGTACAGGACATCAACATGGACGAAGGCATGCACAATCTAAAGTAAAATATGAATTCATCCTTGTGCTTTCACCATGTTTTGATTCAAGTGTCATGGATTGTTGAAGCGACATAGGCTATGCTGTTCCGTTGCACTGGTAACTTTCAATGTAATTATTAGAGTTTGAAAGTTTTTTATGAAGGTCAAGTTGTATGCTCGTCTGTTTGATGATTGAGCATGCAGTGATGCAATTTGGATGGGTGGGAGAAGTAGATATAGGTTAATTATTTTAATGCGGTGCATTTTGGATGAAAAAAAAGGTATGCAGCTGAAAATCAGTTATGTTGTTATTTTTTTAAAATATGTTTATATTTTATTTATTGTTTGCTGAAGCAATATACTCTTTGTATTATCTAATTGTGTAGATTAAAGTGTCTATTATTTGCTAGTTTTGTTTCTGTTCTGTTTATTATTTGCTAGTTTTGTTTCTGTTCTCATGTTCATGTTTTTTCTTGGCATATGCACACACAAACCAAACGCCATATCACCATGATAAAATTCTTTCTTTGCGGCAATACACTAGTGCCATTGTAATGATATGTTGTCTCATGAAACTCCGGATTTCAATCAGCCATAAAAGACAAAATTAATGTAGCACTGAAAGTAAAAATGTCCTATAATTTCACAACCTATAAAATATTTCTTGGCCTAAATATATTTGCAGATCAAGAGTCAGTCATGGATAGTGAGAAAGCAATGCCAATTTCTAGTACTACATACATATATCACTTAATTCATTAGCCTATTCAACATTTCAGACAGTGACCAAAACATTATACAGTACAAATCTTAAGCACAAATATTTTGTAAGTTATACAAACAATCAAAACTATCGTTAAAATCTGGACATTTCAGAAAATTAACACAGTGTCATAAAAAGGAGATTATGAAATAAAACTAATATATTATAAATATGCAAAATGCAAAACTGAACATCCCATTGGCTTCTGTTTAGAACACAAGACAAAAGTACAAAGAACAGTGTCGGAATGTCCTCCGTAAAATAATAACAATTCCACACCGTTTCACTTGTTAAAGAAGTTGTGGAAGAAATTTGCACGAGATTCCTTTATGATAAATGAATTGAGTATAAAGTTTTTCTCCAGTATAAAAATAAACTCTGGAAACAGGGGAGTACCATCATTTAGATTGTATTGGATTTGGAGTATACAGTGTTCTTTCAATATACACCATACTCGAAAAGCAAACACTCCAAAGAGTACAATAATCTCTGAAAAAAAATACAAGAAAACCATGTATAATAGTACTGACAAAGCAATCGTATATTGCATGGGTGCATGTGTAGTCCCAAAGGTCTGCCTGAATGGTTTTGTTTTGTTTTGGTAGTATGTACTACTGTCATTTCACCCGATACACATTGGTCGAAGGCTACTAGAAGCATGCTGTAGTAGTCGCCTCAACAGGCCATAAAGCATGTTCTCATGCTTCAGAGCACTGCTTCCTATATGCTTCAAGCCCTAGGAGCATTGACCAATCAACTGATGATAATAGAAAATGTAATTTTCGTCTCCTCTAGGGGACGAAATATGTCAAATTATATTTGTTTCTAGGTCAACTGTCTTTTACAAACCGTTTGAGAATGTTTTTGAACTGTTTGTTGACGCCGGATAGTGTCCTCACTTGGTTTCATACAATTTAAGAATCCAACAAGGCAAATGGGTTTTTGAGACGGAAAGAGCGGAATGTTGTAGAGCAACATTCTGTATATATTTACAGTGAAATTGCGCTTTATCCGTCACTATAGAGCTTGAAGCGTATAAGAAGCTGTGCTCTGAAGTATAAGAGCATTCTTTATCGCCTACTGAGGCGACTACTAAAGCTTGCTTCTGGCAGCCTTCGACCAATGTGTACCGGGTGGTCATTTGTCTGTTTCTAGACTCTTGTCTTTTCTGCTCTGTGTCTTCCAAAAGGCATAACAAAAATTCCACATTCCAGCTTAACCACATATACCCATGCTATTGTTAAATCCCACCCTAACCTTAGATGTTTTTTTTTTCTTCCAATTAGGAATGTTTTAAGGAATACATGACAACTAGTTTAAGGAATACAGGACGTCATATACTACAACATTATATGAAGATATGAAATGTTACAAATTACACCCCACCCTTCCTCAACCTTAACTAGATTATTCCACACATTTCTTTTTAAACGTTACCTAGTTCATTATACAACTCATTTTCCAACCTTTAAAATTTATGTTTTATGCTAATATCAGAGGCACGGTGACGTAATGGTAGAGCTTTGGCTTGCGGATCTGAAGGTCCCGGGTTTGAGCCCAGGCCGGGGCGTTGTGTCCTTAGGAAAGACACTTTACTCCCGTTTCCTACTCCTGCGGATGAGAGTATAAACCGAGGTCTAGTCTGTGTCGTATACATTCCATCATAACGGACTTTAAAGATCCTGACGCTCATGTCCTAGACGGGTGAGTGCCGGTGACAAGAACACACCCAGCATGCACCTAGGTCCTTCTCCCCCATCCCTGGCTGCCCAGGATTGTGCTCAGTTGTCTAGAGCGTTATTATGGTGTGCCCAAAGGCTGCAAGTTGGCGCCTCGGGCGGCTTGAGTTAGATCCTGTATCGGCCAGCGCCTTGAGCAGGAAAAGCGCTACATAAGAACGATTAAATAAATAAATAAATATCACCGATAGTCAATTTTAAAATAAAATGCAGTAAAGGGCAGCAACTCTTTTCTGTTCTGGCTCTTCACAATAGATCTTCCACTCCAATGAACTAAATGACAATAAATGCGACATCTTACACACAAGGCTATTAAATAGAAAGCAAGGCATGATCACAGGCAAATAAAGCAATGAAATATATAATAGATATCAGTTGTTGGATATGGGACTGTACAGTATCAATAAATCATCACACTCTTACATGTAACCGTGTGAATAGTAGTAATAATAATAATTGTAATTCATATAAAAACACGCTTCATTCCTAATAGAATCGCGAAGTGAGGTACAATGTTAAGCAAATTTATAATAAAGATAAAGTGAAATAAGACATTGAAAGTAGTAATATTTAAATGTTACACAAAAACTGTTAAAACTGTATGCATGCAAGTTATTAATTGCTTTCAGGGTCTAGCGGACAGCAAACAGCCGAATCAGGACCACAACTTGGTTGAAAGAGGACTCGCCCCTAATCCGTATAAAAGGTCTGCTGAAACAACCCTAGTGGTAACACTGAAGGCACTCCACCAGCCGGTCACTTTACAATAAAGGCATCCCACGCAGGGGATGCTGAGGCTATACTCTAATTTATCGAACCCCCGTTTACAAAAACAAAATAGAATACAAACATCATTACAAAATATTAACAAAACACATATAAAATGCCTACATTGCTAAATAATAACATAATAGGAATCCGTAGTGACCATTTTTGTTAGTTATTAATTGCTTACAGGATCCAGCAGACATTACATTACATTACATGATTATTGCTTTAGGTCCAGCGGACTCTTCCGAGTCAAATCAGGACCGGAAAACCCCTGATCCGCATAAAAGATCTGCTGAAACAACCCTAGTGGTAAAACTGAAAGCTCTCCACCAGCCAGTCACTTTACAATAAAGACATCCCACGCAGGGGACGCTGAAGCTGTACTCTAATTTATCGAACCCCCGTTTACAAAAATAATAACATCATAGGAAGCCCTAGTGACCACCTGGCAGCAAGCATCCAATATTCCCAAGCTGATTCAACAGACCTCATACACAAATAAGAAGTCTTGTCCCGGAAGAGTTTTCAAGAAAAAAGGTAGGTGACTGGTCTAGCGAAGAAGAAGATAGTATAGCAGATTGATAGAACAGAGCAGGAATGAGAAAGAGCAAATGAGAAAGACAGCGACAGTGGGAATTTAAAGCACTAAATATCCAGAAAGTGCGGATACTATTTATACTGAAACCCCCGGCACCCCAACAGGGATCCAGCGGACTGCAAAGAGCCGAATCAGGACCACAAAATCAAGACCACAACTTCGCTGAAAAAGGACTCACCCCTGATCCGCATAAAAGATCTGCCGAAACAACCCTAGTGGTTACACTGAAGGCACTTCACCAGCTGGTCACTTTACAATTAAGACATCCAACGCAAGAGACACTGAGGCTATACTCTAATTTATCGAACCCCGTTTACAAAAACAAAATAGTGTTCAAACATCATTATAAAATATTAACAAAACAGATACAAATAAAATTCCTACATAGCTAAATAATAATAATATCATAGTAAGCTCTAGTGACCATTTGGCAGAAAGTGCCCAATATTCCCAAACTGACCCAACAGACCTCATACACAAATAAGGAATTTTGGAAGAGTTTTTCACAAAAAAGGTAGGTGACTGGTCTAGCGAAGAAGATAGTATAGTAGATTGATAGAACAGAGTAGGAATGAGAAAGAACAAAGGAGAAAGACACTGACAGTGGGAATTGAAAGCACTAAATTTCCAGAAAGTGAAGATACTATTTATACAGAAACCCCCGGTACCCCCACGGGGTAATCAACAATAGTAATAATAATAATACCATCAGCAATGCCTGATAGAATAATTTAGGTATTTTTTTTTAAGTTTAGAAATCATCATCATCATGAAGATAATAATAATTATGAAAATCATCATCATTATAATCATCATTATAATAATATATTTATCACACACACAAAAGTTCCACGGTATAAATAAAACAAACCTCAACACGACAACTCATCATTACCTATCTTATTCCAGTTCCAGCTTGGTTATTCTTCATCCTCTGCCTTGTAGCACCACACTAGGGGAAACTTTGGCAGGCAAACCGTCTCGACAATTTTATAGGCAGTCAAAATTGTCTTGTGGTGGCACATGAGCCAAGTTTTCTATTTCTCACCAGCCCCGTGACCACTGAAGACGCTCCCAGAGTAGAAACAGCTGTCTGTTCAGGATGGTTCACAAATACAATTGGGACATATTTTGAAAACCACAGTGCACAATAGTAAGAGTGGCACTGTGAAGGTTACGGTATGGAATGGGGGGTACATTACATTACATGGTTATTGCTTTAGGTCCAGCAGACTCTTCCGAGCCAAATCAGGACCAGAAAAGTGAAAGAGGACTCACCCCTGGTCCGCATAAAAGATCTGCCGAAACAGCCCTAGTGGTAACACTGAAGGCAATCTACCAGCCGGTCACTTTACAATACAGACATCCCACGCAGGGGACGCTGAGGCTATACTCTAATATATCGAACCCCAGTTTGCAAAAACAAAATAGAATACAAACATCAGTATACAATATCAACAAAACACATAAATATAAAATGCCTACATTGCCAAATAATAACATCATAGGAAGCCCCAGTGACCACCTGGCAGAAAGCGTCCAATATTCCCAAGCTGATCCAACAGACCTCGCACACAAATGAGGAGTTTTGTCCCGGAAGAGTTTTCAAGAAAAAAGGTAGGTGACTGGTCTAGCGAAGAAGAAGATAGTATAGTAGATTGATAGAACAGAGTAGGAATGAAATAGAACAAAGGAGAAAGACAGCGAAAGTGGGAATTTAAAGCACTAAATTTCCAGAAAGTGGGGATACTATTTATACTGAAACCCCCGGCACCACCACGAGGGGGGGGAGGGGGGGGGGAGAGGAATGGGAGTGTGCTGCTGCAGAAATGTTCATCTTTACACTGCCGTTGCTGTCCTAGGCCTCAATAAAGGTTGGGATCTATCATGGGACATTTAAACCCCAGTTGTTCTCCTTTCACACTTTATAAACATAAAACAAAACATAAATATGCATCAAAAACAATACCTATTAGCACATTCATACTCAGTTGGTTTTAGAATACAACATAAAAAAAAAAGAGGTCTTGAACAGTTACACTATGGAATCAATTATAATAACACACACCGTCAAAATATAATTTCTCCCTCGGAAGTAATACACTGGTTACACATCATAAAATGTATACTCAAATAATAGTAAGATTAATCAAAAAGTGCATACAGGTAATAATTATGATGTCCGCTACACAGCGTAACTGAGACAAAGAACTACAGTAAGTTCTCTTGACATTAGCTGAAACTTACATGCGCGAGGTACTCAGTCTTAGCAGTACCGTGTGATGTTTACCATCGCAATTTATCTCCCGATTCAAGTGAAAACTAAATCAATCATCTCCTCTCCGCTATCTCGGCCGCTGGTCGTGAACAGACTGCTGGTTTTATTGAAATACTACGTAAGCACCTTCCCCATCCCGAACTGAAAAAGAAGGGCAGATTGAAGGTTCAACTACGTTACGTCACCTGGCTAATAGGTAGGCCACACGACCAGCAGCAGAAGTGGTGGATAGGAGACGTAAGCCTCAGCTGTCTCTGCTAGGCTGCGTGCCATCAATACAACTGAAACAACTGAAATCCACCAAAACCAAAGGGGGAACCAACGAGTTTAGGTTGTTGTCTCCCCTGAAGAAGAGCCTGTCACCTCTTTTCTCCAACATTGTCAACACAAAACCAAAGCATCCCTTGTTATCAAAGGAACCCTGTGTCTTTGTGAATGAACCTGCATATTGATTTAATAAAAAGGGGAGAGAGAGGACAAAGTACATAAATATGAACCACCAGCTTTTAAACCTTTTTTTTTCCTGGATGGTTGGTTTGATTTGATTTGTTGTTAATAGGGTCCAGTGAACCTTCCGCAGTCATAGCTGGACCACGCTCACACAAAATGAGTCTCTCTTGGATTGTTGGTGGGGTGGTTATAACTAACAGGGTTTTAACCTAAGACTAGAGACAGACAATTAAGATTTTGTTTGGAACAGGGGTAAAAAAGTCATCTAGCCCAAAAGCAAAGTTAGCTTGATTCTTTGCATAGTGTACATAGTCCAAGTAATCTGACATGACACCTCCCCCCTCCCCCTAACAAAAAAAATACAAAAAACAAACAACAAAGCAAAAAATACAGTATCAAATAAAAACAGCCACAAACAAATCTGCAAAAGATTACATAACAAAGAAGAGGATGATAGAGTACATAACAAAGAAGAGGGTGATACGAGTACACAACAACAAAGATGGTAATACCAGTACATAGTAAATAAAAAGATTATATAAAAAAAATTACAGATGATAAGGATACTACAACAAATAATACAACAAAAACGATTATAAAAGTACATAACAAAAAAAGATGATAACATTGCATAACACATAAAAAGATGATACAAGTACATAACACATAAAGAGATTATAACAATAAAATAACAAATAAAAAGATGATATAAAAGTACATTACAAATAAAAAGGGTGAAGTTGAACAAATAAAAAGATGATCTAGCATGAACAAAAAGATAGGCACTGAGGACGAAGAGCCACAGAACGGCCTTTGCTCTATCATGCCCAATCACATTTTGCATTTTCACATTCAGTGCTGAGTGCAGTGTGATTATGGGCGCCTAAGGAAAGACCAGGCAAGACACTGAAATTGAAACACCTGTGGCAGACCTTTTTTAAGACTAAGGTGGCAGATCCAAATAAAACACCTCTAAAGGACATTCTCCAAGAAAAAGGACTATTTTCAAGATAAACAATGTCACAAAAAAACATATGTGAAGGACATTCTCCCAGAAAAAAATTGTTGCAGATCCAAATATGAGATTGTAAGTTAAAAGCTTCAACAAAATTTCCTTTTCAACAACAACTTCAGTAATTCAAAAATACAACAATAACAACATCAGTCATAAATAACAACAATAACAAATTCAACAATAAAATAACAAAGACATCATTGCCTTATACTGTTATAGCCTTACGTAATAATAACAATAAATATGGCAGTATTTAAAAACAAATATTCATGTATAAAAACGACAATAACAAAAGATACCGGCAATGAAAGAGGAAAGCGTCACTGCTCAGGGTTCATACAGGTTTCAGGCCAGAAAAAGTAAGGACTTTTTAAGGACTTTTTTAAGGACATTTTACGAACTTTAGCAAACTTGATTTGATAGTATATTGATGCTTACTAAATATGAAATCATTGAAAACAGACAGGTGGCCCCACATTTACTTTCTAGTGACTTCTGCTGCCGCATGCCGCATGAATTCTGAACGAAGGTAGTTCGTCACCACCACATCGTTCTCCCACACCCTCACATGGATATCCAGCTGCTTTTGATGCAGATCATCATTCAGGCTCTCGTCAAATAACAAGACGTAGGATGTCTCAGATTTCACTCTGTCCTTCAGTTCATTAAAGAAATGGCGAACGATTCCAAATGTTGACAAGTATGACGACTTCCTTTCTCCACACTTGTAACTGGCCGCAATCTGGCTGTCAGGAAACATTGCTGCAAACACTTTGCCGTTGTCTTCACATGATTTATAGCTGTAATGGCTGCTGACCGCTTTCAATGTCCAGATTATTTCAGCTTTCAAAGTATCTGTGCTGGAAAATGGCTGAGCAGAAGAAGGCCTGGTACTGACAGTAGAACTACTAGTCGCAGCATGGGTTACAGTGAAGTTGAAGGCACAGTCTTTTCGAGAAATGCGGACATGGGCACGGTAGGTCTTGAAGCTTTTACCAAACGTTCATGTTTTGCCCCCTTGTGGTGCGCCAGTACAGAAGAATGACCGTGAGCAGCAACATCAAAAGTTTTTTTGCACACTGAACAATAGGCTTTCCGGGTGTTTCCCTTTGGATCACGTTGCAGCCACTCTCTAAATGCGGCCGATTCCAACCACTTATCATTGAATAAACACTTTCCAGGCATCTTTCACAGTTTCAAAAATGGTGCACGCTTCACCGGCACAAGCCACCACTGAGTCCCGTTCCGATGCACGCTAGGAAGTTAGGTAACGCTAGCCAAGCGAGGGACTTGAGAAGCAATCTAGCCTTTCCTCGCGAGAATTTCTTCTTTCCCTTGCCGCGAGCCAATGTCAGAGGAACGCTACCACCTCGAGAGATCCTAGCCTTCTTGCTTCCTTGCGTGTATTGGAACGAGACTCTGGCATACTAGCAAGAGGGAAAATTATCAGGGGAGGTCACTCCTGCATAATTATCATGGGGTCAGAGTCGTTTCCCTTTTGCAAAACTGCTGGTAGCAGACGACACGCTTTGTTAGCGACATCGAAATGAAAATGTAATTTCTTTCTCAGTTTTTCTTGAACTAAAGTACTGCTTTGAAATTCTTTCAACAAAAATCCCATTTTCGAAGGACTTTTAAGCATCTTGCTAGTAAACTGATAGAAAACTTTAATTTCTAAGGACTTTTAAGGCCTTAAAAAAGGGGTGTCAAAATCTAAGTACTTTTAAGTAATTTTAAGGTGCGTGCGAACCCTGCTGCTCTACAATTCAAACACCGCGAGAGAAGTGATATCAAATAAAAAGAATCAACGACAATGTTAAGGATGTTAAGCCTTTTATGATACCAAAATGACAACACAGCTTGAGCGGGTCAAGATAAAGAAAACCGGCAAGGGGTTTGATGAATTATTCCACTTGACTATAAAGATTCTATGCTTAGCCTTGGTTTGGAGTTTGCATTTTCTTCTAGTCTAAAAATGTTTTTCAAAAGCAATTAATCTCAACAACGCAGCAAGCTATTGCACCTTTGCCACAAGTAGGACAAAGACAACCCCACATAGCATAGCTGCTTACCTCTCCCAAATCTCAACAGCTGTTGTGCAATTCTACCTAATTATGTCAGAAGACGTGATGATCAACCCGCGCGTGTCTAGTCTTCACACCCAACAAACAAGCGAACAGCGCAAGTTCTCGCATTCCACCTTGAATCGCTCTCAAGACTTTGCTAGGCAGAATCTTCTTCGTTCACTTTATAACATCAATTTTCTTTTTCTTCTTCTTGATCACTGCCGTCTGCTGTGAGAGGCGCCATATGCTTGGACCGAAAACATAGTTTTTTCCAGTCTACTGCGCCTTTCCACCACAGAAATGTGAATGTTATTTAGAAAGAACTGGTAGTTTTTAATTTATGTACAATTATATTCTTCAGCGTTTCGCTGTCTATTCTAAACAAATCTCCATACTTCTCAGTAAATAAAGCCATGCAAAAAACGGCAACTAAATCAGGGTTGCAGCCAAACCTCTAACCTGAGAGTAGGCCTTCTCTACAGCTGCTGAGACTTGGTAGAGGTAATCCTAGGCTAGGCTAGGCGGTGTGAGAGACATCATCACACTTTACTAAAACAACCTTTGTCACAAATACTACAGGCACACAATCACACTTTGCCTTAAAAACACAACTGACCACAAATGCCCCAGCCACGACATCACACCCTGCTAAGAAAACTGTATATTGTACTGAATTATGTTGCTACTATGCTATATATATCCTGCATATCATTTACAATGTACACATAAATAATGCATAATTTACACCTGAATCAATCGTTAGCATGATGCCAGAATTATGTGGTTACACAATGCCACTTCAAGATATGCATGAGAAATGTGCCACATAATTTTCATCAATAGTAGTTTTGAGTCATTTCACAGAGAATACAAATCCATTGTCAATGCTTCAATTTGGCACATTTGTAATTAATTTTCAGTGCCGCATTATATGACCAATTAATATAGATACTACCTTAAAAAAATAAATGAATAAATAAAATAAATAATGTAAAAATCTAAAAATAAACATATACATAAAGATTTGTTCAGGTCAATACCCTATCCAATTATTAATGTACCTCCACTCGAACCTAATCAATGATAATATATAGGGGTTGAACACTTTGTCCACATTTCCAGGTCCCTCATAATAGCAGATCTGCGCTGCGTACACTGGTCATAATGACGATCCACTGTCTTGCACAATGGTATAGAAACTCTTACTCATCAGATGTTTCAGCGAAATCATTGGCCATCCTGGCAAGCATGTTGTAGCTGAGCTAGAAATGTTACAACAATGAATTATTTCCATAGTGGTGGGTACGCGTCTGTGCAGTCTGTGTGCTTGTGGGGTACGTCTTTGTGCTTTTGGGGTCTGTGCGCTTGTGGGGTCTTTGTATGTGGGGATGTGTGCTTGTGGGGGATGTGTGCGGGGTGGTGGTAAGGAGAGATGAGGATGGAGGGGAGTCCATGAGCTAGATGACCTCTTCAAGTGCAAGTGGCAGGTCATGAGCGAGACAAGCGTTTAGGATGGAACAACTTCTGCCACCGCTTAACAGCAAATAAAATTACACAGAAACAAAATTAATCATTAAAAACAAATTTGGCAATTAAAGACCCTGAGTTTTCAGCACATCGGTCTGGTTTAGATGTTATTTTAAACAAATGAGACTCTGGGACTTGCTACTTCAAAATGTATACACCGAGTCCTAGGTGGAACCACGCTTGCTAATAACAAAAAGTGGGCCAAACCTTTTGGAGGGACATTGACAGTTCAAATGGCGAGTCTATGGGACCCAGCTTGCTTATAAAGTCTCATTGTGATTTTGATATGATGATGATCATTGTTGTCAAGGTGGTGACGTAGTGATTCGTCCTTAAAGCTTACGCAATAGGATGTTAATCTTCGTTATTCCTAGGTTGATTTTGTCAGTGGATGCACTGGATCAAAACTTCACTAGTGAGATGACAAAACTTCCTTGAGAGTTCCTGAGACTGGACAGCATACTTATAAAAAAAATTAAAACTACAGCAAAACTATGGACTGCAACATCAAGGAAAAGTGGATCTGGTGCTATTTTGGGGTCCTAATCAAACCATCGTTGTTCCATGTAGTTCTGTCCACCAGTGGCGACAAACCCAAACTGTTTGTAAAAGTCCACCACGGGGTCTCTACACTCCAACGATACCTTGTAGCAGTCAATCTTCTTGCTCAGCAACACGAGAACATCCAGCAAACTGGAACACAAAAAACAGTAACACGTTATATAACTATGTCCCGTCTGCCGCTGACCTACACCAACATCCTGTGAAGATCACATAACATTTTCCATTCTATGTCCTGCCATCACCCCAGTTATTACTGGCTTTAGTTTGGAAAGATTAAATTAGCCACAGGTTACAAATTGCTTTCAGAAACCATATCCAATTTTAACAACAGTTCTGAACTGCACTGCTACTTGCATTATATCAAACAAAACTTCCGAAAGTTACTAGTTGTACTGCGCTGTGAAAGCGACAGTCCACCGTGCAGGCATGTATGGTACTGACTATAAACAAAGCATCCTCCTCACACACCATCCCAGAGTGGAACTCCCTGTCCTAAGACATGGTCTCTGCAGCGACCCTGAACGCATTCCAGACCAGGGTGCAGCTCCTCCTTGGTAACCCTCCAGAAACTCCTGTTCCACCTCCCTCCTCTTCCCCATCCCAGCCCCAAACCCTGATTTACCTTCAATAATGGTACAGGATGCAGTCAATATAAAAATTTCAAAAATAAAAATTCGATTTTCTTCCGTCTCCCTGCCTTTACACCACCTGTTTGAGTGATGTATGTGTATTTGGTGTGTGTGAGGGTAAATGAGACAGGTGAGCGTGTATGTTGGTATAGATCGCCGCGCTTTGAGCCTTGGGGAAAGGCGCGTACATAGCATCCTGTATTATTATTATTATTTATTATTTGCTCACAGTGAATCACTGTATTTATTCTCCCAATAGTTCCACCCCTGGTTTAGCAGTCCCCAATCAGTGCAGCAAGTTTCTTCAATAAGCTGAAGTTGGCTGTCCCCACCAAAAAAGAAGCACTGTAGGAATGGCTTACACTTTTCCCAGCTGCTTGCCTCTGTAGTCATCTGACACCACCACATCTTCCACTCTGGCTCTCTGCAGCACAACCATTAAACATTTACAATACAACACAGCACTCGCCTATACATCTTCAATGAATAGTGAATGCCAATGTTTGGGAGCATCACAGGTAGGCAGAAACACATTTACAGGTCGTCACCAGTACTTAACTACAACAATCACTCCAGTGTGAATGATGAAACGTATTTACTATTTACCGTTCTTGTACATTGCACTTTTCAAGCTAAAGAGCTGCTCAAGGCTTATTTATAGGTAGTCACCAATGTGCTACTACAAGTAATTACTCCAGTGTTAAATGATGATGATGATGATGATGATGGTGGAGCTAATACACATTGCTGCGATCGGTAGAAAGTATCGCCAAAACTCCCGCTAGCAGCAGGTGAAAGTATTCTCTCCATCCCTTCAAAGTATACTTTGGGCTCGCTGCTAGCCGCGGATACGAACCGCAGTACTGTTTAAAAGTGACGGAAAGAGCGGAATATTGCTACAAGGGTTCGGGTAATGGTTAGTTGTAGATCTATCCCTAGCCCTTGCTCTAACCCTTTTGTCTACAAAAATGCTCTTTTTCCGTCCCAAAACCCATTTGCCTTCTTGGATTCTTAAATTCTTAAATCGTATGAAACCAAGTGAGGACACTATCCGGCGTCAATAAACGGTTCGAAAAGATTCTGAAACATTTCGTAAAAGACAGTTGACCTACAAACAAATACAGCGTGACCTACTTCGTCGCTTAGAGGAGACGAAACTTTTCCGTTTATAGTCTTTCACCGACACTGTAATTGAGCACGCTGCTAACCTCTGTCGCTTCAAGGTTTACTTTGGGCTCGATGTTTAAAAGTGACGGAAAGAGAGGAATATTGCTACTAGGGTTCGGGTAAGGGTTAGTTGTAGATCTATCCCTAGCTCTTGCCCTAACCCTTTTCTGTACAAAAATGTAACTAAGCGGGCTGCTAACCTCGCCAAAGTATCCCTTCAAGGGACAAGGGACATACTTTGGTCTGCTGCGCAGCGTGTGCCTGGAGTATACTTTCTTTTGATCGTAGCTATGTGCAATGGGTGGATGGTGATGATGATGATCATCATCACCATCATCATGGTGCAGTTTTGTATAGCTCTGTCTTTATGTCGGTAGACATGCTCAATGCTGTGCAGGGTAAAACTTCTATAATATCCCGAGCTGTAGGAAAGTTCATTTAGACCAAAATGAGCTCTTTCCTTGCCCTGTCTCCCACTTACAAACTGTAGGGCTTGACACTACAAACCAAAGGACTTTTTAATACACAACTGAAACAGCCAAGCGACAACAGCAAACTCTGCCCGTGGAAATTGCCCTGAGGCTGGTCAGCATCTGACTCCTTCCGATGAAAATAATTATAAACAGAGGTTCCGTCTGCGAACGCACGCATTCCATCGCACATACTTTAAAGATCCTGCTGCTCATGTCCTAGACGGGTGAGTGCTAGCAACACAAAATACACTCAGCAAGCACTAGGTCCCTTCTCCCCTATAGCCAGGACACCCAGGATTAAGCTCAGTTGTCTGGGCTTCAGATGATGTGCACAAAGGCTGCAAATGGGCGCCTTGGACAGTTTGGGTTAGATCCTGGATCGGCCAGCGCCTTGAGCAGCTCTTAACTCTTTCCCTGCCAGGCATGTTTCCACGTTTGTGCCAGACATTTCTCTGGCACCGGAAAGAAAGTTCAGTACCTTAGGCATTTAAGCTACTGTTCTTTCAATAATAGTTGTTAAATAGACATATTTCATATCAAATTAAAGGTAAAAGAGTGAAGAATAAGAAAAAAAAATGTTAATTTGATTATGTTATTATTGAAATATGTTTTTTGAAAGCATGTTGATCTTTTTGAAATGATAAAATAAAATAAAAATATTTCTACATACCACAGTGATAAAAAAAATCTGGAGGAATAATTCCAATCACTGAATCAGCTTCACACACCAGAAAGAAAATTTATTTAGGATCAAAATACACTTTACAGTTTGAAATTATATTGATTATTAGCAGAGTTTGACACACTGTCGATTGTGCCCATCACAATGCTTAGTAAAATGCACAAAAAACACTCTAAAAACGAATCAATTTGAAGAAACCACGCGCGTGTCGATCGAGAACAAAAGTAGAAAGAGTTATCTCTCTTTGGTTAAAATAAAACTTGGATTGGACTGCGCAAAAAAATGGAACTAAACGGAATACTGAAATTGACGATATATCGTAGATTGGCAAAAACATGGCGGCTCAGATCGAAGATATATCGTCGATTGGCAGGCAAAGAGTTAAGCTGGAAAAGCGCTATATAAAAATGATAAAAAAAATAAATAGTTACAAACACACACTACAAAACAGGTTCCGCTCCATCATAGAACAATACACAACCTACAGTCGCAGCAGGGAATTGGAATGACAGAGAAAGCGATAGTGAAGTATGAAAGAAACACAGAAAGATGAATGCGTACCGCAGTAGCTCCGTGTATAAATTTTTGTTCCTTGATGAGGGAAGCAGAGCCTATGACCTGCCCTGTCTTTGTGTCCTCTATCACCACGATGTAGTATGTGTCTGCACACGCCTTCATTGCATTGAACCTAGCTTTCAACAAGCCAACACATAAATAAATAAATATCTGTATTAAGTACATACATACGTACATGAAAACATAAACACGTGCTCCTTTCTGGAGAGCGCCTTGCATCAATGGTGCATACAAATTGAGAATGGAGCATAAAACGTCAAACTAGTGAGCCAATCTGCTCATGCACATCGTTTCAAGCATTGTAGTCACTGCTGTATCATCTGCCAGACCTAACAAAGGGTATCTCCCATGCATCGTGCATGATGGACATTTTGTCAAATACACTGCTTCTGCAGCTTTACTTCCAAATGTCAATGGTCTTTAAAATGATTAATAGACTGAAATGTTTCAGCCGTCTCTTTGGCCCACAGTCCATGCTAATCCCCAAATGGTCCATTGTTTTTCCAGGTAACGTGCAAGAAGCCATATGACCCATGACCCACACACTACCCAAAGATGGACACTGCATAAATAAATAAAACAATTTTTTAAAAGAACAATTTAATTTTTTCGTGGGGCTGCAATTCATGTATACGCACATGTAGTACAAAAATAGGTGACTTAGTAACCATCCCGGTTTATCACTACTACAGTGGTTAAATCTGTCAGGGTTGTAAGTAGTGAAAAATCACACACATTGCTGCTGATATTTTATACCACAAAGCACGCAAACCTGGTCTCCATGCCAACCCACCCAACAACCATACTCCCAAACACCATTACTACTATTACATGAAATACTAAAATAATAGATTACTTCCAACTACTACTGGCATATAAAATCTGTTGACAATGAAAGTAACGCTGCCTGTATTTAGGACTAGGGAGACAGCAGCATGGTGGTAATTCTATATTACGATGCACTGTCTATGGCAGGTTCAAGCCTATCCCACCCTAAGATCATGCACCCAGTTCCACTTGAGTGTTTATTGACATTTGACCAGGGCTGTGACATCTTATACCCCACTGAGACTGTCAAGACTACTGAATCTGTCTAATCTAGAAGGTTATGCGCACAGGATACTACTTACCAACCAGGGGTTTGACATAGATCTTACACTAAACTGTGAACATCAAGTGCTGCTCAAGCTATCCAACCTGAATGACTGAGGAGAGACTACTGATACTACTACTAGCAATTAAAATCTTGCAGAGTAAAAAGGTGATCTAGTTTGGGGATCTTGAAAACCGTTCACTAAAAAAGTTAGTAAAACATGGACAGCAGTGACCAGACATAAGAAACTGATTGAAAAGATTTAAAGATAAACTGATTGAGTGATTCAAACAAATTATGTTAACTTTTTTTTGGGGGGTGGGGGGTGGGGGGTGGGGGGGATAGTCATCAGTCATCGTTTTCAACAAAATAAAATTGACAACCATTATTATATTACCTAGATACACTAAAACACATATACTGCAATTATAAAACTGATGAAATATTAGTTGTATCAATTACCTTCAAACTTTTCCTGAGTCACGTCTCCTACTGAGGTAAGCTGTCTTAACAGCTGTGTGTAACCTAAAAAAAACATAAAAACAAGTGTTAATTTTTTTAATTTTAAATAATAATAATAATAATATTAATAATAATAATAAAATATTGTTATTAATGATAATTATATATATATATATATATATATATATATATATATATATATATATATATATATATATATATATATATATATATATATATATATATATATATATAATAAAAAAAACTAATAAATAAATGAATAAGATCTTCAGAGTCAATAACCCAAAAAACAAATAAATGAATAAGATCTTCAGAAAAGTACTCTGCATTATTTATAACAAGATATAATTACACAAAAGTGATGGTTCCATGATGAAAATGAAGAAAACAACACCTGATCAACTGGTCATGCAGGAAGTGGCAAACTTATTGACAATAATTACATGCAACGCCAACTGACATGCAGGACGTTTAACCAATTAAACTTTGAATAGAGGCAAAGTTTAACTTACCATTGTGAAAATCACCCAGACTTAGAGGTCTTATCTTAAGCCCATCTCCAGGGTTCTGTGGAGAAACACCATTCTTGTATGTTCCCACACAGGATTTAAAATCCAGTAATGAAAGTAGTGCTGGATCATACAAGTACACCTCTCCCTCACCATTCGACTGAAAGTGAAAGTGGAGTTATATTTTTCAGACACAGAACTTTGAAAATAATTCAGTAGCATGATGACATACTAAAGCACACATCCAAAATAATAAATAAACTATTATACACTATGTATTCCATTTATAAAATAATAAAATTCGATCAAACTCGAAGCACATTATTAAAAATAATTATTAACTCGGTAATTAATCAAATTTTAAATGTACCCAACACATTTTTCATATTTCATCTTCAAGATCACTATTATCTCCATACTAGTCAAGCTTACTATTACCTCCATACTAAAAGAGTATCAGAATTAGAATACGAAGAAGAATATGTGGTCAATCCGTCTTGTTTGATAATCAGTTGCATCATCGAAGTTCACACTGTCGTTAGGACTAGGAGGTACGTTAGGTCAGTCAGAACTCAGATGTAAACATTAATCGTTATAACGCAAACGCTAAGAGAAAATTCCTATCTTACCTCCGAAGTTGTCGCCATTTTAGTTTCTCACTTTCTAATACACAACTAACTACAGTGAAATCGGCCGTCAAGATGTCATTTGATACGCAACGTGGCTGGTTTATAGATTCCTCTTCCGACTTCAGCAAGGTGCTTCTTCTGCTAGGCACACCTAAGTGGAATCTCATGTATGCCAAATTGTAGCGTCTTTTTAAGCTAGACAAAATAAGAAGTGTTATCTTATTTAGAAAGGATATATATTATTTTGAAATTCACACCATAAAATATGAGTGCCTTTCGTTAGAAATAAATTGCCATTTGTTTATAATTGTTTTAGCGGCTAGGGTTAAAAGGATACAAGATGGCGGCGTCCATGCAAAAAGTATGCATCTGCAGTTCCAGCATTTTGGAAAAGGCTTTATGTGCGGCAAGAACGCCTCTCTCGTTTGTTGAAGACATTCCAGCATCGTCGCTATTTAGAACCGTTTTGAACTGCGAAAGCACTCATCTTGTGTCAGCTGCAAGGAACAGAACATTTGTGACCTCCAGTTGTCATGTCAGCCGGTCTCCGATAATGTTCCGAGGAATGGGAAGGCCTTGTGCAAGTTTTGCCTGCCTAAAGATGAACACACTATCAAGGCTGAACTCTGTTTACTTCCATTTACTCCCATTTGCACATAGAACACTTTCTCGTCGAATGATCTTTCTAAGTCGAGCTTTAAATTTTAGATGCACGCAGCATATATGGACAGTCAAAAGTGAAAGTAAAAAGACTGCAGCAGACGACACGAGTGATACACCAAGCAGGTTGGGTGAAGCAGTGAGTAAAGGTACAATGGATACAGCAGGTGGAAAGTCCAAAGTAAAAAGATTGGTATGCAACATGTTATTGTAGTATTATCATAAACTCTAAATGGTATTCATGCAGGTAGTTCAAGAAAAAGAGCCATGTACACCTTACATACCACAGGCCCTAATTTACTAATTTCTGGCTTGCATTCCTTAAAAAAATATATTTTTATTTCATGAGTCCATGGGGAAATGTTAAATTTACATTATTTTTCTTTGATGTAGTCAGCCAGCTTGAGCAGATGGGTGATTGTGTGAGAGTAAGGAGGGAGAGGGGTGGGAGAGGGGGATAAAGGGGTGGTGGGTGCAGGGAATATTACAAGGATCAACCCCAGTTTGAAGACGCAATTTCTCTAGGCTGGAAAAGTCAGGTATTATTGCCCATGGAAAGAAGGATCTTTAGAACGTGTAGTCTGTCCTATAGAAGGGGATGCCATAGGCAGGGTGCTGAAAGCACTCACCTGATCCCCAAATGCCAGTAAAAGTCCTCTCAGGTGCCTAAATCTTATAGCTGACTCACCTGACTGGTGACTTTTTATGCTGCTGTTTGATTGCTCTGGCCATTCTGTTTTCAATGATACTTTAAAGTTCACTGAAGCCGAGCGTTTTGCTGCTTTTTGTGAAAGTCATGTAAAAACTAGTGAGAAATGCTTGAATGTTTAGAACTACAAAGTGGTCAGTCTTTGCCTTCTTCCTAGGAGTTTATTCTGAGTACCTTATGATTATATATTTTGTTAGACATAAGACATACTCACATAGTTGTGACATAGTCATTAGATGTTAATAGAATTTTTATTCGTCTCAAAGGTTACATAGGGAATGGGAAATGTTAATTCTGGGTCACACTGAACAAAGCGAATAACAATTTTAAAAGAAAAGAATAAAATTAGTTGTCTGTACACATTGTTGTTTATAAAGCTCAGTGTGTAACGACTCATGTTTGTTCTCAGAAAGAAAACATCAACACCATTCCCAATCTGCTGACCACACTGCGCATGGCCTCAGCCCCACTGCTGGGCTACATGGTGGTGTCTGAACAGTACGGATGGGCCCTCAGCATCTTTGCCCTGGCTGGGATCTCAGACATGGTCAGTGTAAACATTGTGGTTGTGGTGGTGGTTGTCAGACTTGGTCTAATAAAGGTTGTTGTTGTTGTAGTTAGTGGTGGTGGTGGTGATAATGATGATGATGGTAATGAAATGATGATGATGATCATGAAAAGAAATATAAAATTATCTTGAGCTTCCGGCAGAAATAGTAAACATCTGTTGAAGATTTAATATCTAGAATCTTTTTTTTTCCAGAAGGTAGGCGCTGCATTTCTGGAATAGCCAGGCTCCAGATGATTTCTTCTCATTGTTCTCTCTCTGCTACCAGGCATGACAAGAGTTGTTGTTTTTATTATATTTTTGTGAATACCATGCAGTGTTGAGCAAGTAATATCTTTGACGGACATGGTGAACCAGACACATTATAATCATACAAATTATTTATTTATTTATTTATTTTATGTAATATTGTTCATTTATTTATTTGATGTACAGTTTTGCTGCCACCCAAATTGAACATTTCTAATTTTATGTATGCTGTACTGTAATGCTTTGTATTGTCTTGTATTGTATTGTATGATGGTACTAATACCTAACATTCGTACCTTGATAACTAAATACAGTTGTGTACCACATTCTGTACGTCGGATTTTAAATATATAATAATTTTTTTGTTGTTGTTGTGAAAAGTGCTTTGTGGGTCTTTATGTGTCTGGAGATGTGTGTGGGCGTGAGTGTGTGCGTGTGTGTGTGTGTATGAGAGCGCGCATGTTCACTTTTCCAATTTTGCGATTTGGCTTAGGATGTGATGATCATGTTTGTGCATGGGTTGCGTGTGTTTGTACGCCTGTGGTTGGATGTTTGTGCCTGATCGTGTTGGTTTGTGATGGTGAGTGGGGTTGTACGCGGGAGTGTACAGCGCAAGTATGTTTGGGTCGTGGGATAGTAGTTATTTTAGTGTATTTTATGTGATGCACTATTTTTTGTTCTTTGTACATGTCATTCAGATTCTTTTAAAGATATTCTACATTTTATGTTTACTATGTTGGTGCAGCCGAAAGGCAAAGTTCTATGTAAATTTCATAGACGAATAAAGTCTCAGTCTAGGTAAACTGAGCCAGTTGTACAGGATATATGTATGTGTGCATGTATGCACCGTTTGACTATGCAAATTATAACCCTGCATTTTAAAATTTTTTTATTATGTACACGACGTTGTAATTTCTCTTAGAGATTATAAAGTTGTTGTATTCATGTATCCAATCCAATGTCCACGTGTATGGTGCACCATAGTTGAATTTGTAACAACAAAGGAGTTTTATTCTCAACGTCAATTAATATTGATATTGTTATTGTTATTATAATGTGTATTTGTGTTAACTGGTTCCACACCATAAAGCAATTTCTTGAAAAAAGATAATAAAGTTGTCTTATCTTATATTTTCTTATTTTATCTTATCTTATTCTCTGAACATTGATTTTTTTTACAGCTGGATGGGTATATTGCCCGAAACTTTCCCAATCAAAGATCGGCTTTGGGCTCTGCCATCGACCCGCTGGCTGACAAACTGTTAGTCACCATCCTCACAATCTCCCTCACCTCTGTGGGGCTCATTCCACGTGAGTACCCAGTATTTGTATTATTGCGGCAGTGCGCGCTTACATAATTTGTCAGGAAGAGAAGAATTAAAAAACACAAGGCAACACCCCAATTATGGTAACACGCTACAACTTCGGTTATAATCTACTCCTTCCAGATGAGAGTATCAACCGGGGTCTAGCCTGTGCACGCACACATCCCATAGCACAGACTTAACAGATCTTGACGCCTATGTCCCAGGCGGGTGGGTGCCAGCTATACAAATACTCCCCATCAAGTGCAAGGTCCTTTCTTCCTCGTACACATTCACCCAGGATTGTGCTCAGTTGTTCAGGAGTCAGATCGACCCAAAGGCAGCAAAGCCAAAGGCTCCTTGGGCGACTTGAATTAGATCCTGTATTGGCCAGCGCCTTGAGCACCACTTGAGCTGGAGAAGCGCGATATAAGAACAATAGAATAAAATAAAAACATAAATAAATCATCTAAGACCTTTATAGTGTCAAATGTTCCAGCAGGCGGCGCTTACATTTGTGACAGTGGAGGAGGGTGCAAAACTGAACGTAGCAGCACTACCTCTCCTTTAAATATAAAGATATTATCTCCCCCTCTTCCTGGCGGGGTTGCACTGTTGCTCTTGTTATCTCTTTTAGGTTGATCTGTTTCTCTTATCGCCCCCTTTTCTTTTGTGTTGCTTTCCCCTTAGTATTATCTCCCTTTTTCTTTTGTGTTGCGTTCCTTTTATTATTATCTCCCCTTTTCTTTTGTGTTGCTTTCCCCTTATTATTATCTCCCCTTTTCCTTGATGGTTTGTCCTGTTTTTCTTGTTCTCTCCCCTTTTCTTGTATGTGTTTGCTCTGGTTCTCTTATTCTCTCCCCTTTTCCTTTCTGTGTCGCTCCTGATCCTGTGTTCCTTCCTTTCTGTGCTCATTCCTTCTTATCTGATCAGTATTGTTTAGCTGTGATGATTCCACGATTGTGTCTACAGTGCCACTGACTGCGTTGATTGTCTTTCGGGATGCCTTCCTCATCGCCGGTGGTTTCTACATCCGGTACCGCTCTCTGCCGCCACCTGTAAGTAATTTACGCTTGGAACTGGTTTAGGTTGTAGGAAAAAGGCGCTGTAAAACAATAACTTTATTGTTATTATTTCCAAAATTAAGCATTTCACAACTGAAATTTTAAAAAAAATTAATTAAAAAATTCTGTGGTTTAACATGTGCGTGAAACTTTTGCAGGTGCAGGGACACTAGTTTTTGTTTGAAGTTTAGCACAACCAAGGGAGGTCATTGTGTCGCTCCCTCTCCCCCCATTCCCTGACCCACTCCCGTAAGAGCTTTCGGGAATGAAAATGATGAATGTTGTGTTGTCTATATGGGAAGAGGAAGAACTCTACTTCAATACCAGAAATTTGCGAAAGAGCTCAGTTCTTAGCTGCATTTTCTTTTTGTAGAATAAATATATTGTTATGTTTTTGTGTGCTTTTACAGATCACACTGTCTCGGTACTTCGATATATCAGACGCCACTGTCAGTCTCTCGCCAACATTTATCAGCAAGGTGAGCGTTGTTGAAGGTTCATGTTATTACAGGCCTAACTTAAAGCACTTTGATAAAATAACTTTCTCTTGAAATTCCACCAACACCGAAAGGTTCCGTTTCAATGTTGAGTTTGAGACATAACAGAATTTGGGTGTCGGTAGCTCATGATGTAAAGGAATTGGTCTCCTACAGGCTGTAGAATATGTCAGATCTACTGAAGAATATTCCTGATCCACTGTAGAATATGCCTGAACTGCTGTAGACTGTACCTGATTTAATGTAGGCTATGCCTGATCCGCTGTAGAATATGCCTGATCCTGCTTTCAAATGTGCCTAATCCGCTTTAGACTATGCCGGATCCTCTGTAGAATGTGCCTGATCCCAGTGAAGTTACGTTAGTGGAAGTGTCCATTCTCATTCGACCTCTGACAACTTTCAGACAAAATTGAATAGAAATTTGTCTGCAGGTGATTTTTAGAGAGTACGCAGTTCAGTAAACATAAGACAGGGTGAAGGGACAGCGAGATAAAAGGTTACCCATCAAAGCCAGCAAGATTCCAGTTTTACATGGTCTGTAGGAGAATTTATTTGCCATTACATGGCGAGCGATCCACTGCTTTCAGCACTTGCCCCTGTTTGTTCTATGCCAGCATTCACAATGTCTTCAATATCAACTGTGTTATTGATGTCTACAATACAGTATACAACAATACAATACAAACCTTAATTCATCTCAATTTGAGCAATTTACAGTGGCGAGTGCATTCAAATGTTGCATGATGAACAATCACAGTTAAAACAGTTTAGTGCCTGCTGTTGTAGTGTTGATGTTGTATGCCACAGGTCAACACAGGCATGCAGCTGTCTCTGGTAGCGTTGTCGCTGGCAGCTCCCGTCTTTGGCTTTGTCGGTCACACCGGTCTTTATGTTTTGTGGTAAGTTGTTGTGGTTGCTGCTGCTGCAGTTGGTGGTGTTGCTGAGGATGCTGGTGCTGCTCTTCTTCTACACTGGATAGGCACCAGTCTTAGGAGATCCAGTGGCAGGTTTCAGCTATCTTCTAGTTAACAGCTATCTTCTAGTTAACAGCTATCTTCTAGTTAACAGCTATCTTCTAGTTAACAGCTATCCAACACTCCCAACCATTCCATTCATTCATTCATTAATTTTAAAGCGCAAGAGGCTGCCACCTGTATAACACCAACTGCTGGCTAATGAATGACATTAATGGTTTGATTGCTTAACTGCGCCTGTGGGATAATTCCTTTTTAAGTAATAAATATGTATGGCGCTGTATTGCTTGGTTACTTGATCACTTGGTAATCAATCACATTCATGTTTTGACTGTTTGGTTGATTGATTGTTTGTACACAGGTGGGCAACAGGGGCCACAACCTTCTTGTCAGGACTGGACTACCTGATTTCATGGAGAAAGTACGTCACCCTTCTACAAAAGGACCAAACGGAATTGTGAACTGATGACAAGTAGCGTATGGGTGAATAAGCGACTGATAAAAGGGATGTTGGAGAGAGAGAGAGACAGGCAGGCAGGCAGAGAGACAGAGAGGGAGAGAGAGATGGGAGAATCTTGGCTGAATGTGTGTACCGAAAACATAAAGAAAATAGCACACAAAGAGAGAGAGAGAGAGAGAGAGAGAGAGAGATTCTAACTTAATGAGTATATTGAATAAGCAAACAAGAGAGAAAGAGAGATCATGACTGTAAATGAGTGTAAAGAAAAGACAAAAGAAAAGAAAGGGAGAGAGAAAGATATGTCATACCTGTGAATACATGTAGCAAAGAGACCAAGAAAAGAGCGGAGAGATGGAGAGAAAAACACAGAGCGAGCGCGCAAGAGAGAGTGAAATCCTAGCTGAATGAGTGTAGCAAGGAAAAGCAGAGAGAGCGAGAGAGATCATGGCTGTGAATGCGTGTAGTGAAAAGACAAATTAAGAGAGTTGATTTAATGCATTTTTGACATTATTGGCAGGCGACTGAACAAAATTGATTGTGTGGAACTGTAATAAGTGTTTTGTGAGATATTATTTAATCTCATTTACCTTTTAGACATGTTTTTACTTGTAGACTGTTTTTTGATATGATACAGAAGTCTTTGGTATTAGGAGTCGAATGAATGAACATTGAGGTTTAACGTCTACACCCACCATTGGCAATATGGCAGACGGGAATAACCATCCCAAGGAACAAGGGGTAGGGACCTAAATCAACACTGAACCACCAGGGCAATCATACTGCTAAAATGGACAGTGAAAAATGGCCACTTAAGTTTGCCCACCCCAGGATTCGAACCTGGGTCATTGGTGTGCCAGGCGAACGCTCTACCACTTGAGCTACGGCGGTGGGTATTAGGAGTCATTGGACAAACTGAACAGGCCAATCTTCTCTAGTACAGGCAACCTCCTCTGTGGCTCTGCACAAACTGTGTCAGAGATCTCTCAAGCATAGACTGTGTGAAATTGCTCTGTTGTGTATACATTTCAATATAGATTTCTGATTACATGTGGAACAACAGTGAACAAACAGCAAAACGTTAGCTTTAATGGAAAGCGTTGTAAATGCAAATACTGCTAGAAAACAGTAAAGAAAACAGAATTTGTTGCAGCGTGTCTCCGAAACGCCCTTGATGGTACTGCTGATTGCACCCCACATCCCCAACCCCATCCCCCTTTGACATAAATAATAATAAAGATAAAAACATAATTGAACAAAGGAATAGAATGCTGCTGTCTGGAATTGAAGAAGTATGACAGTTTGGGATTGAAATAGAATTTTGGATGTAAAAAAACAAACAACAACACCATCAAAAGAAAATGTTTTACATTAAAAGCTAGTGTGTTTGTGTTGAGGACATTATTCTATTCTTGAGATTGTTGGTAGTTTTGTTTTTTGTTTTGCTCACCTGTGCCAGAGATTGTATAAAATCTCTGCCTGTACTTGTGATTACTGTGCACGAAATCATCAATACCTCGGGGAAGCAATGATCGCTAATACTTCAGGAAAAAAAGGTAAAGACTGAAGTAAAAAATTAAAATTTAAATGTGTTTATTCTTATAAAGCACTTTTCCGGGCACAGAAATTCTCAAAGCTCTGGTCCATACAGGATATAACCAGTGATCGTCCTAGGGATTTGCAAAACCGGTACGACGTCACAGTAAACAAAACCCACTCGAACGCAAACCGGTAGGCCAGTCACGGAAACCGGTATGACCCATAGCAAAGCTTAATAATGCGTCACTATTTTTGCCACCGAAAATCTGCCGACGAATGCAGTGATTAATTTATTGCTCACCGTAAAGCCTACTAACTATAACTGAAACGATGTTTGCCAAAAATTATTTTTCTTTCTCTTTTCCTTTATTTTTGAAACCAGTCAAACAAACTAAGAACCGGTAGGCTCTACCGGCTACTGATTTTTTAACCGGTATTTTTATTCTCAAGCCGGTAAATTACCAGTAATTTCCGGTTAAATCCATCCCTGTATAACTCAAGCAGCCTGAAGGACCCATTTGCCGCCTTTGGGTGCATCAGTTGTAAAATAAAAAGATTAAATCCAGTCCCAAGACTGGAACTTGAAGTGTTCAAAATCAAATCATCTTCAAGTCTGAACAATATCATTTTTTGGTCCACCCATATTAACTTTTAGGCTTGATTATGTACATAATGTAATGCCTTGTGCGTATTGTTGTAGATGATAAATGAAAATTACAACTTGCGTGGCTAAAGTGGCCATAAGATAAAATGTAGCACCCCAGCGAACACCCCAGTTTTGGGAAGAGTAGAAGTTGACTGCGGGGGATCGTGGAAACAATTGACAAGTTGATTGATTGATTGATTAATTGTTGCTTTAGGTCCAGCGGACTCTTCCTAGCCAAATCAGGACCGGACAACCCCCGATCCGCATAAAAGATCTGCTGAAACAACCCTAGTGGGAAAACTGAATGCCCTCCACCGGCCAGTCACTTTACAATAAAGACATCCCACGCAGGGGACGGCTGAGGCTTTACCCCAACTACTCGAACCCCCGGTTACAAAAACAAAATAGAATACAAACATCATTATGAATTATCAACAAAACGCATACATATAAAATGCCTATATTGCTAAATAATAACATCATAGGAAGCCCTAGTGACCACCCGGCAGAAAGCGTCCAATACTCCCAAGCTGATCCAACAGACCTCATACACAAACAAGGAGTCTTGTCCAGGAAGAGTTTTCAAGAAAAAAGGTAGGTCATTGATCTAGCGAAGAAGAAGATAGTATAGCAGAGTGATAGGACAGAGCAGGAATGGGAAAGAGCAACAAGGAAGACAGCGACAGTGGGAATTTAAAGCACTAAATTTCCAGAAAGTGGGGATACTATTTATACTGAAACCCCCGGCACTCCAACGGGGGGACTGTTGCCGCAGTGAATCGGTCATGCCTATAAAGGAAAGACAGGTTTTCAACTGGGGCTTTCACTTTTCCCTTAATAGGTTAGAACAATCTACAGTGGCAAGATTGCTCATGACCCCAAGGGGTAATTGACAAGTTAAAAGTTTTAGGAGCCAGAATAATCGACAAGTTGATTGCGGTGTCTTGGCTGAAAGAAGAAGATTATGAACATTGTAACGCTGGGTCTACTGAAGTATGTTATTGCTCACAATTCAATTCAATTCAAGATTTATTCGCCAAGTGACATACATACAGTTATAGTATACATGACACAAAGAATGCTTTAGATCAGCAGCACGCATGCACAAGATCTCTCACTAATTGTGATTGAGCATTAGCATTCCATTATTGTGTCCCTACACCAAGTGCCTTCAATGAGGTTGAAAGAGGATTGTTGCATATTCATTAAGAGATATATATATAGGTCATATATAAGATATAGGTCATATATATATATATATATATATATATCTATATATAGGTCATATAGATAGATAGATAGATAGATAGATAGATAGATAGATAGATAGATAGATATGAATTTTAAGAATATGATCTGTGCCTGCTATAAATCTCTTTGGGGAGTATAAATGTGTTGTATTGTATTATATTATGCGAGTGTGTGCGTGACTGTAATACTCTTTCAATATTTAAATAAGCCACATATTTTTTTGGTAAAACAACCAAACGAACAAAAACAACAACTAAATGGGCTCTTTCCCAATATATGCTTGCGAATTTGTCTTCCGCGTGGGGGAGATATCATTCCAATCACCCTGTTGTCTTACGGAAGTATCTGCATCTGTAGGATATGTTGCTTGCATTCAGAGGTCTGGCATAGACTCAACGGTGGGTGGGGTGTGCAGCTGATTTATCGAGGTCTGGCAGCTGCCAGGTACTCGGTAGATTCTGAGCTGACTATAGGGGGGTCGTTCAAGTGGTTCCAAACGACAGTTGCTCTTAAGAAGTCAGACGCCTTACTCCATCACTTTGTTGACCTACGACCTACCCTGTCACTCTGCTGACCTATGACCTACTCTGTCATTCAGTTGACCTTTGACCTACCCTATCACTCTTGTGACCTACGACATACCCTGCCACTCTAGTGACCTGTCACTCCTGTGACTTATGACCCACCCTGTCACTCAGTCTCTGGTGACCTGCGACCTACCCTGTCACTCTGGTGACCTATGACCTCCCTTTTCACCACAGACCTACGCCCCACCCTGTCACTTTGGTGACCTTTGACCTACCCTGTCACTATTAGTGTAAATATGTGCACTGTGCTTCATTTTATAGCTCGCATCTTCTCTGTAATCTCGTCTTTGAATATCATTTCAATACGTTTTAATTTAATTTAATTTATTTATTCATTCTTATTTTTTTTTAATTAATTAATTTATTTTGTTGCTTTTGTTTTGTGGAGAGGGGTGTTAGTTTCTGACATTTTACAAGGTAACTAACTAGACTTGCACCAGGATTGTACAAATAATTATGCCATACCAGTATTTTATTGTTATTATTGTTTATTTCATTGATTTTTTGTTAGGGGAGAGAGGGGGGGGGGAGAGGATATAGCTCTTTTGGAGCTAAAGAGGTGCTCAAGGCAATGGCCGATACATACAGGATCTAAATCAAGCTGTGCACTCAATTACTGTCTTGGGCACATCTGACGCCCAGATGACAGATGACAATCCTGGGCGACCGGGGACTTTACATTAATAAACTATTTAGACCACTTATTGAATTTAGTTAGTATTTGTAGAGGGTGTGCTATAAAACAATTTCACCAATGGATTTTATGTTCCTCTTTCTGGCCCTATTGACTTTTCGTGTTCAACCCGGAATAAAGAATAACCAGTGAGTGATGTTGACTGTGATTTTGCTTGTGCTGGAAGAGCAAGGAAATGGTGGATGAGCGAAGATGAAGAACTTGATGTTTTATTTTCTTTTCATCATCTTCTTCTTGCTATTGTCTTTGTTCTTGTTGTTTGTTTTCGGATATTCATCTTCGTGTTGTTTAGTTCTCTTCTTGCTGCTGCTGCTGCTGCTGCTGCTGCTGCTGCTGCAGTTGTCTTTTCCTCAAAAATCATGAGCAGTTATGGTGGTGTTAAGATACCGATACAGATAACCTAGTAGGATTGCAATTAACTAAGATACCAGGCAAGGAGGTAGAAGAAGAGGGAGACGGGAAAAGAGGTGGGAGGACAACATTCGAGAATGGACTGGCTTGACACTGAAACGAAGCCATGATCGGAGTTGCCGAGAGAAAGATCACTGACCTGTATTCTAAGAATACTGGTCAGTGGAAAGATGGTGTACGCTGGTTAAACGATCATCTGTGGACGACCTCCGAGTTACGGGATAGGATAGGAAAATAGCAGGACTGATTCACGATGTTTCTCATGGGATCCAGAGTACCAGGTTAGCAACAAGACAAACTCATTCGGCGACATAGAATAACACTGATCATACTGCCTAGCTGAGATTAGCCGAGGCCACTAATGGAGAAGCGAACGGCTAGACTCTGTTAAGCAGTGTGAACGATAACACGTGACACGGGTCAACAATGCGGCAGACAGAGTCAGCGCGTGCAGTGCAGCAAGCAGCATAGCTGAGACTCGCAAGTCTCTTCAGTCGTCTCAGTAAACTGTTAATATCACTCCTACTAAGTAGTACTTATGAGTATGTTGTTGAGGCCTACACATGGTGTCTCAGCAGTCCTACTACCTATTACACCAAGTGACGTAACGACGGAAAACTCTTCTTTTTCACAGCCAGAAAGACAGGCGTGCGATGGCGATGATATATATCTATATCTATCTATATACTGAATATATATATATAAAACACATATACTTTAAAAAAAAAAAAAAAAAAAACTGCCATCTTTTCATGACCAGCCTCAGATCGAGATTTAACAGAGAGGCGAATGTTAGCCTCGGCTCGTCTCAGCTACGCAGTACAGTTTTTGAGGTCTGCTGTTCACGGGTACGCGTACGCGCGTGACGACATGCAGTGTGAAAGCGATTAACTCTGTCACGTGCCTGCATGTAGGCCTAAGATAACGTTTTTTGTTTTGTTTTCCTGTAATGCTGATTAATTGCCTTATGTACCAAATAACCTTCTTGCCTTGTACGTTTATTTGGTCATAATTGATAAAGGATCGTTACCAAAGATGCTGCGAACAGTGGTCCACGAGCACTTAAGACCTCAACATGATCATCCGATATTTACCTCTTGGGGTAATGGCTATAAGGCTTCATTATTGACTTGTTAACTAGTACTTGTATCATAAACTGCCGCTAGCCAGTTAAAGTGTGTCTGAAGTCCAGATCAAAGCTGCACAAAAACTTACAAACTGTCTTAATTCACGTTAAAAGATTACCATTTGCTTCTCTGTGTGTGTTTGTGTGTGTGTGTGCGCGCGCGTGTATAATATTTGCGAACATTGAAATTAAATTTCGTGTCTTATCAATTAAAAAAAAAAGTCCTCAGCTTTTAGGTACTGTGTGACTTACCGCCCTTAGAATACATAAACATGTGCGCTTGACTCGACGCAATGAAGTATGGACAGACACAGGCACTGCATGATGATAAAAACCTTTTACTCCATACCGGATCGGTCGTCGCCCGGGTCAACAAGGACCGCGCCTTCCGTTGGCCACCAGGACGGAGGCGTTAAGTGTGCTACTGATGAACAATTTAGCAAGATCCGCATCATAAAAACCTGGAATGTCAGGACCCTAAATGCGGAGGGAAAATTAGAAGAACTGGCCCACAAGATGGACCACTATCGATTCTCTGAGAGATGTAAAAGTAAGTCGTTAATATATACAAAATAAAACAGGACCTAAAACAGATCTTTGAGAAACTCCATGCTGGATATGGCCTACAGAGGAATTTTTACCATGGAGATGTACTAATTGAGAGAGAGAGAGAGAGAGAGAGAGAGAGAGAGAGAGAGAGAGAGAGAGAGAGAGAGAGAGATGAACGTTTCATAATTTATTTTCTCTTTCTAAGAAGGTGGAAGGAATTGCGTCCCTATCGGGGGCCGACACAGGTGCTAGTCCTCCAAGGCATGCGAATATTTTTCACCAATAATTTCACCATTATTACCCTTGCCCTGTGGAGGACCCTACATAATGCGTCGCGATAACCTCAAATTTGCAAAAACCTCACGTGTTTAGAATGAGTTCAAGCACAATTAAATGAAGCCATTTGTGGCATGAAAAGTACACCAAAAATGTGACATTTCATTATTGATACTTGCAGGGAAAATTTAACCAAATCAGAGAACAGTGTCGACCTAAATGTAACTGTAGATTATAGTCACACGACACCGAAGCGTATAAGCGACTACTGGTCACATTATTCTGACACCAGCGAACCAGTTGATGGTAAGGGGGAAATAATATGGTCACACATTGGCCAATCTGGGATTCGAACCAGGCACCTTTCGGTTACTAGTAAGCCGCTCTACCAACTGAGCTACCCGGCCCCACCGTGTCGACCTAACCTCAAAAATCTTAATTTATTAAGACTTCCAACCTATCGGAAGACGTAGAAGAGATAATTATGGGAAGATGACTTCAGTTAAGCTTATGTAGCCTCGGAATTACTGATGATCTTTTTTATTTGGCAGTGCAGTTTGAACTACGATAACCTTCAGCGTTCTTAACTACTGCGGTATGCATGTGATATGTAGATAACAAAAAATTCCAGTGTCAATCCGTGTGACTGCATTCTTGGTCTATGTGTGTGCTCTGGTTTTTCACCTCAAACCTGTGATAGTTTATAGATAGCAAACTTGGGATATTTGGGTGCGCATGTTTTCTGTTCCTAGGGGTCAAGTCGCCACATAACCGGGCTATAATGTGATCGGGCAATATTCCGTAATCAAGTGCGAAACAGGTCATTCAGATGGGTGACGACGTGTTCTCTCTTCGAAGAGGTAAACCGCTACCCCTCTGACAGCTACTGATAGACCTTTAGCCGCTATCGGGCTGTAACTAAGGTTATATAGGCAGTTGGTCCGAAAACTTCGCTGACCCCAGTCTGAGTGAGTGCAGGGTTTATCACCCGGGTCATCCATCGCCCGGTTCTGCTTGATTGGTTGTGCATCCACCGGGCTAGTTCGGGCCATACCGCAAAGGGAAACACGTGCAGTTTTGTGTTGATCGTCAAGGACGAAATCATGTTCGTGCTAGCGCTAATGCCAGCTGCATGTTGATGTGAAAGGGGAAAAAAATAGGCAGAAGAAACGCACTTTAAAAAAACTTGCATCGCTCTGGGCATGTTTTAATAGCACAGATGTTTACTAGACTATATTTATTTACTCGTTTTTTTTTTTAAATATAACTTTTATTACTCAAGGCGCTGGCTGAAACAGGATCTGAAATCAACCCTCGTCTGAAGCGCCCATTTGCTGAATTATAATGGCCTGTCTTAATTGAAAAGTTCCCAAACCTAGGTTCTCGAATTTTTTTTATTTTACATTTTGTCCTCAGCCTCGAAAAAAAAAAAGGTTCGTTAATCTCCACACACCTTCCACCTTCCACCTTCAGGCCATTAGGCGATTCGATGGCGATCATCTAAAACTCTGCTATTGATCACGAACCTTAGTTTTTATCCCGTGAACGCGGCGTCATATCGGTGTAAGTTTGCATTTACAGGAAACATTCCAGCTGAGAGAGAGAGAGAGAGAGAGAGAGAGAGAGAGAGAGAGAGAGAGAGAGAGAGAGAGAGAGACAGACAGACAGACAGACAGACAGACAGACAGACAGAGGCAGAGAGACAGACAGAGAGAGACAGAGAGAGGTCGATAGAGCAAAACAAATCGAGGCGGAGGAAAAGAAGAAGAAGAAGAAGAAGAAGAAGAAGAAGAAGAAGAAGAAAGTAGTAGTAGTAGTAGTAGTTGTTGTTGTTGTTGTTGTTGTTGTTGTTGTAGTGGGACAAAAAGTCAGATAGATAGAAAAAAAAGAAAGAGAAGAAGGAGGGAAACAGAAGGAGGAGGACAGGCATACAAAAGAAGGAGAACAAAAAGAAAAAGAACAAGACTGACAGACAGAAACAGGAGAAGAGCAGCAGCACTAATAACAAAAACATCAACAACATCATAATCAACAACAACAATTAAGCAACAACAACAATAACATAGACAACAGTAGAAAGCGGCCGTCGACAAGTTATGCACTGAATAAAAGCCAGTCTGCAGCATAGGGCGTCCCCTATACGCACCTGTGTCCGGGGACGGTAATCTACCCACTGAACTGAGGGCGTAGATGAGAATCGCTGAGACTTTGCGCTTATATCGCCCATGAGAGGCAAACGTAAGCCTCCACGACTCAGCTACGCTGCGTGCTCATAACCTGCACTTTATGCTTATCTGTGTGTATATCCCTAAACACAGTGCATAGCTTCAAATATTTAGGAGCCATTTTATCAGACAATGGGTCCCGACGGGAAGTCCTCTCCAGGATCGCACAAACAACCGCTGCCCTGACAAGGTTGAAACTCATTTGGAAAGACAGGACCATCAGTCCAAGGCTGCTGCGCTCCCTTGTCATCTCCATCTTCCTATACGCTTGCGAAACACGGACCCTCACAGCAGATCTACAACGAAGAATACAAAGCATGGAGATGAGGTCCTACAGAGGATTTCTGGGCATTTCCTATACCCAGCACATCACCAACAACGAAATCCGACAGACCATCACACAAGCCATTGGACAACACGGTGACATGCTCACAGTGGTGAAGAAACGGAAACTCCGTTGGTATGGCCACATCACCAGAGCATCAGGCCTTGCAAAGCCCAAGGAGGCAGAAGAAGAGGGAAACAGAAATAGAGGTGGGAAGACAACATTCGAGAATGGACTGGCTTGACACTGAGCGAGGCCATGAAGGTTGCATGCTGAGGACAGAGAAATATGGAGTACGCTTCTTCTTCTTCTTCTTCAGATTAATGTGCAAACCCCAATGTTGGGGAACAATACACATGTGTGTGACTTGACGGGAGCATGCGCCAGCACGTTAAAACATTTAAAAAAAAAAAAAAAAAACACACACACATTCAGGCACCCACCCCTCTACTAGGGGAAGGGGGGGGGGGACACAGTGGGGTTTGGAGGACAAAACTATGATACACTAGTAGGTTATTTAAAATAATTAAGAAATTAATAATAGGTACAGGTAGCCCCTTAATAAGGCTTTTCTTTAACAAAATACTTTATTATTATATTTATTTATTTATTATATATATAATTTTTTTTCCAATGAGATATTTACAAATGGAGCCATCCTTCCATTGCTGATTTGAAGGCGGGGACTGACTTAGTGGTTGTGATTGCATCAGAGAGAGAGTTCCAGAGACGGATAGAGGAGGGGAAGAAGGAATGTAGGTGAGCATTGGTTCTAGATTGGGGCACCTGGAGCTTTGCCTGCTGTCCTCTGGTGGCACGTGCTGCTGGTTTAAGATGTGAACCAGCAGGGATATCGACTTGGTCACTGATGATCTTATACAGCATTGCAGCTTTGTCGATCTTGCGACGCTCAGACAGGGTCTGCAGGTTTAGCTGACGGACAAGCGCAGAGGCGCTAGACCGGGGACTAAAGTCATGCAGGATCCTTCGGGCCGCTCTTCGTTGGACCAGTTCCAGGGTGTCGCACAAGTTCTGTTGAAAGGGATCCCACACTGGGGAAGCGTATTCCAGGACTGGTCGGACTAGGCCTTTGTAACAGTGCGTCTGGACGGCAGTGGGGCATCCCTTCAGGTTTCTGTAGACGAAGGCGCTGGTTTGGTTCGCTTTGGCAGCCAAAGCGTGAACATGCTTCCCCCAGTGGAGTTTCTCTGTAAGCTCGACACCGAGGTACTTAACCCTGTCCACCTGCTCGAGCGTGTGACCGTGGAGGGTGTAGTTTGAGCAGGTAGGTTTCTTTTTGTTGGTAACAGATAGGACATGGCACTTGGCAACATTGAACTCCATCTGCCACATCTCCTCCCACTTTTCCAGGGTCGCTAGGTCTTCTTGTAGGGAGACAGCATCTTGTTGAGTCTTGATGCGCTGGTAAAGGATGGTGTCATCAGCGAATAATCTGACGTTGGCCTTGATGTTGTTGCCCAGGTCATTGATGTAGACTAGGAAGAGCGTCGGGCCGATGACGGATCCTTGGGGGACACCCGAGGTCACCTGGCCTATACTAGACGACTCCCCCTCCACAACAACTTGCTGGGTTCTTTGAGCCAGGAAGTTCTGTATCCAGCTCAGGGTCTTCCCTCTGATGCCGTAATGGTGGAGCTTGATGATGAGGCGTTGGTGGGGCACTTTGTCAAATGCTTTGGCGAAATCTAGGAGAATGGTGTCCGTCTGTCCTCCCTTGTCCAGCTCATGTACTAGGTCGTCAGTTGTGAGAATGAGCTGGGTTAAACAAGAACGCCTCTTACGGAACCCATGCTGGGAGTTACTGAGGATGCCGTTCCTGGTTAAACGATAATCTGTGGTGCCCCTACGACCTTCGAGTTAGGGATAGGATAGGATAGGATAGGATAGGTGTGCATATTATTATAGCCTGAGCTAGAAGTTAGTAGTGTTGCACAGGCGTCGTATCGGGATGTGAGCGTAGTGGAGACCTTTCTGCATGCTTTAATGTATTGTAGTTATCAGAGAGAGAGAGAGAGAGAGAGAGAGGGACGCTATTGAGAAAGATACAAACGGCTGTGTAGTATTGTTATTATAGCAGCACGCGTGATATTTAATTTGCCACGCTATACGCTATTACGTACAGTACTACTCACTACAAGGTTATCACGAGTCTGCTAGCACTTTGCATGACGTCATATCAATATTGAGTACTGTAACACTACTACTCTCTCAGTATCATAAGCTTTTGTGACCCCCGAGTCAGTAAGATAAACTTTGCGTCTGCCATGGCCAAACAGCATTTTGATCGACTAAGCTGAACAACTAAGTTGTTGAGCGGTTTACAATGGAACAGGATTGTTAACACTGCAAGTGCGACTGCGCTTAATCTACGCTGTTTAAAAAAAATTGTAGGCCTATTTCTTTCTTTCTTTCTTCTTGAAGGTGGCTGAGGATGGCATGATCGTCGCTACATCTGTGCTACTGTGGTGTGACAGTTGTCCTAGTGAACGAATAGATATATTGACAGGTTGTATTTAATAATGTTCTTGTGTAGCGCATTTTTCCAGCTCAAGACCTCAAGAACTGCTCAAGGCGCTGATCGATAAGGATGTAACTCCAGCCGACACTAGCAGATTTTCAGTTCTACATAGCCTTCCTCAACGATTTGTTTTCAAACATTGTTTAGAAGGACTCGCTACTTCAAAATGACGCCAGCGTAATCTTGATTTTTTTTAAAATAAATAGTATAGAATTACGCCTACAATGCATCTAAGAAGCATTTTACAATGGCCCACAGTATGTGGGTCAGTGGTCAAAACGATACGAAATGGTTTCTTGAAGGACTGAATCATTCCACATCACATCAATGATCATCAAAGACAAAACATTTATGCAATGAATGTGAGCAAAGTATAGTAGTCTTGCTCTATCATCTATGGTGCGATTGTTAATTGTTTCAATATGTTTGTTTGACATTGGAGTTTAATTCCCTACTTGTTTCGTGCTACTGAAGCACGCGTCATTGCGCTTGATTAGTACGTAAGCATCAAGTTCACGGAACTGAATAACAACAACAACAACAAAGAGTGACTTAGGTTTCTCATGAACCCAAAATGGCGGACGATAAGACACCGTTACTACGCGACGCACTCAGCAGTCTTGATAACACTGAGGGAGGTGGACGTTCCCCACGACAATCACCCAGGCAGTCGCCCAGAACACCGCTGCTTTCTGGGTCACCAAGTAATGTGGCACATTACGGTGGAATACTTCAGTCTTCAGAAAACACTGCTTGTTCAGGAACCCCTACTAATGCGCCTCTAACGTATTCTCAATGTCCTGACGATGTGTCATCTGTTCTGCACAGCGAAGAATCCCAATGGCCTTCTCCGGCGTCTGCTGGAATAGCTCGAACCAATTCTATGACACCACAACAACAGGAATCTTCCACTCCTACGCCGACTCCAGCAAGTCCTATGCCAGTTTCGTCTGCTGACAGTCTTGCAGACCACAGTTCAAGTACTGCAGGAAATGGTGCCAAAAACAGTGTTCCGATTTCTGAACACAGCATCGGAAGTGGTTTTGGTGTTACCAAAAATTTTACCAAAACTGATTCCGGAAGTGGTGACCCCCTGCCAGAAAATAGTTACAAATTTGTCGGCGCCTCTGTTGTTGGTGCTGGTGGCGATGGTAGAGGAAATGTTGCCGCTGTTGTTACAGAGTCTTCCAGACCACCTGTTCCGGATCCGCATTCGGGATTGGGATACTCTCGCTGGCTTCGAGGTAAAATTATGTTGTTGTTGTTGTTGTTGTTGTTGTTGTTGTTGTTGTTGTTTCTTCTTCTTCTACTTCTTCTTCTTCTTCTTCTTCTTCTTCTTCTTCTTCTTCTTCTTCTTCTTCTTCTTCTTCTTCTTCTTCTTCTCCTCCTTCCTGTATAATCAGTTTGTTCCCCACGTGTAGGCTTTATAGCTTTTGTTTAACATGTCGTCTCCGATGACCCAAGTTGAAGTCCCGTGGTGGGTAAAAGATACATACAGTGGCTGCATTTTCGCTGCCCATCCTAGCAGTATGATTGCTCGGGCGGTTCAGTGTTGATGTTTTAGGGCTCTACCTCACTCCTTTTACTCTGAGGTTGTTATCCCCCGTCTGTCGTATCGCCAGTGCTGGGAGTAGACGCTAAATTTCAGAGTCCGTTCCTTCATTGTTTTGGTGGACAGGTCGAATCCTGTCCACGTTGTGCCTATCGCTGTACATCGCGAAGAACACTGGTTACACCCCGCTGCTGTCCCAGTACCTCTATCAAAACCAAATGCCTGACGACCTCAAACAGGCCAACAGCAGCAACAACCTCAACGCGTCCACTGGCTCGACTTGCTCGACCAATCGAAGTGACCCACATCAGGAAGAAATTTCCGCATTACAGGTCGTCATCATCATCATCATCGTCGTCGTCGTCGACATCATCATCATCATCATCATCATCATCATCATCATCATCATCATCATCATCATCATCATCATCATCATCAACTTCTTCTTTTTCTTCTTTATTATCATCATCATCATCACCATCATCATCTTTTTCTTCTTCTTCTCCTTTTTCTCCTCCTCCTTCTTTTCCTTCTCCTTTTTGTTCTTCTTCACCATCGTCGTCATCATCATCATCATCATCATCATCATCATCATCATCATCATCATCATCATCATCATCATCATGGTACCTGTGATTTTAAAAGATGTATGTAAAGCGGTATACCTCGCTACCCCAAACAAAACGCATAACCGAAATAACAAGAAACAGTTTTTGTTGTTTTTTAAATTTTTTTTAACCCTATATAAACGATTTATTGACCTAATTGAACTATGTATCCATGGGCTTAAATGAACAATAATAATTGCCTGAGCATAAATGATGTCTTGATCTAAATGCATTTTTTAAAAGTGTTATTGTTATTGACTAATTAATAGATTAACTAATTGATTGAGTGATTGATTGCAGAGCCAGGTGTCGCTGCAGATGCTGATCGTCACTCTAGCTAGCACAGGGCCGTCCATCTTCTCCACGCTGATGCTGGGAGCTTACAGTGACGTGGTGGGCAGGAAGTTTGTCCTCTATCTCCCTACCGCCATGAGCGTCTTAGAGATGGTTGGCATCTTCCTCATCATGCAGTAAGCAATGGAAAGGAGAGCAATGAAGACGACGACGACAATGATGATGATGATGAATATGATAATTATGATGATGGTGATGATGATGATGGTGATGATGATGATGATGATGATGATGATGATGATGATGATGATGATGATGATGATGATGATGCACCCATTGCACATAGCTACGATCGAAAGAAAGTAATCATTATACTCCAGTATACTCCAGGCACACGCTGCGCAGCAGGCTAAAATATGTCCCTTGTCCCTTGAAGGGATACTTTGGCGAGGTTAGCAGCCTGCTCAGATACAGTGTCGGTGAAAGACAACAAACGAAAAAACGAAAAAGTTTTGTCTCCTCTAGGTGACGAATTAGTTCACGCTGAATTTGTTTCTAGGTCAACTGTCTTTTACGAACCGTTTGAGAATCTTTTCGTTTATTGACGCCGGATAGTGTCCTCACTTGGTTTCATACAATTTAAGAATCCAAGAAGGCAAATGAGTTTTTGGGACGGAAAAACAGCATTTTTGTAGAGAAAAGGGTTAGGGCAAGGGCTAGGGATAGATCTACAACTAACCCTTACCCGAACCCTTGTAGCAATAATCCGCTCTTTTTTCGTCACTTTTAAACAGTAGCCTACTGCGGTCGCATCCGCGGCTAGCAGCAATGTGTATTACCTCGATGATGATGATGACGATGATGATGATGATGATGATGATGATGAGGATGATGATGATGATGATGATGATGATAATGATGATGATGAAATGACGACGATGTCCACTTGTAATGCGCCAATTAAAAATCTCTGTGCCCTTTTAGGATGTGCTTGTGGCGCACGGGCAAAAGGGAAGATAACATTGATGAAACCCTCCAATAGAGGACCCAAAGGCCAGTTTTCACTATAAATAGCGACCTTGACGCTAACCAAGTGTCAGAGATCTATCAAGCCTAAGGTTGTAGGGAAGCGCTTATGCCCTCAACACCCTCTGCAACCATGCAAATAGACCAATCTCGGAAATATGAAGGGAGACAACTCTGGCCGGTTTGCTCGCATGGTGCGCCCGTTGGGCAGACATTCTTTGCAAACGAACACAGTTTCTTGCCTATAAATTCTGCTCTGTCCTCTATCAAACCTTACGATCCTGGCTAGGTCCCTTAGTTCGGCTTTGCACTGCCCTGCAATTACCACCACTTCCCGAAAAGCTTGCAGCTGGCGTCGGTAGCTTTCCTAGTGTTCTGAAACGAGCCGACATGCTCTGAAGGTGTCCGCTTGGATAACTCTATGTAACTAAAACCAAAACAAAAGACAAGTTACCTACAAGGCTTATTGGGGATTAACGTAATAATTTGGGCCGACTGTCTATATAATCTTTAGTAAACAAACAACTCCACAGCGGGAAAAGGTCTATTGATGCACGATACAATTCATCGCCTTCGTCATCATCTTGTTAGCAGATAGGTTTAAGCTCAATCTTATGAACGTCGTCAGGTGCAACGACGACGACGATTGCTCAATGTATGTACATAAGCCTACATGGGGTAAAACAAATTATTGGCTGAGTGTTTCCCAATAAAGTTTTCACGTCAAAGATGGCAGTTTAAAGTAGCCTAGAACGCGGTCCTTGCCATCCCAGCGAGGTCCTCCTGAAAATAATACTCAGCAGGTTCAAAACCCAAGCTGAACAAATCATAGCTGAAGATCAAGCAGGATTCAGGGCAGGTCGAAGTACAGCGGAGCAGATTTTTAACCTCAGAATACTCTGCGAGAAATACCTACAGTATCAACATCTATATCATGTGTTTGTAGACTTCAAGAAAACGTTTGACCGAGTCTGGCATGCAGCTCTGTGGGCAACCAGGCAATGAGAGTGTACACCACCAGCCCTAAAATTATTGAAGTCATCAAAAGCCTGTATGATAAGGATACCAGTGCAGTCCTCCACACCAGCGCCATCGGAAACAGGTTCAGAACAACCATCGGTGAGCGTCAAGGACGCATACTCTCTCTGACACTCTTTAACATCTTCCTAAAGCGCATCATGTCAGATGCCCTAGGGGATAGAGCAATCCCCAACTTCCGATTTGCGGATGACATTGCTGGATTGGCTGGAGAGGAACAAGAACTTGAACAGCTGGCACAGAGGTTTGACACCACCTCCTGGGCCTATGGAATGGAAATAAGAAGACAAAAATGATGACCAACAACACCAGTGGCATCAACATAGACATCAAAGTCCAAGGCCAATCTCTCAACACAGTGCGTAGCTTCAAATATTTATGAGCCATTGTATCAGACAATGGGTCCCGACAGGAAGTCCACTCCAGGATCGGACAAACAACTGCTGCCCTGACAAGGTTGAAGTCCATTTGGAAAGACAGGACCATCAGTCTACATTTAAAAAAAAGGCTGCTGCTCTCCCTTATCATCTCCATCTTCCTAAATCCTTGCGAAACATGGACCCTCACAGCAGACCTACAATGAAGAATACAAAGCATGGAGATGAGGTGCTACAGAAGACTTCTGGGCATTTCCTATTGTTACTTTGAAACGCGAATGGTGCGTATGAAATGCGCACGATGTTATGTGTGAAGCGCGTGCAATGGTAGGCTTGTGTGTGACGCGCGCGATAGATCTGTTCGTTTTATTTTGCAACGCATGCAGTAATAGAGTGTATTTATCTTTGATTTGATTTTGCGTTGTTATTAGTAGAAGCTTTGTGTAATGTTAGTGTTTTTAGTTGGTCGATATTGTTTGAGAATTTTCGGGAATTAGTTCTTTACTATCGATCGAAGCTTCCATTCCAAATGGGGTTGTATGACGTGAGTCACGTGATGATGAAATTAATTTTGATTGGTTGTGGTGTTTTATGTAGGATTATTCTCGTTTGTTCCCGTGTATGTAGAGACTATATAAGCGCCGCACTGTTAAAAAAGTGGAGTTGTTGTTGATAGTGAAGTTGGAAAGTAAATTTGAGAGTGGAAAGGCGATTGAGCGATTGTATGCAGTTGTTGATGTGTGCTGAATAAAAGTGGAAAACTTCATACGTCGACTTTGTGACTTGTATGCTGTTTGAACGGGTTGCGTGGATAAACGAATCTGAGTTACACCTTATCAGGAATTCAGCATTGGGGCTGAATCAGATACTGATAAAGGAAAACACCATCCTCAAACGGAGTGTAACACCTATACCCGGCACATACCCAACAACGAAATCCGACAGACTATCACACAAGCCATTGGACAACACGATGACATGCTCACAGCGGTGAAGAAACGTATCTGTGTCCGGGGACGGTAATCTACCCACTGAACTGAACCCAGCCACGCTCCATAGCCTTGCAAGGCAAATATTTTTATGCCCTTCTTTTGAGGGACTACATGAAAATATGACAGCTCGGGTGGAGCAATGTTCCCAACGGTTGGTGGCCGAGAGACGGAAGTTAAAGTCTTCGCTCGGCTACATAAAAAAGGTAAAGGTGGTCTTATAGCCTTGTGGCCGTAGGGGAGCGTGATGTGGGAGATCACACTTATCTTGGGCCAGCGTAATGAGGGTGATGCCCATCTTTCTCTCTCGCTGCTTTACCTTCCCCACCCTTAAGAGAGTAGGTACTCAGTCACAGTTGAGTCAACTGGGGGCTTTGTTATTTGTCGCATCACGGTCACCCATCCAAGTGCTAACCGCACTGGACGGTGCTTAACTTGCGACACAGTAGCGAATGCTCCAAACACTGCGCTATTCGACACCCCAGATATATAGCGATTGTTATTTTGATGTGTTTTCCACTCGTCAGGGTATCGGCTGGGCTTGGGGAAAAATCAAGGGGGCTGTTTTTGTTTTTCAAAAGCATGAGAAAACGCCTGAATGGAGTCCGCAGGATTTTTTTTTTAATGCCACCCCCAAGAAAGCCTCCGCAATTTTGGCTGGTTGGCAAAGTGAACGGAAAAGGAACCTAATTTTTGGAAAGAGAATTCATTGCCCAAAGTAGTTCTAAAATCTAGCGTTGCGGACTTGGTAGTTTTGAACAAGGTTATGTTTAGAAATTGACTGCTGGCGAGTTGAACGATGGAGACAGAAGGTTTGTGTAGAACAGCAAGTGATGAAGGTGTCTCGCCTGAAGTTTATTCACAGCATCTTGAATAACTCAGTTATGTAGCTCAGTTTCGCAAACGTGAAATCTTTTGTATATAGGGCTTACTTTTTTGTTTTTTTTGCGGTTGCTGCTGTTATGGCTGCTGTTACGTGATCGTGTTTTGTCCATGAACAGGTTCGACGTTGGCGTCTGGTGGGTGTATGGTAGCAGCGTGATTAACGGGTTCGGGGGTGCGTCCTCCGTGGTTTTAATGGGTACCTTCGCTTACAACGCTGACCTGACACCACCCAACCGATCGCGAACTACCGCCATCAACATCATAGAGTCCAGCCTTTTGGTGGCTAGTGCTGTCACTGACGTCGGCCTAGGCTATTGCATTAAAGTAGAGCTGTTTATTTAGTTAGTTAGTTAGTTCTTCTTCTTCTTCTTCTTCTTCTTCTTCTTCTTCTTCTTCTTCTTCTTCTTCTTCTCCTTCTCCTTCTTCTTCTTCTTCTTCTTCTTCTTCTTCTTCTTCTTCTTCTTCTTCTTTTTAAAGTAAAATCTGATCCAGAGGGGGTCTAGTTGCTCTTGGTGTTGGTGGAATTGGTGGAGGTGATGATGGTAGCAGCGGTGGCACCAAGGATGATGCATGATGATGATGATGATGATGATGATGACCATTATGATGATCATTATGATGATCATGATGATGACGATGTAATTAGTTATTTATTTGTTGTGTGATTGGTTTAAACAGCTGTTCGGTTACAAGGCGGGCGCCACGCTGTTGGCAGTTTGCGTGGGAGTGGCCTTTCTCTGCGTCGTCTTTTTGCCAGAAACTGTGAAAAAAGCGCCGCCATCTTTAGTGTCAGGTTAGCATTTGAACTTCGTTGTAGTGTATGTGACACAGTATAGATATAGGGATGAGGTTGAGATTATGGGAAGATCAGCATCGTCAGTTTATTGTTCGGTGGTGTGAAAGAACCCGGGTGTCAATCGTTTGTAGGTAACTAATCTGGAGACCGCGTTTTGGTCTATTGCCTCCCTTGCGGAAGTCTCCTCGGAAACAAAGCGAAAGACCCAAATTAGGGCGAGTTTGTAATAATAATAATAATAATAATAATAATAATAATAATAATAATAATAATACAGTAAAACCTCCGTTTTGAGACCCTCTCTTAAACGACTTCCTCCAACATACGACCGGGAAAAAAAATTCACCGATGGTTTGTACTATATAAACGACCACTCTTAAACGACTACCTCTAAAACGCGACTTGCGACCTTCAAATAATTAAATTGTACGACCTAGCATCTGGAAAATTAAGATTCCAAAGCAATACTATATCTGTGCGCTTGAAGAAAACAGTTTCGTTTACAACTTTTAACAGCAGACGATGCATTAAAACAGCTTGAAATACTCTAAGGAGCTGACCAGGTTTGCCCTGAGCAGGGGCCTGTTAGATCTTGCCGACACCATGTCTGGTGTTCAAAGTGACATACTAAGAGAACATGCACGGGGGAGGTGGGGGGGGGGGGGTAGGGCGGGTTGATGGGTCATGCAAACAAACAGAAATAACCGCTTTCTTTAAATAAAAAAACTGTTCAATGATTGAATAAAAATAATTACAACAATATTAATAGGTTATCTTGTAAATAAGTATAACTCCAAACATGCACTCAGCACTTACATACACTTTTAAACAACTATCATACCAACATTGATTTTTTTATTTTGCAAATAATGAGGAACAGGAAGATATTGACTGTACTGGTTGTGAGACAGAGTTTAATCTATATTTCTGAAAGATGGTAGATTTTCCCTATACTTAATGGTATGTGTACTTTTTGTACATGTATTTATTTTACTTAATTAATTTTCTTAATGTCTGTCTCGAAAATGTCCTACCTTTTTAAGACCCCTCCAATTTAAGACCTCGTTTTAATGGCAATTTAAAGGTCGTAAAACGGAGGTTTTATTGTAATAATAATAATAACAATAACAATAATAATAATAATAATAATAATAATAATAATAATAATAATAATAATAATAATAATAATAATATTTATTATTATTATTATAGATTTTAGATTTAGATTAGATTTTAATGCTTTATTGTCCCTTTTTATCGGGAAACTCTGGGCCGCCTCCCCTGTGGAAGGCGTAGTCGCAGCCTGTGGCGCGCCCAAACCCAACCTACCTAACATTAGTTTTGATTTTTGAAATTTAGAAATTCTTTAACTTTTTGAAATATTGCTGGGAGAGCAAACCGGAGTACCCGGAGAAAACCCCCGAGACGTTGCCCGAGTCGAAAGTAAATAATATTCGGAGAAACATATCGCCCCGATGCAGGATCGAACCCACACCTGTCAGGCGCCATTGGTTTCTGGCCTGTGGACAAGGCAAGTTAGTCCCGCCTTAGCCCACTTGGCCACAACGCTCGCTTATAATATAAAAAATACTATATAAACGACTACTCCAGGGCCGGATCTGGGGGGGGGTTCCTGGGTTCCGGAACCCCCCCCCCCTGGCCATTCGATGTACCTCTCTCAGTCAGAAAAAAAAATATATATGGAGTTTTTTTTAAAGCTCTTAATTTAGTTGACACTGGTGGTAAGTAAAACGTTCCTCTTTCTACTCAAGTTCCTCGAGCGGACACGTTTTTGTCACCCCTAACCCCTTAAAAAAGTTTGGAACCCCCCCCCCCCTCCAAGAGTAAGTGATCCGGCCCTGTACTCTACTACGACTACTAAATTATTATATTAAGCGCAGTTCCAAATTAAAAAGTCTACTCAACTCGATCACACACATACTCTCACACAAGCACTGGCAGCATGATAGTCTGTCCAATACACTAAAACATGAAGCAATGAAAATATAGGTAAACTTATTTAACTACATACATCAAACGCATGCGCACACACCAACACACCCACAAATCAATGTAAGCAGTCACAACAGTAAGAGGAATTCGTACATGTACACATGTGCAGTACAATTCAACAAAAGTAAAGAGTTCTAAAAGATGTAAGAAAATGTAACACACAAAAATTAGTTAATACAATAAAATACCGTACAGAGTACATACAATAAAATACCGTACAGAGTACATACAATAAAATACAGTACAGAGTACATACAATAAAATACCGTACAGAGTACATACAATAAAATACAGTACAGAGTACATACAATAAAATACAGTACAGAGTACATACAATAAAATACCGTACAGAGTACATACAATAAAATACCGTACAGAGTACATACAATAAAATACAGTACAGAGTACATACAATAAAATACCGTACAGAGTACATACAATAAAATACCGTACAGAGTACATACAATAAAATACAGTACAGAGTACATACAATAAAATACAGTACAGAGTACATACAATAAAATACCGTACAGAGTACATACAATAAAATACAGTACAGAGTACATACAATAAAATACAGTACAGAGTACATACAATAAAATACCGTACAGAGTACATACAATAAAATACAGTACAGAGTACATACAATAAAATACAGTACAGAGTACATACAATAAAATACAGTACAGAGTACATACAATAAAATACAGTACAGAGTACATACAATAAAATACAGTACAGAGTACATACAATAAAATACAGTACAGAGTACATACAATAAAATACCGTACAGAGTACATACAATAAAATACAGTACAGAGTACATACAATAAAATACAGTACAGAGTACATACAATAAAATACCGTACAGAGTACATACAATAAAATACAGTACAGAGTACATACAATAAAATACAGTACAGAGTACATACAATAAAATACCGTACAGAGTACATACAATAAATACAGTACAGAGTACATACAATAAAATACCGTACAGAGTACATACAATAAAATACAGTACAGAGTACATACAATAAAATACAGTACAGAGTACATACAATAAAATACAGTACAGAGTACATACAATAAAATACAGTACAGAGTACATACAATAAAATACCGTACAGAGTACATACAATAAAATACAGTACAGAGTACATACAATAAAATACAGTACAGAGTACATACAATAAAATACAGTACAGAGTACATACAATAAAATACCGTACAGAGTACATACAATAAAATACCGTACAGAGTACATACAATAAAATACCGTACAGAGTACATACAATAAAATACAGTACAGAGTACATACAATAAAATACAGTACAGAGTACATACAATAAAATACAGTACAGAGTACATACAATAAAATACCGTACAGAGTACATACAATAAAATACAGTACAGAGTACATACAATAAAATACAGTACAGAGTACATACAATAAAATACCGTACAGAGTACATACAATAAAATACAGTACAGAGTACATACAATAAAATACAGTACAGAGTACATACAATAAAATACCGTACAGAGTACATACAATAAAATACACTGACAGAAATTAAACCTGACACTCTAGACTGACCGAGCCAGTAAAAGTAAACTAACAAACAAAAAGATAAGTACGTTAAGACATTATAGAATAAAATAGTTAACATTGCCCAAGTTTAGAAGCCCATTAGTGCATTACGTGATTGGTCGCAACAAGTACAGGTCTCTTTGCAGACCGCTGGACTCTGTAAGCAATGAATAACTAACTAATTTCGTATAGGTGATAGGTATTCCATGCTCCTAGGATATAACCGGAATGTGACCTAGCCTACCCTAGTCGCGCTCTTTTCCCTCCTTGTTGCAGGAGACGGGCAGTCACAGTCGTCACAGAGGGCCCGGTGTTGTGTGTGCACTCCATGTCTGCACGTCAAGCACGTCTTTGCATTCTACTTCACCGCGGGGTCCGCTTGGCAGAGGGCGAGGTTCGGCGTGGCGATCTGATGCTGACTATCACCTTTCTTACCATCCTGGCCGCGGTTCTACTGAAACGCTGTACCAGATCAACCGCCCTTTCTGTTGGGACTCTGTGACGGTACGGTCCATGAGGTGACGGGGCGGGGTTTTTGCGGAGGGTGGGGGTTGGGATGAGGGGAGTGGTATTATAATAAAAATGATTGATTGAAGGAATGGTATTGGGGTGTTGGTGGTGTTGGTGGTGGTGTCGATGTCGGTTAGGTTATGACGGTGGATTAGTGCCATGAGTCTACTTGGCCACTTGAGGTCGTGGCGCAGTGGATAAGTCGCCGGGTTTCCTATGCCGAAGGTCTGGTGTTCAAAGTGACATACTAAGAGAACATGCACGGGGGAGGTGGGGGGGGGGCAGGTTGATTGGTCATGCAAACAAACAGAAATAACCGCTTTCTTTTAAACGCTTAATTGATTTGGGGAAAGGCTCGTATATAGCATCCATTTATTCTTATTCTTATTCTTATTATTCTATTATTATTATTATTATTATTATTATAGTAGTAGTAGTAGTAGTAGTAGTAGTAGTAGTAGTAGTAGTAGTAGCAGTAGTAGTAGTAGTAGTAGTAGTAGTAGTAGTAGTAGTAGTAGCAGTAGTAGTAGTAGTAGTATGACCTATTGATTTTCTGAATCTGACCTGCGTTGTATGACTGGCGCTTACTGTAAACGGCTGTGGCAGACCGAATGGTCTAATCAAATCCATAACAAGTTATATAAAATTGTACCAGATCTGTCTGCTTCTTTGCCCAACTTTGCGTCCACCTGCAAAGAGAAAACTGTGTTGATCCGCCCCGGATATTGGGCATACTTATGTCACCCATAGTTTCCTTTTGAAAGGCGAAGAACTGCCGTAGTGCTTTGCATGTGATGAGTCCTTTTCCGTCCGCCATTTTATGTCCGAATGTGCTGCTTTGGTTGATGAGAGGGAAATATATTTTGGTTCGACACCTTTTAATGAGATTTTTTTTAACATTTGCAATGAACCTTTTTACGTGATGTTGGTTTATTTTATTGCAAAAAAAGGTCATATCTTGTTTGTGTACTTGGCTAAATTTAACCAGCAGCCTACTGCTAGTTTTATGTACATCTTTTATCATTTTATCATGTTAGCGTTTTAGTCTATTTTGAATAGTTTTGTGTGGTCCTGATTCGGCTCTTAGCAGTCCGCTGGACCCTATAAACACTAAATATCTCATCTAATCTGCGGGGAGGGCAGAACGTGACCATCTACGTGTCCACGCGTGAGTACGAGTGTATGGTCTAAAGCGAGATGTAGAACAGACGTTATATTTTATGGAATTTAATATTTAAACATTATTTAAACGTTTTTATAGCGCGCTTTTCCCAGCTGGAGCTGCTCAAGGCACTGGGCGATACAGGATCTAACTCAAGGCGCCCGGAGGGCCCACTTGCAGCCTTAGGGCGCATCGCCTGCCGCCCCCCAGACAACTGAGCACAGCGTGCACAGACTAAACCTCGGTCTACACTCTCATCCCACACCAGCTCAATTCCTGTGTGAGCAGCACTGTTCAGTGCACAGGCGCTTGTATCAGGACACGCGAGCGCCTATGCCTGGGACGCGTCTCCCTTGCGTGTCCTGATACAAGCGCCTGTGGTTCAGTGCCTCTCCACGTTAGTAAGTTAAATAGATTAACGTCCCCGGACACATAAGCGTATAGGGGACGATTCACGTGCTACATTCTATTTATAGCTTGCCGGCACCCCCACCCCACCCCACCCCTTCCAGAGAAGCGAAGCATCAGCGACCTTTCCTCAAAAGCTTCAGTAGAGCCGCTGTGATCCGAAAGAGTTAAAGATAAATCATTGATCGTGTACAAAGCCACAGAAGACCTGTCTTAATTGACAATATGGCGGCCTACTAGCGCCAAAACCTGATAATTACAATTATCATGTGATAATTACAAATATCATGGGATAATTACAATTATCAAGAGATAATTACAATTATCATTGAAAATTACAAATATGTTCGTGTGATCATGTTTAATTTTCAGTTTTGGCTCTGTTAATCCGCCTGGAAATGAGCCAAAACTGAAAATTGTAATTATCACATAATAATTAAAATTTTCACTTGATAATTATAATTTTCACGTGATCATGCTTAATTCTGGTTAGGCGGCTTACTAGCGTCAAAACCTGCAAAACTTACATGTATCAGTGATAATTGTAATTAACACGTGTTCTGTGTAATTCACAGAGATACCGGTAACTCACAGTGTTACTTACTAATTTTCAGTTTTGGCCACGCTTTACTAGGGCCAAAACCCCAGGCGTGCTGGGAACAGTGCCGCTGCCGCGCATGCGCATAGCGCATCGGGCCGCGCATGCTCATCTTGATATTTATAATTTTCAGTGATAATTGTAATTATCGCTTGATAATTGTAATTATCGCTTGATAATTGTAATTATCTCTTGATAATTGTAATTATCTCATGATATTAGTAATTGTCAGGTTTTGGCGCTAGGAAAGCGTGGCAAATACTGATAATTATTAATTAACACTGCGGATTACCGGTATCTCTGTAAATTACACAGAACACGTGATAATTTCAATTATCTCGTGATAATGGTAACTCTCGGTTTTGGCGCTAGTAGGCCGTCATATGACAAGTTCCTGGAGGTTCACACACTCTTTTTTCGATTTGTGGACAGGCCGTAAGCGTGATGATCGCCCTTCTCAACTGTTACAGCGGCTACCCTCTCTCTCTCTCTCTCTCTCTCTCTCTCTCTCTCTCTCTCTCTCTCTCTCTCTCTCTCTCTCTCTCTGTCTCACTTGCTATCTCTGTTGGATTACAGATGAGTTAATTCATTAATTGATTAATCGATTTAGTTATTTGATTGGTTTTGCTAAACCAGGTTGGGTTATTCGGAGGGCTGAATGTGATGGTCAAAGCCGTAGGGAGCGTGTTGACGGTGCATCTCTTACAAAGCTGTTGCCAGTTCTCTGACGCTACCGTCGGCCTACTATCTCTCATCTTACCGATTCTCGGCAACATGTTGTATGGACTGGCTTACCTCCCTTCCTCCTCTTACATCAACTCCGTCTTGCTGTGGTCGAGTAAGTTTCCCGTAATCTTTTCTTTTAGATGATGCAAGCCCTGCACGTAGAATTGTGAGTCATATTCGTGTAACTAGTTTGGGCTTTGCTTAGCTTCTTCAAAAAAACTTTGTTTTTTTACCCACAGATGTGTGCCAACCTGCGCCAGACGAGTCTGAAACTGCTTAGATTGTCCACTAAAAGATGATGCATACCTGTCAAGGGGTTTTCGGGTTGTGGTGTAGCAATTTTACAGAAAAACCATAGCAACTGGAGGTTTGGTGTAGCATTAATCATAATGTGAATCACGCGATTCGCAACAAAACTGGAAACTTCTGCATCCAATATAAACACACACATCCAATGTGTTTACAAATTTATTGTAAAATCTTGTTAATGCACAACACTTTGTTACAATAATTTAAAAAAAAGAAGTAATTTACAGATTTGCAAATGAGTCTGTATATGGGATAAGGGTGGGGTGTCTGGAAATATATTTGAATGGAATTTAATCTTTTTTAATCCTTTTTCCTATCGAGCACAAATTCTAACCTTTTCTTTTTTTCTTCATAAATAGTTGTTATTTGCCTTCACCTTTTCTGTAGGTTGTTTGCAAGTTTTTTTTTTTTTTTCATCTATTGCTCCAAAGATTTTTTCCACGGAATTTCATACCATGGACTGGATTCCGGTATTGGTTATTACTTTAATTGATTTACAAATGACCCCCTATAAAATTATGTCCTTCACCTTGGCCACCTTGACTTCCGGTCTCCCGGATGGGGCATTTTTCCTGTGTTTTGCCGAACCCTATACCAAAGTACGAAGTTTGCAGCAGCGATGGTGAACAAAAATTGTTGTTATGGTATTTGCAAAAGCTATTCACGGCGAAAACATAAACCTCACATGCAAGGAGTTGACTTTATTTACTTTCCACAACCGAATGTCAACTTGGAAAAGTAAAAAAGAATGGGTGAAAGGAGCAAATGCCTTCACGGTGCAAAACGTTAAAAAGCACACCTACATCTGTACAAAACATTTTATCGGCGGTAAAGGACCTACTTTTGAATATCCCGATCCTATACCTGAACGAACACGTGTTGCGGAAGTGCGGTGCTTTTACTAAGTGTCTTTAAACCGGACTCGACCGGAACAGACTACTTTCGCGCGAAAACCCCCTTGGTTAAAAAATATCATCGTCACTTTAGAAAAATTGCGTAGCAGCTTTGTGATACACCGTAGCAATGGGAAAATGTTTAAAATGCGTAGCGCTACGCAAAAATCCGTAGCACTTGACAGGTATGATGATGAGAAAGAAGTTATACAAGTTAATTGTATGGCCTCGTATAGAATTATAATCGGAATGGTTGCCGTTCTGATAATTATTGTACACGTAGTGGTTCATCATCTCCATCATCATCGTCGTCGTCGTCACCGCCGTCGTCGCCATCATCATCGTCATCATCATCATCGTCGTCGTCGTCATCCTCATCGTCTGCTGTTTATCTTTCAGCTATAGGTCTGAATAGTACAAGTAGCGGCACAGTCGCCACCACCAGGGCGATTCTGTCAAAGATGGCTTCCTCTTCTAGACAAGGTTACAATGCTTTTTTGTACTTATGTCCAAATAATATACCTCTGGTGTCAAGAAACTTGAAAATACTTTGAAATAGTCGGTAATCAGAACGAGCCAAATGTCGGTCTGTGTCGGTCCGATCCTTTGCACGCCATGATCTCAAGAACCACTGAACGAATTTGATCAAAATTCATAGAAAACATTACTATAGAGATTAGTGGCCAACCTCCCGTGCTATCATTTTTGCTGTACCGCAAAGGTCATGGTCGCTTTATTGCTAAACACGTTTTGTTCAACATCTCAAAAAAGGCTAAAAACCGATTTCGTTGTTTTTTGATAACAAGGTACTTCAACTCATGGCCAATAATTCAAAGACAGTTCGGGTGTCGGCCAAATTTCACTTTATATGTTCAAGACAATAAAAAACAAAAAACAAGAAAACTTATCTCATGAATGACTGGACCGAATTTTATTATATTTCCTATGCAGATAGGCTTACTTTAACCACCTCTCAGCCTTTCGCGTCCCTGTCAGAAATCGTCCCTTTTTCTTCGTCCTCGTTCAGTGGACTCGTACACGACGATGACGATGATGGTGATGTTTGATGATGATGATGATGATGATGATGATGATATGATGATGATGATGATGATGATGATGATGATGATGATGATGATGATGACTAAACTTACATCGACGTTGATTATGATAATAATAATAATAATAATAAAGATAATGACGACGACGACGACAACAGTGATGATGTTAATGATGACAGGACTGTTGTTGTGCTGTGCAGGAGCCCTGTTCGCCAGTATAGCGGTGATAGAGACCCTGTCGTCACTACTGGCCACCACAATGTACAATAACGTGTACAGCGCCACGCTGGACGTCATGAAGGGGGCGGCCTTTCTGCTCAGCGCTGGCCTGGCGCTGCTAAACGTGATTCTCTTCATGTGAGTAGCTTTATTCTGCCTCGTTCAGTACAGTAGAAATCCAAACAGTAATAATTTCAGTTATGGTATTGGACGCAATCAGTTTAAAAACGTCAGAAATGAAAATGTGATTACCTTTCCGTCTTCTAATAGCGATCTCCCTGCCTTTACTCAACACGTTTGAGTGATAGATGTGTGTTGGTTGCGTGGATGTGTGCGAGAGTGGGTGAAACATGAGAACGTGTATGCTGGTACAGATTCCAGCGCTTGGAGTCTGAGTAGTAATATGGGGAATAGCGCCTATCAAATGATTATTATGATGATGATTATTATGATTACGATGATGATGATGATGATAATAATAATTAGTAGTAGTAGTAGTAGTAGTAGTAGTAGTAGTAGTAGTAGTAGTAGTATAACAGTACAATACAATACAATACAATACAATACAATTCAATGTAGTACAATCCAATCCAATACAATAATGTCTTTATTGTCCAACTTTCACATTGGATACTGCATACCATAAAGTGTGTATAAGATTTCCTTGGTTTGGGCGCACAACTGTGCATAGAATGGATAAACGAACAATAAATAAAACTGGTCATGCATAATTATGCATTTATCGTAGACCCAGCTTATTTACTCCCCACCTCCATCCCTACCCCTGCCCCACCACTCTCCCTCTCTCTTTCACTCCCCGCCCTGCCTCAACTACACATAAGCCTATTCTATTCCTTTGATGCCTTGTTTCAGTGTGTTCAAAGCCATATCAGCCGGCTACTCAGAAGTTTGGGAAGAAAAGGTGATTGAACCTCCCGACAATCCTCATCCAACCATCCAGTCACCTCATCCATCCATCCAGTCACCAGAAGCACACCATGATTAACATTTAAATATATAGAGTTCCAACCACTTTTCTGTAAGCCAGACAGCTGACTTTTTTTTTTAAATAAAAATGTTGTACACAGACTGCTCGTTGCTTCATGCCTGTGAGTATGATTACTTCAAGTCTGTCAGGACGATTAGACGTACTTCACGTCTGTCTGGACGATTACTTCACGTTTGTAAGTACGATTGCTTCATGCCTGTCAGTACGATTACAACTTTATGTCTGTCAGTACGATTACTACTTTATGTCTGTCAATACGATTACTACTCCATTTCTGTCAGTGAACGCCTCTAGTCTACGAACACATGATATAGATGTTGTTGGTGCTGTATTTGCTATATAGATGTTGTAGGCATGCAGCTATGTGGGCAACCATGAGAGTGTACAACATCATCTCTAAAATTATTGAAGTCATCAAAAGCCTGTATGACAAGGCTACCAGTGCAGTCCTCCACAACAGCGCCATCGGAAACTGGTTCAGAACAACAATCGGTGTGCGTCAGGGATGCCTACTCTCTCCAACACTCTTCAACATCTTCCTAGAGCGCATCATGTCAGATGCCCTAGCAGACCACGAAGGCACAGTCAGCATAGGGGGAAGAGCAATCTCCAACCTCCGTTTTGCGGATGACATTGATGGATTGGCTGGAGAGGAACAAGAACTTGAACAGCTGGTACAGAGGCTTGACACCACCTCCAGAGTCTATGGAATGGAAGTAAGTGCAGAGAAGACCAAAATGATGACCAACAACACCAATGGCATCAACACGGACATCAAAGTCCAAGGCCAATCCCTCAACACAGTGCATAGCTTCAAATATTTAGGAGCCATTGTATCAGACAATGGGTCCCGACAGGAAGTCCTCTCCAGGATCGCACAAACAACTGCTGCCCTGGCGAGGTTGAAGCCAATTTGGAAAGACTGGACCATCAGTCTACATTGCAAGGTAAGGCTGCTGCGCTCCCTTGTCATCTCCATCTTCCTATATGCTTGCAAAACATGGACCATTACAGCAGATCTCCAACGAAGAATACAAAGCATGGAGATGAGGTGCTACAGAAGACTTCTGTGCGTTTCCTATACCCAGCACATCACAAACAACGAAGTCCGACAGACCATCACACAAGCCATTGGACAACACTATGACCTGCTCACAGTGGTGAAAAAACGTAAACTCCGATGGTATGGCCACGTCACCAGATCATCAGGTCTTGCAAAGACAATCCTGCAAGGCACAGTGCAAGGAGGTAGAAGAAGAGGGAGACCGAAAAAGAGGTGGGAGGACAACATTCGAGAATGGACTGGTTTGAAACTGAGCGAAACAATCAGGGTTGCTGAGGACAGAGAAAGATATGAGTACGCTGGTTAAACGATCATCTGTGGAGCCCCTACGACCTCCGTGTTATGGGATAGGATAGGATAGGATAGTCTGTCAGTGCAACTACTTCATGTCTGTAATTGCGACTAATTCATGACTGTCAGTACGATTACTTCACGTCTGTAAGTACGATTTATTCACGTCTGTCAGTACGATTACTTCACGTCTGTCAGTACGATTAATTCACGTCTGTTAGTAGATTGAATTGCGCGCGAAGCGCTCTGTGCTATCAACGGAGAAATTGCGCATTATAAATTTACTTATTTGTCTATTATTATTATTATTATTATTATTATTATTATTATTATTATTATTATTATTATTATTATTAGTGAGCACTAGTTCCTTCTCACCCACACCCGGTCGCCCGAGATTGTGCTCAGTTGTCTGGGCGTCATACGATACGCCCAAAGGCTGCAAATGGGCGCCTGGGCCAGTCCGAGTTAGAATTTGTATCGGCCAGTCCGAGTTAGATCGTGTATCGGCCAGTCCGAGTTAGATCGTGTATCGGCCAGTCCGAGTTAGATCGTGTATCGGCCAGTCCGAGTTAGATCGTGTATCGGCCAGTCCGAGTTAGATCGTGTATCGGCCAGTCCGAGTTAGATCGTGTATCGGCCAGCCCGAGTTAGATCGTGTATCGGCCAGCCCGAGTTAGATCGTGTATCGGCCAGCGCCTTGAGCAGACCCTGAGCTAAAAATCCTCTAGATCTATATAAATACATTAATATTGTTAATGTCGTTAAACGAGGGGCCGGGTAGCTCAGTTGGTAAGAGCGTCTTGCTAGTAACCGAAAGGTCGCTGGTTCGAATCCCGGATAGGTCAACGTGTGATCATATTATTTTCCCCTTTACCAACAACTGGCCCGCTGATTTTCCCTTTTACCAACAACTGGCCCGCTGGTGTCAGTATAAATCGGTCCAGTAGTAGTCACCTATATGCGAAAGTGTCGTGTGACTATAATCTACATACAAACATTAATGTCGTTGTTGTTGTCATTCCTGTATGTACTTGTATATAGGTTATTTGTCTTTTTATTTGCTCGCTGTGGTACTCAGTACTGCCTTAGGTACCAAAGCCCTTTCCATTAATTACTTTTACTTTGCAATCAATGATCGTATCGTATTATTATTATTGTTATTATTATTACTATTAATATTATTATTACTTTAATTCTTCTTCTCATTCTTATCATTATTATTATTATTGAATACCAAAATCTTGTAAATGTTTTACGCGGATAATAAATAGTTTTTGTGTCTTATTCCTTACGTCTTGTGCGCAGACCCTACGTTAGTAGTCTACCTATTATGCCTTCAAGATCCAAGATTTATTATTAACGTTATTGTCCCCCAAAATTACAAGGAAATGTAGCGTGTGGTGGTGAGACCAATCCGTACACAACGAGTATGATACAGACAAAGAAGATATACATGTAACAATTGCTTATATCGCATGATCACGTTGCAATCAATCATCAACCTTTCCATCATCATCTTCAATAGGCTGAAGAAAGCAGTGTCATCGGTCTAAATCGGTCAAAATATACCAAGGTAAACGATAGAATCTGAGTCTAGATAATACCGACTCAGTGTGACCGCTCCAGATTGTGGGAACATGTAGGCTACTGTACAGTAAAATACCTTCCACAGACACGTCGCGCTACTCCATTCCGTAGGCGAGCATCCAGGCATTACATTACATTACATGGTTATTGCTTTAGGTCCAGCGGACTCTTCCGAGCCAAATCAGGACCAAAAGAGCATCCAGGCAGTCATCCACTATAATATTGTACACACTCCGCATCAGCAGTGTTCCACCAAACAGCACACCCTCGTCCAATGTACAAATATGTAATATACAACAAATGCAAGTTTGCAGACAGTAATAAACGTTCACGTGTACTACAAAAATATAGAGTGAGAAGGAGAGAGAGAGAGAGAGAGAGAGAGAGAGATGGAAAGTCAAACAGAAACAGAGAGAAGGAGAGGGGGGGGGAGAGAGAGAGAGACAAGACAGTAAGACACAGACAGACATAGAAACAGACAGACAGTACAGACAGACAAATGAAAAGTCAAACCCAAGAAAATACATAAGCAAACCACACATGTACGTTGTTAATGTTTGCATTCCTCAGTGCTGTATCACAGGCTGACGGTGTCTTCTTACAATCATTTTATACAACATTGATTACTATTAAATGGTACAATGCTGATACCTATTACCAATCATCAGTAGGCTATTATGTACAATAGTACAAGTATACTCATGTTATAGTACAAATGTACTCATGGTATGAAATGCTCGTCCATTAAATAATGTAAACATTAGTAGTGGCACCCTTTCATCTATCAATTGCATGTTTTCAATTAAAAAATTTAAATTAATTAAATTACTTGAAAATAAATAAAATTAAAATAAAGTAAAATACATTTTTTTACCTGTGTACAACCGTATTGTACAGCTCACTGTCCATAAATTATCATAATTTATGATCATCAATATAACATACAATGTGTAGTCGTAAAATATATCATGTAACATTAATGACGTTGGTACAAATACACATAATCAATGTTACACCCATGCACTGTATTTTCAAGTCTATAATGCTGCAACTTATGTACACAATTAATGTCCATATTCGCTCTTGCGTAATTTGTAATAATATAAATATACTATATATTTTTTACAAAAAATACTGGAGTTTGTAACAATTTATAGTCATAACTGATTTGTAAAAGAAGGAAGATGCGGAATGGCGAATTAATATATAAGGACAATAAAAAAACAATTTGTCTCCATATAGTGGTAGTAATTATCTTGAAGGAAGGACCGGAAATATCTGGACGGAACTAATATTACTAGGACGCAATTCATATTATTTGGACGGAATTTTTTTTCCCGTGGACGGAATTAGTATTGTTTGGATTTTAAAAACAATTCCGTGGACGAAATTAATATTATTTGAACACAAAATACATTTTATTTGGACGGAATAAATTCTTTTTTACAAAAAATACTGGAGTTTGTAACAATTTATAGTCATAACTGATTTGTAAAAGAAAGAAGATGCGGAATGGCGAATTAATATATAAGGACAATAAAAAAACAATTTGTCTCCATATAGTGGTAGTAATTATCTTGAAGGAAGGACCGGAAATATCTGGACGGAACTAATATTACTAGGACGCAATTCATATTATTTGGACGGAATTTTTTTTCCCGTGGACGGAATTAGTATTGTTTGGATTTTAAAAACAATTCCGTGGACGAAATTAATATTATTTGAACACAAAATACATTTTATTTGGACGGAATAAATTCTTGCGAATGAATTTACTATTATTTAAACGTGAAACAAAATTCGTGAACGGAATTAATATTATTTAGGAGAAATAAATTTCCACAGACGAAATTAATATTCTTTGGACAGAAGAAATGTCGGTAAACAGAATTAATATTCTTTGGACGAAATAAATTTCCGCAGACAAAAATTAATATTCTTCCGACAGAATAAATGGCCGTTGACGGAATTAATATTCTTTGGACGGAATATATTTCCGTGGATGGAATTAATATTATTTGGACATAATATAACCGTAGACGGAACCAATGCTTCCAGCGGGCCACAACACAAAGAGCTGAATCAGGATTTGGACGGAATAAAATTTCAGTTTCAACCAAAAAATACCTGATTGAACCTTCTGAGTAAGAGTTGCAGCTGTAACCTTCTCTCCCTTAAGTAGCAATGTACAAACACAATTATTAGAACAGCCAGATTGGGTTAAAACATCACAGATATCATTTTTTGTATCAAATATTAAAACAACCATCAATGTTTCCCACGTGGATAGAAAAATTACGTCGGTTTCACGACATCCAATAAACGTTTCTGCTTTCATTAAGCTGTTTCACCGCTTCACAACCTTTCCAAGGCACCCATCTTCTTGCTTTTGACCACAAACCATTCGTTGCAGGCGTCAAAGAGGCATTTTCACAATTTTAACACAATGTATATGTCCACAGCTGAAAGCAGTCACAGCCTACCGTAGGATTTGTACAAAAAGACGCATCTGAGTTTTCAACAGTCGACCACCATTTGACTTTCACTTTGGTTTGCAGGTAAATGACACAGACAAGACCGGGTATAGGACATAATTATTATTTATTTCGTCGTTCCTATAAGACGCTTTTCCAGCTCAAGAGCTGCTCAAGGCGCGACATCGTCACATGCTTCCTAATTATCACAGGGAGGTCATTCCAAGGATCACAAATTACACAAAAATCACAGTATACTTATTTGTATGCATAATAATAATAATAATAATAATATTAATAATAATAATAATAATAATAATAATAATAAAGGCCTCTTACTGTAAACCGACAGATGGTTTGATGGATGGATGGATGATGATGATGATGATGATGATGATGAAGATGATGATGATGAAAGTGATGATGATGATGATGAAGAAGATGATGATGAAGATGATGATGATGATGATGATGATGATGATGATGATGATAATAACGACGATGATGATGACGATGATGATGTACATTTGTAAGGCTAGCAGATGGCGAGAGAGGTACAGCACAAAACAGCAGGGATGACATACAACGCAATTCACAAATAACTCACAATATAAATTGCTCAATCAGAACAAATGCATTTGCGTTTATCTGTAGCTGCTTTTCCAAAATCACATATACATCCTCCTCCTCATTCTACTTCTGCTTCGTAATTCAGATACCTCGTGTCATCCTCCTTCTCCTCCTTCTTCTTCTCCTCCTCATCCTCATGCTTCTTCTTCTTCTTCTTGTCCTCCTTCTTCTTCTCATCTTCGTTCTTGCCCTTCTTCTTCTTCTTCTTCTTCTTCTTCTTCTTCTTCTTCTTCTTCTTCTTCTTCTTCTTCTTCTTCTCATTCTCCTCTTTCTTTTTCGTTTTCTCTGAGTGTAGCGTGCTCTGAGACTACTGTCTATACCCGACGTGTGGCCTTTTTTGGTTAATCGGGATGAGAAGGAAAGGGAACATTTAAAAGACATTCGGAGTATCTCTTCCACCATCTTGTGTCCTTCCACCCCTCTTTCCCCCCCCCCTCTCCTCAAAAAAACAAACAAACAACACACACAAACAAACCAAAAAACTTTCATCAAACGAAAATCTAATTACAACAAAAATATTGTCTCGGTCCACTCAAAGCTCAGTTTCAGTCACGTGGTCTGTCAGCTGATCGACAATGTCTGCAGTGCTTGGTGGGATTTCTTTTACCCAGCATGCTCCAATAATATCCAACAGCTGCAAAACAAACCGATATGCCAAGTTTAGCGAATCGTGTTTGGTTGGACTATATGAATCAATATTTTCACACTCAAGAGAGAGAGTCTATCAATAGTAATTACATCATCATCATCATCATCATCATCATCATCATCATCATCATCATCATCATCATCATCATCATCATCATCATCATCATCATCATCAACTACAACAACAACAAGATACAACAACAACAAGATACAATTTGACGTGTGAGCAATATAATGCAAACACGAAACATGACAAGTTTAATAGCATACTCCACAAATAAAACATCAGATATAACATCACCATTCAATCACATACACTCAGACACAACAACAACAGCAACAAAAACAACAACAGCATCATCATCATCATCATCATCATCATCTTTAAAACATCAACAACAATAACACATCACCTTCACGCCAATGGTTCCAAAGTTACCGCTGTGCTGTAGACGACGTCTCAGTTTCTCGAAGCTTCGCGGATCGGCGGGCAGCAGCTCATCGGAACATAGGAAGCCGCCCGCTTTATCGCTCAGGGTTTCTACGTAGCGCACGTGCTTGCTATCCGTGCCTCGCAGCAATGGCGGACCTGTAGGCGAACCACGAATCTTATTACCGAAAACATTGACAGGAACAAGACAACAAGACGCTTTAATCCGAAAGTCAACATTACAACGTTACAGTTACACCATCAAACTAAGCTTACTCATTTTCTTTTCTTTTTATTCTCCCAAGTCCATGTAACGAAAATCTACAAATAAATTAAATTAAATTAAATTACATTAAAAAACACATATGAACTAAAAAAACAAACAAATCAATACATATATTTTACTCTTCCGGATGAGAGTATTAACCCGGGTCTAGTCTGTGCAGCCAAAACATTCCAACGCATGGACTTTAAAGATACTGACGCTCATGTCCTAGACGGTGGGAGCACCGGAAACAGCAATATACCCAGCATGCGCTATAGGTCCTGTTCCCCTCCCCTCTCCTCCCTCATTCCCCTGTCGGTGGTGCTGCTCTTGCAGCTGTCGCGCTTTCTTTGAGAAAGCCATCCGATTGTCGGTTTGGAATTGCCTTTGTAAAATATTTATTTTCACAACTTTCAACTAAATAATCTTTATGTAGCAGCATATTTTCTAAATAATAATTTGTTTACAAACAATGTAAGATTTCTCTAAATAATATATTTTTGTTCCGTAAATAAGTTATTATTCAATTCAATTCAATTCAATTCAAACAACTTTATTTATCCAGATTTGGCAATTACAATGGGGGTATGAGTGCTCTCTAATTATTTAAAAAAAAAATCACAACAATATCTGATAAACATGAGGATGTCTACAAACAATACAACTTGCACAAAACACAGCGGCAGCCCCCCGACACCATCCGCACATACACACTGCCCATGCACACATATACATCCAGTTCATAGACATTTACCCAACACAGGCATACATCACCAGCAGCACTCACCACAGACACAGGCATAAAAATAACAAGGTAGAAGATTCATTAAAGGAAAAAGCAGCTAAGATTAGTTATTATCAGGCTAATTGCTTTTACTTTTAGTTTTATGCATTAATTATTCTTACTCTTGTTCATCAACTGTATTGCATGAGGCACAAACGATTTTAAATACCGATTGGTCTTGCACTGTGGCATTTTAAACCTCCTCCCAGATTGCGTCAAAACAAATTCCTCAGCTAGCGCATGATGTGGCATAGAAATAATCGAAACAGCCCTCCTAAGTGTTTGTTGATCACAAAAAGTACTCAGGTCTCTTTGCCTGTCACCAATTATTTTTAAACATATATTTACTATTGAGTGCAGACTGTTCTTATCATGTACAGAAAGGCTGTTAAACCAGCAGACAAATGAAAAACACAACAAGCTTTCTATGTAAGACTGATAAAAAAATATATTGTTTCGGTAAATAAATAATGATATAGGTAAATAAGGCATTGTTGCTAAATAAGGAATTTATATGTAGCCGACCGCTGTTCGCTACTGGTGCGGTATTTCTATCCCTAAACCTTACTAGTCATGTAGTATGCTATCTTGACCGTTTTCGTGTAACGTGTTTAGCCGACGCGTCGTCTGCTACACGCACAGCCTTTGTTTAAACTTACTGCCAAATGCGACACCTTGTCAGAGCCGTACACTAGCCCCCTTTTATTTCTGTCCATCAAATAATTATTATGTAGCTAGCCTTAGATATTATTCTTATGGAATGTTGTATGAATTTAGTTTATATTAGAGTAGTTAAGGCCGAGATCGCTAGTCCCAGTGATGTAACCTGCGATAACACTGTGTTTGTAGCTTGTGTTAGTGTGTACATAGAGATTCATGATTTGTAAGAGTTACAGATAAGTCATGCATTTTATTTGTATATAGTTAGCCAGATTGGACATTAAGCTTTTAGAGCATGTAATACGTATGGGTTTTTGGTATGTCTTAAATGTATCATTTGTATCTTTTTGTGAACTTGTGTGCTTAAGGTCGTACTTTGAGTCGCGTATTTTCGAAGTTTATTATTTATCTGTACCTTGTATGAATAATTCATGTACATATTTGGGAAGCTTGTTTTATGCCCTTTCTGGTGATGTGTATTATGTTATGTTTTGATTTGTATTAGGCCAAAGGCGAGCGGGATTTGTAAATTGAAAATAACACAAACTTGGCCCACAGGCACTTACTTAAGGCTCCGCGAGTGGCTCGCGCATGTGCGTCTCCGCTAAGGCTGGCGCTGTATGATAAAAACCGACTGACCCCCCAGTCGGAGGGGCAGTGAGACGGCAGACACGGGCCGACACAGAATGTACATACTACTGTAAATGACTGTCTGTTCCGTGGCTCAAAATTATTCACTCAGAAATAAATGCTGGAAATAGAACCACATCTTCGATTGGTGTGCGAGTGTGAAAGAAAAGGAAAAGAGAGTCTTCTTCTTCTGTACTCCTACTACCAGCCTCCTCTAGAGCGCTCCGCTCTTCTTCCTACTTCTACCACCTACCCTCCACTCCGCTACATCGATCTGGCGCTGCGAGCAGGATCCCAGCTAACACGGAGCAGCAGTCATTGAAAGACCAAGACCAAGACTAACAACGGCGACCTCAAGAATTTTAACCAGAAGCCAAACAAGGATGGCGGAGCAGGACAGCAGTGTGCAACTCCCAGCTAGCACTGGACCGTCGGTTGCTGTGGCCACAGCTAACAACAGTCAACCTCCCTCCCAGGTGGACGGCAGCGGACCATCGAGTGACCGAGTGAGCGGCGTCCAAGACGTCAACGGCCCACCAGCCCTCACGCCACGCCTCTACGTGATGCCGCCTCCCAAGCTACCTTCTTTTTCGGGTGAGGACGGGCAGGACTTCGAAGATTTTCAAATGGAGGCCACCCGAATCCTGAAGAACTGTCACCCGCCGGGGAGAACTTCCACCTCCTCCTGGAACCCCCAACGGACCTGACTGAACCAGCATCAGATACAACGAAGGGTGTCGATGGTGCGGGAGAAGGACTAGACCTCTTGTTTGGATATCCGGACGTTGCACCCCCGACCATTCCTCCCAACCTGACGCCAGGCAGGACATCTGGGACTAAAGATCTAGCGTCCCAAGTGTCGACACCACGCCCGGGTCCTGCGCCAAGAAGATCACTGCGTCTAGCACAGAAAACAGTCTCCGATACCTAGCCTCTGGTATGTACATAATGACACTGTAAAGTAGTATGGGAATACTCTCAGATACGGACTTTTATTTTAATGAGACAACTAAAACAATTCTGTGTAGATATGATTTTTTTTTATTGTCTGTGTAAATACTGTTTTTTTTGTGCTATTTTAATAATGTATCATGCGTTAGTTATGTCCATCGATTTTGAGCATTGTTGCTAAACATATACAGTTTTGTAGAAATTAACATGTGTACGGTGTACGTGTAGAATAGAATAGATATTAGGGAAATAGTACTGTTTAGAGCTTTGATGTTTACGGCAGGATGTTTTGTAAAGGCAGGTAAACTGTACATGATTCGCATTTTGTTATGATGTTAAATATGGACCTTTTTGAGATACTGGACTCCCTGTCAAATACATAGTCAGTCATCCCATTAGGCGATGCCAAGTTCATATTTTAACGTTTTCTGGTTAGGTCAGATTCGTGTCGTAAAGGACGAGTCATAGGGATTGTTGTTGTTATCCTGACTTAAGATGTCGGATGGTTTCCACGGGCAAGTTAATGCCTTGGCCCAGTGATGCTATTCAAGTAGCAGCACATCTGCTCTTGAGTACAGTTTCTCAGCGCGGACGCTGAGTGGTTAAAAAGCCGGTGCGAATGTAGCCGACCGCTGTTCGCTACTGGTGCGGTATTTCTATCCCTAAACCTTACTAGTCATGTAGTATGCTATCTTGACCGTTTTCGTGTAACGTGTTTAGCCGACGCGTCGTCTGCTACACGCACAGCCTTTGTTTAAACTTACTGCCAAATGCGACACCTTGTCAGAGCCGTACACTAGCCCCCTTTTATTTCTGTCCATCAAATAATTATTATGTAGCTAGCCTTAGATATTATTCTTATGGAATGTTGTATGAATTTAGTTTATATTAGAGTAGTTAAGGCCGAGATCGCTAGTCCCAGTGATGTAACCTGCGATAACACTGTGTTTGTAGCTTGTGTTAGTGTGTACATAGAGATTCATGATTTGTAAGAGTTACAGATAAGTCATGCATTTTATTTGTATATAGTTAGCCAGATTGGACATTAAGCTTTTAGAGCATGTAATACGTATGGGTTTTTGGTATGTCTTAAATGTATCATTTGTATCTTTTTGTGAACTTGTGTGCTTAAGGTCGTACTTTGAGTCGCGTATTTTCGAAGTTTATTATTTATCTGTACCTTGTATGAATAATTCATGTACATATTTGGGAAGCTTGTTTTATGCCCTTTCTGGTGATGTGTATTATGTTATGTTTTGATTTGTATTAGGCCAAAGGCGAGCGGGATTTGTAAATTGAAAATAACACAAACTTGGCCCACAGGCACTTACTTAAGGCTCCGCGAGTGGCTCGCGCATGTGCGTCTCCGCTAAGGCTGGCGCTGTATGATAAAAACCGACTGACCCCCCAGTCGGAGGGGCAGTGAGACGGCAGACACGGGCCGACACAGAATGTACATACTACTGTAAATGACTGTCTGTTCCGTGGCTCAAAATTATTCACTCAGAAATAAATGCTGGAAATAGAACCACATCTTCGATTGGTGTGCGAGTGTGAAAGAAAAGGAAAAGAGAGTCTTCTTCTTCTGTACTCCTACTACCAGCCTCCTCTAGAGCGCTCCGCTCTTCTTCCTACTTCTACCACCTACCCTCCACTCCGCTACATATATAAATTTAGAAATGTTTTTAACTAATGATTTATTTACCTATATAATGCTTTATTTACCATACTTAGCTAAACAATGTATTATTTACAAGATGTTATTAAATAATGCATCATTTACGTAAACAGTTTAGGGACTGCCATTTTCATTATTTAGGGGATTCGCAGGTATATGTCGAATTACAGTGAGGTTATGTCGTAGTGATAAGAAAATAGCAAAATCGTTTTTTTACGCGATTTAAAATGATGCCACTGCTTAATTTCACTCTGTTTTTTATTTGTTCGCAACAGTATTAATATACCAAACTGCAACGGTAACGACTTCGGAAAAGAGAAATCCATCATTATTTCTGCATTGGCATCATTGCCTTCAGAGTACGTCCGCCATGTTTCTTGTCAGTCCGACCTGTTCCTGGTAGTTTCAAATAAGCTGAAACTTTCTGTTTGAAATTAAAACATAATTCATCTTAAAAGAACAAACGGAAACACAGTCTCAAAACCGTTTTTGGGTAATTAAGAACAAAAAGAAAGTTTTTTGTTTTCTTATAGCGGAGATACTCAAAAACTGAACACTCCCGCACAAACTAACCTTGACCTTTCGTTTGTGATCGGGAGTTACAGAAGTTTTATCTTCGAATTTCTAGAGTGAGTTATCCTATCCTATCCTGTCCCATAACCCGAAGGTCGTAGGGGCACCACAGATGATCGCTTAACCAGCATACTCCATCTGTCTCTGTCCTCAGCAGCCCTCATGGCTTCGCTCAGTGTCAAACCAGTCCATTCTCGAATGTTGTCCTCCCACCTCTTTTTCGGTCTCCCCCTTCTTCTACCTCCTTGCACTGTGCCTTGCAGAATGGTCTTTGCAAGGCCTGATGATCTGGTGACGTGGCCATACCATCGGAGTTTCCGTTTCTTCACCACTGTGAGCAGGTCATCGTGTTGTCCAATGGCTTGTGTGATGGTCTGTCGGACTTCAACGTTGGTGTTGTGTTGGGTATAGGAAATGCACAGAAGTCTTCTGTAGCACCTCATCTCCATGCTTTGTATTCTTCGTTGGAGATCTGCTGTGAGGGTCCATGCTTCGCAAGCATATAGGAAGATGGAGATGACCAGAGAGCGCAGCAGTCTTACTTTGGAATGTAGACTGATGGTTCTGTCTTTCCAAATGGGCTTCAACCTTGTCAGGGCAGCAGTTGTTTGTGCGATCCTGGAGAGGACTTCCTGTCGAGACCCATTGTCTGACACAATGGCTCCTAAATATTTGAAGCTGTGCACTGTGTTGAGGGATTGGCCTTGTACTTTGATGTCCGTGTTGATGCCATTGGTGTTGTTGGTCATCATTTTGGTCTTTTCTGCACTTATTTCCATTCCATAAGCTCTGGAGGTGGTGTCAAGCCTCTGTACAAGCTGTTCAAGTTCTTGTTCCTCTCCAGCCAATCCATCAATATCATCCGCAAAACGAAGATTGGAGATTGCTCTGCCCCCTATGCTGACTGTGCCTTCGTGATCTGCAAGAGCATCTGACATGATGCGCTCTAGGAAGATGTTGAAGAGTGTTGGGGAGAGTAGGCACCTTGACGCACACCGATTGTTGTTCTGAACCAGTTCCCGATGACGCTGTTATGGAGGACTGCACTGGTAGCCTTGTCATACAGGCTTTTGATGACTTCTATAATTTTAGGGCTGATGTTGTACACTTTCATGGTTGCCCATAGAGCTGCATGCCAGACTCGGTCAAATGCCTTCTTGAAGTCTATGAACACATGATATAGATGTTGTTGGTGCTGTAGGTATTTCTCACAGATTATTCTGAGGTTGAAAATCTGTTCAGTGGTACTTCGCCCTGCCATGAATCCTGCTTGTTCTTCAGCTATGATTTGTTCAGCTTGTGGTTTCAACCTGTTGAGTATTATTTTCAGGAGGACCTTGCTGGGATGGCTGATGAGGCTGATGGTGCGGTAATTTTCACACTCCTGAAGGTTACCTTTTTTGGGAAGAGTGATGACAAGCGACTGGGTCCATGGTGTAGGCCATTCCCCACTCTGCCAGATCTTGTTACAGATAATGGTGAGAGCATCAGTCATCGCTTCTCCTCCTGCTTGTAGCAGTTCCGCTGGTATGTTGTCCACTCCCGCTGACTTCCCTTTCTTCAGCGATTGCACTGCTGCCTCAACTTCTTCCCGGAGAATTGGGAGGATTTCTTCTTCTTCTCTGCTCTCGGGACATGCTAGAACTGATGGGTCTCCATTTGGTGTATGGTTGTAAAGGTCAGAGCAGTACTCTGTCCATCTGTCCAAGACTTCTTGTTCTTCTGTAAGGCAAATGCCAGACTTGCTTTGGATAGTGGAGACTTTGGGCTGTTTAACACTTGTCAGCCGCTTCACAGTCTGGTAGGCCTTCTTGCTGTTGTTCTTGTTCAGATTGTTCTCTATTTCCTGGCATTGATCTTCTATCCAGTTCTCCTTTGCTGTGCGCATGCCTTTTCGGATGTCATTGTTGATTTTTCGGTAGACATCAGCTCCCTGTGAGGTGTTCTTTTTCTTTTTTTAACTCTCTTCGTTTATCACACAGATCCAAAAGTTCAGGTGTGATCCACGGCTTCTTCTTTGGTCGGTGCTTGCCAAGGATCTCAGTGGCGGCATCTGTTACAGCTGAGTTGAAGGTATTGGTCATGGTGTTGACATCTACTTCGCCTGCCCCAAAAATAAGCAGTGGTGCAAATTTCCCTCCAATTGTGGCCTGAAATATTTTTGCCACCTCCAGGTCTTGCAGTTTGTCCAGGTAGAACTTCAGCCTAGTGCACTTTGCTGTATTTACTCTCTTCAAATTGAGCCGGAAAGACATCATCACGAGATCGTGGTCACTTCCAATGTCTGCTCCTGGAAAAGTGCGTGTCCTGCCAAGGTTGATGCTTGATCTGAAGCGTTTCTTGACCATGATGTAGTCGATCTGGTTGTGATGTTCCCCGCCGGGACTGTGCCATGTCCATCGTCTGGATTTTTTGTGGAGACCAAGCGTGTTTGCCAGTACCAGATTGTTGTATCTGGCAAACTCCAATAGCCTCAGACCCCTGTCATTTGTCTCGATGTTGCAGTGGGGTCCGCATGTGTCTCCCCAGTTGTGGTGCGCATCTTGGCCAACCTTGGCATTCCAGTCGCCTTGCACTATGACTATGTCCTTCTTCGGCACTTGGTCAAGGGCCGCCTGTATATTTTCATAAAAATCCTCCACTTCGCTGTCTTCATAGTCTGATGTTGGAGCATAGGCCTGGATGATGGTAATGTTGAAAGGGGTTGCTCTCAGACGGATGGTAATGAGTCTACTGGAGACTGGGCGGCAACCCATGACAGTGGCTAGAATGTTCTTGTGGACCAAGAATCCAACGCCGTGTTCGTGCCTGTCATCTCTACCGCTGAAATAGAGCTTGTGGCCTTTGTCAGTCGTTGTTTCACCTAGGCCTTTCCAGCGCAGTTCGCTGATACCTAGAACGTTCCATCGATAGTGGTCCAGCTCGTGGGCCAGTTCTTCTAATTTTCCTTCCGCAGTTAGGGTCCTGACATTCCAGGTTCCTATGACGATGTTGTTTCTCGTGCGGATCTTGCTAATTTGTCCATCAGTAGCATACTTTTCACCTCCGTCCTGGTGGCCAACGGAAGGCGCGGTCCTTGTGTAGCCGGGCGACGACCGATCCGGCATGGAATTAGTGGATAGCCTCATCATGTGTTGTGTCTTGGGCAAAAAAAGACCTGGCAGGGCCCAATCCTCTCCAGGCTGTTGGCCACAGCCGAAATCCACGAATACAGTGTGGCTCGCCTTGGCCCTGAGCACGTGGTCGTTAAACCTGTAGTAACGTGAGGTTCCTCCGCCCTGGCCGGTGACTTCTGTGTAGAAGACTTTCGCCCAGTGATGCCGTGCTAACATCACCCCTGTTAGTCGCCTCTTACGACACGCCGGGAAACGTTGGGTCTATTCTATTTGCCCGAACCCACAGAGCAAGAGTGAGTTATGTTAACAAATAATAATTAACACAAATTTTAGATAAACAATCTTTGGACTGCCTTGAATTTAAATATAGAAAGCAGTAAAATGATAAAGACCAAGTTTTCAAGTGAATCCTGCAATCCCCTAAATAATGAAAATTGCAGTCCCTAAACAATGAATTGTTTACGTAAATAATGCATTATTTAGCAAAATCTTCAAAATAATATTGTATTCAGCAAATTCTGCTAAATAATGCATTATACAGGTAAACAAATCAGTTTCTAGAAACATTAATAAATAATACTTTAATTATTTAACACAATCTGCTAAGTAATGCATTATTCAGGTAAAAAATTGTTTTATTTAGCAACAAGGCCTTATTTACCTATATCATGATTTATTTACCAAAATGATACCAGCAATTTATGGAAAAATAAATATATTATTTAGAGAAATCTGACATTGTTTGTAAACAAATGATTATTTACAAAATATGCTTCTAAATAAAGTGGTCCGAAAACTCCTTAAAAAAAATCGCAAATAAATATATGTGTGTGTGTTACTCATTTTGTTTGCCTATTATTCACCCAAGTGATTTAGACATTGAAAATAAAACAATAGCATATTAATAAACAAATTTAAATAATTATAATTAACTATATCAAATAATCAACTCATTAACTAGAACAACAGAGAAAAAATACATAAAATAAAATAACCCTCCCTCTTTCTCTCTTTCTTTGCTACACACCTGTGATTATACACATGGACCCTTCATTCAATATTCAATATTTCAATATGCAAATAAATATTTTACAAAGAAAATTATATATATAGGCCACATAAGTGGCGTATAAAATCAAATTCAAAAACTACCATTCCACTAGCGACATGCTTCTAGTTCGCACGTCAGAAAAGAGAAATGCAACAAAACAAAAGTATTCCAGAAAGACGTCTTTGAAGACTGAAGGAAAAAACGTTCTGGGAAAAACACACACACACAACTAAATGATCAACACAGCAACAACGATAGAGGCAACGGTAACAATTATAGCGACGGTTATATATTTATATATTTATTTATAGGATAGGATAGGATAGTTATATATTTATTTTTTTATATTTATTTATAATGTATGATATATATTTATTAGGTATTTATTTAAATATATATCCTTGCGAGCATATGTGTGTGTGTGTGTGTATGCGTGCGAGCGCCTAAGTAGTGGCTGCTGAGGGTGAAGGTTGTGCCGGTGGTGATGATGATAATGATGACGATGTTGACTTCAAGGATGAAAATAGTGATGCTGACGATGACGAAAATGAGGACGACGATAATAATGGCAACTCTTGACGATGGTTATGTCAAGAACAATAACGATACTGAAAACTGACAACTGTTGCAATCCCCACAAAACCCCCATCACTCCCCGCCCCCACCACCCACTCCCTCTACCTGTTTCCCCCTAAAGCAACAACTCACCTTCCTGGCTGTGACTGTCGTGGTCCTTGGTGCTGACTTCGGTGATGGTGGGGAGCATAGCCAGCTGTCTGATGGCGACTTCATCCAGCCCCATCCCAGCGTCCATCACACTTTGTCCTCCTCCTTTGTGGCCTTGCTGCTGGCAGAACATTCTGTCAATCACTAACTCGGCTTCGCGGTTCAAGTGGGCGTCGCGATGCAGGCCTTCCACCGGCCCAACATCTTTGGTGGTGTTACCGTTGTGGCTGTGGTTGTGGCTCCTGTAAGGCGGGCGATCCGCTGGCGGTTTAGGGGCAGGAGGCTTCAGTGCCTTGACTGACAGTTCCGATTCTGGGCGATTCAAAAAGGCCTTGGCCTCCTCTCCGCTCAAGGGTCCTCCTGTTTCGTCAGGGATTTCTCGGATGATGTCCTCCAGGGAAGTAATGGTGGGAAGTTGAGGGAAATGGTGCAGACGAGGGTCTTGGTGGCGCGGGAGGTCATCCTCGGCCCGTTGTACCATCTCTATGCGTCGTGATGCGGAAGCAAGGGGTCGGTGTTTACCGTGAGGCTGCCTAACGGGGCTGTTCTTGCTGGAGGCGGAGTCCGTGCTGTCGAAAAAGCCTTGGGACTCCAGGTCTTGGTACAGAGCATCTTCTTCTTCTTCGATCACTTCCACCTCGTCCACTCCGCCTGGGGGCCAAGGGTGCCTGGCAGATAGCCGGTCGCGGAGGTTGGCAGTTCTGGGCGAGTCCGCGTCATCCACTCTCGACACTCTGAGCGGGACGCCTTTCTTGGTCAGCTCTCTGTAGCGCCTGGAGGCTGCGCTGCTGCTGCCTTTGCTGCTGCTACTACTGCCGCTCGCGTGGCTAAGAGTGCGGTGGTGATGGTGGTGGTGGTTGGGGTGGTGGTGTCGATGGTGGCGGTGTTTGGCGGGTGGACTGAGGGCGTTGCTAGTAGCGAGGTGAGGTTTGTGAGAAGACGGATACTGTTCGTCAGGCCCCAACACGTCTTCGTTGGTTTGTTTGGTGGCCGGCAATTTGCGGCGATGCATTTGCACGTCGTAGGACGAGAAAGAGTTGCTGTTGCTCCACGTCCCGACTGACGACTCTTCCTGAGACTCCGAGTGCCTTCCTGGACTGTGAGGGGCATGGCAGCCAGAACACGAACACGTGCATGACCCTGACCCAGTTACCGTGTCTGATTGACAGCTGCACGTGCACATTTCTGACGAATGTTGAGGTGAGGCTGGCGTTGCAGCGGTGGCGTCATAGGACACGTCACTTATAACGGAAGCACTGTCTTCATCAAAACCGCTGTCCGCGATCTTCAAACCAGGCACCGCTTTGCTGCCAGTCCCCGCTCCTTCCTTTCCGCCCCGCTTGTCCGCCGCGGCCTGGGTGGGCACCGGAGGGTCTCTGACTGATTCGGCCTGTGAGGAAAGTGATGTCAGCTCCCCGCTCGTTAATGACGTGTCTCTGTGATGGTGACGGTGACAACTCATCATGCTGTCGCTGCTGCTGAAGCTGGACAATTTGCCCATTAGGGCCGTGTTGGGTTTATCAGCCTGGCGGTTCTGTTCCCCTGCCTTTCTCTGCATCACGGCGTGCTCTGATGCTTCGGACGGCATCATGACCTGTCCCTGACTGCCGCAACGTCTGGGGGACAGAACGTTAGTCTCTTCTCTGTGCATGTTGTCGTAAGCATCATCACCACCACCACTATTAACCCCAACTTCATCCGCCATCTCTACTTCCATTTCATGTTCACATCCGTTCTGTTCTTCTTCGTCTTTTCTGAAGGCCGCGTTGTGGGTCGCGTATTTCTGTTCAACCAGCTTGCCGCTTGCGCCCCTCTGTTCTCGGGGAGCGCTTTGGGCTTTACTACTACTGTTCCCGTGGCGGGCGATGCTGTTGCCTCTGCTCAGGGCACGCACCAGCTGATTGTGGGCTTTGCTCTTCTTGAAAGAGCTGCGGAGCTTCCAGGCGCCGGATGTGGAGGAAGCTGAAGCGCTGAGGGGCCGAGCCTTGTCCGTTCTCTTTCCCCCTTCCTCTGTGGTCGATGCCCCTGCGGCGGCAGTCTGGGGACGCGGGCTTTGGACAGAAAGAGGACAACAGATTAATCATTAATTAATCAACTATTCACCAATTGTACATACTCACCTATTTTACAATGGCTGTATTTATATTGCTGCTATACGTGTGAATGTATAGAGGACTTATACTGGGATCCCTTTTTTCTGAACCCCTCTCTCTCTCTCTCTCTCTCTCTCTCTCTCTCTCTCTCTCTCTCTCTCTCTCTCTCTCTCTCTCAAAATCACTTGTGGCAGTTATATAACGATTCTCACGGTGACCCTTTCAAGTGAAGACATTGTTGATTAAACAGTTGATGCAGCAAAACCGAACTATCTATAGCTCAGTGTTTCCAAAGAAGATTTTCCATCAAAAGTTGATAGTATTACACTGCCGTGTACATATGTACCTGGTAAGATGACTTTTAAAAACAGGTATCGTTTATTTGTGTTTGGCTTTCATTAAATTAATTTGATTTTATTCCCGTAATTTTAGTTTAAATGTGTTTATAACTTAATATGTTGCCTTATATCACAAATGTGAATAGACGTTACATAGGGACAATAAAGTTTAAAACAAAATAAAATAAAAAATAACACAAATAAACAACTAACTAACTAAGTAAATAAATAAAAGAGAATGATTTACATTACATTACATTACATGATTATTGCTTTAGGTTCAGCGGACTCTTCCGAGCCAAATCAGAACCGGACAACCCCCGATCCGCATAAAAGATCTGCTGAAACAACCCTAGTGGTAAAACTGAAGGCTCTCCACCAGCCAGTCACTTTACAATAAAGACATCCCACGCAGGGGACGCTGAGGCTATACTCTAATTTATCGAACCCCCGTTTGCAAAAAGAGTCTTGTCCTGGAAGAGTTTTCAAGAAAAAAAATAGGTGACTGGTCTAGCGAAGAAGAAGATAGTATAGCAGATTGGTAGAACAGAGCAGGAATGAGAAAGAACAAATGAGGAAGACAGAGACAGTGGGAATTTAAAGCACTCAATTTCCAGAAAGGGGGAATACTATTTATACTGAAACCCCCGGCACCCCCACGGGGAAAAAGAGAAGACATATAGAGGTCCAGCAAGAATGTGAAATGTCAACTGTGTATAGCAAACATGTTGATGTTTTTGTTTCAAAGCCTGCAAGGCATGTGTTCATTTCTCAGAGTGAGATAATACAGATTTTCTGGATCTTGTATGTTTCTGATTAGTGTAAACCCAATGTAAAACTGTAACCCACTGTAAACCAAACCTGTGTAAATGGTGTAAGTAATAGGCCTATTTCGCCAATGAGAACAACGTAGGCCTAAGCAATTTAAGCCGCAATATTTGAAATGAAACAGATGATACAAAAAATTAATAAGAATGCGCGTGCGCTACGTGAAGTATAGTTTGTGTTTGTTAGTTTGGTAGCTGTTTGTGGACTCCCAACTCGCCTGAGAGCATCGTCCTGCTGCCCTTTGGGTGTGGACGTCACCGCAGCTCTTGGCGTGGAAGGTCTTGACCCGGCCTTACCCTCCACAACCAGTCCTTGCAAGGACAAAGGACGAACATTCATTTTAATGACAGCATGCAAGGACAAACGACGATCATTGTAATGACAAAATGCATGGACGAAGGACAATCGTTTAAATGACAACATGCGAAGACAAAGGACAATCAAGTACAAAGGAAAATCATTGTAACTGATGACAGCATGCCAGGACAAACGAGAATCATTTTAATGGCAGCATGCAGGGACAAAAGACAATCATTTTAATGACTGCAGGCAGGGACAAATGACAATCATTTTAATGATAAAATGCAAGGACAGAAAAAGATCATTTCAACCCCTGTAATGTATGCGAAAGTGTCATGGAACGTAAATCTAAAAGATCATTTCAATGACAGCATGCAAGGACAAAGGACAATCATTTTAATGACAGCATGCAAAGACAAAGGACGATCATTGTAATGACAAAATGCAAGGACAAATGACAATAACTTTAATTATAAAATTTAGACCAATTTCACTGTGTTTTCACAAGAACTTGAAATCGACGCCTGCAAAAATATAGTGATCACAGAATTACAAGTACGAGCGCATTAGATAACACTACTGCTACTATAACTACTAATCGCCAACTTTGGCAAGTCGATCGGGTGAATAGTCCTAAACAATAATTGTACTTACGCATGAACGAGACTATGCGCCAAAAGTAGTCATACACATCAAGTGACAGCTATGACATGCGCACTACTGAAAATCAAGAGCAATAACCCATTGTGCAACATGGTTCTGCAGCGTCTGGAAAGTTACCTACCTTATTATATCATTCCCTTTCCTCTGCCTTACCTTGCATTGCCCTGGAGAATTTGAGTTTGGGCCACTCCTTCTCCACTTTGGAGAAGTTGCCAGTGCGGACTCGAACCTCGTAATCTTGGAGAATCTGCTCCACTTTGGCGTCGTCTCGCGCACGCAGCATCTGCCTCAATGACTTGTCGCCTTTTCGGAGCTCCTCTTCGTCTTTCATGCCTGGCGACACACACACACACACACACACATACATACAGGAGTTGATCCCGTTAAGCGGTCTTTAACAATTTTCCATCATTACGCTGCCGGTATATATCTGGCTACCGAACAGCTCTATGAACTCCAAATTATTCCAAATTATGGAATTTGCTTCGTTTTTGCATTCTAAGAGCTGTGGTATATAAATTATTTCTCTAAAGCAACAAACATGGAAGTGTGATTTCTTACCATCATTGTGCAGCCATTGTGTGTGACCTCTTTGGCACTAACATTATGTGGTCATTGTGTGTAAGCTCATCTGTATCAACATTATGTGGTCATTGTGTGTAAGCTCATCCGTATCAACATTATGTGGTCATTGTGTGTAAACTCATGTGTACCATCATTATATGATCATTTTGTGTATGCTCATTTGTACTAACTTTATGCGGTCATTGTGTACCATCATTAAGTAGTCATGGTGTGTAAACTCTTATGTACCATCATTATGTAGTCATTGTTTGTAAGCTCATCTGTACCAGTATTGTGTAGTTAATTTGTGTAAACTCTTATGCATTATTACCAGGCGGTCTGCAGGTGTACCATCATACTTATAAAGATGTTACATTCTAAAATCACATAATTTGTAAACTGATTTCAAATACATTGAATTGAAATCTTCAAAAAGACTTTATTGTAAATCTTTAGTGGATTTTAGTTAACTAGCAGTAGAACATGTTAAAGACATTTGTATTATGATGCTGAGAATATGAATAAACTTTTCTTGACTCACTATGAAAACTGCTTTGAAGTTTGATGCAGAATGTGCTTTAAAAAAACTTATGTAATCGTAACTGAGCTGAGCAACAGAATGAGAAAAAGATAGAGAAAAAGAAAACACAAATCGGTCAAATGGCTTCAGTATAAATGTATTCAAACTGTAATACATATTTTAATGTTCAAACAACTGGTAGCGTGCAGTACTATGGACAAGACATAAACATGTGTGGTTTGCAGACAGTGGCAATGGGTGAGCTGGCATCTCAAAGATAGAAAATCACACTGGTTTTGCTTGCTTGCTTGATTGATTAATTGTTGCTTTAGGTCCAGCGGACTCTTCCGAGCCAAATCAGGACTGGACAACCCCCGATCCGCATAAAAGATCTGCTGAAACAACCCTAGTGAGAAAACTGAATGCCCTCCACCGGCCAGTCACTTTACAATAAAGACATCCCACGCAGGGGACGGCTGAGGCTTTACCCCAACTACTCGAACCCCCGGTTATAAAAACAAAATAGAATACAAACATCATTATAAATTATGAACAAAACACATACATATAAAATGCCTACAGTGCTAAATAATAACATCATAGGAAGCCCCAGTGACCACCCGGCAGAAAGCGTCCAATACTCCCAAGCTGATCCAACAGACCTCATACACAAACAAGGAGTCTTGTCCAGGAAGAGTTTTCAAGAAAAAAGGTAGGTCATTGATCTAGCGCAGAAGAAGATAGTATAGCAGAGTGATAGGACAGAATGATTGATTGATAGTTGCTTTAGGTCCAGCGGACTCTTCCGAGCCAAATCAGGACCGGACAACCCCCGATCCGCATAAAAGATCTGCTGAAACAACCCTAGTGGGAAAATTGAATGCCCTCCACCGGCCAGTCACATTACAATAAAGACAGTCCCCTATACGCTACTGTGTCCGGGGACGGTAATCTACCCACTGAACTGAACTGAACGCTGAGGCTATACTCTTAATTTATCGAACCCCCGTTTACAAAATTGGAATAAAAATATGATAAAATATTAAAACAAAACACATACATATAAAATGCCTACATTGCTAAATAATATCATAGAAAGCCCTAGTGTCCATTTGGCAGAGAGCGTCCAATATCCCCAAGCTGACCCAATACACAAACGAGGAGTTTTGGGAGAGTTTTCAAGAAAAAAGGTAGATGACTGGTCTAGCGAAGAAGATAGTAGAGCTATAGAACAGAGTATGAATACGAAAACAACAAAGAAGAAAGACTGCTACAGTGGGAATTTAAACTACAGCACTAAATTTTCAGAAAGTGAGGATGCTATTCATACAGAAACCCCCGGCCACTCCATGGTGGTGTTACTTCCAACACACACAAAAATAAAAAATAATCAGTCAACTAACAAGAAAATGTAACAAAAAAATGTGGTTTTTTTAATTTAAAAAAGCACATATTTAACAACAAAAAACAAAAACAAAAAAGTGGGGAAAAAACCTACAACAACACTAATTAAAAAACATAAAAATCAATAAATTGCACATTTTGCAGACATTTTTACATACGCACTGAACGCACATTCATCACTCAGACATGCAAAGTCACTATTAGAAGATGGAAAGGGAATCTAATTTTAATTTTGAAATGTTTAGATTGACTGCATCCAATATTTTTATTGAAGGGAGCGAGGAAACCAGAGTACCCAGAGAAAACCAACAGTGACCTGAAAAGCCTCGTACCTAAAAGTCGCACAAGTTCATCCCTTGATATTTGATATTCGAGCTTCGATATTTTTATTTACACTGCCCAAGCACGAACATCGACATAAGAGATTCGGCTATTAATTTGCATAACTTCGTGTAACATAAAATTAATATGGGTGCTTGGGCTGTGTCAATAACGAATGGTGGTTTAATTGAATGAATGATTACAAGTACATCAATGTCTTATCAATTTCCTGAAAACCTGTAGCAGACTACTTAGTAAACAGGGCAACATACAAACCATTATTTCAAAGTGCTGCAGTCACACAGAGCTGTGCACGGTATCTACTATGATTGCTAAAGGATGCTCTAAAATAAAATAGAAAGATCATTCAAACACTGAACCATTTCACTATAAGTATTTAGGGCACTGTTCGGGATGCATATTTGCAGACAATAGGACAGAGCTGCTCAAAGTGCTGGCCGATACAGGATCTAGCCAAAGCGGCCCAAGGCGCCAACCTGCAACCTCTGGGCGCATAGTCTGATGCTCAATCTGCAACCTCTGGACATATAGTCTGACTCTCAAACGACTGAGCACAATCCTGGGCGATGAGGTATTGGACCTAGTTGAGTGCAAAGTGTATTTAGGTAGCTGGCACTCGCCCAGCTAGAACATGAGCGTCAAGATCTTTAAAGTCCGTGCAATGGAATGCATGCATGCAAACTTGATCTCAGTTTATACTCTCATCTGAAATACTAAAAGAAATGTTATCCTTTCCAATTGCCCACTGCATGCTTACCTAAACTAAACACTTCAAAATATAATCGATTTTTTTCACGCGCACCCAACTGTCTTAATTATGTTCATGGCATTGTACATGTGCCCTTGACCCATCCAGCTCACACGAAATCTCTATTACCAATCATATTTGGCACTCACCCTAAGACAAGCATACATTTAATTTTGATCTTTAACGATTCTTACATCTCATGAAAACTGACAGTGGACGCATCAAAATATTGATTACACCTCATCAATAAAGATCATGCATAGTCCATTTCGCCATTTCCATTTGTTTGGTTACTGCTCCCTCTAAACATGACTCAGCACACTATTCAATTTCAACAAGTTAGATCGTCAGAATTTTTTAGCAACAATTTATTCACGGACTAGAGAAAGCAGTACCAGCACAATTTGTGTCCCCAACGATTCATGCTTTCAGTCACATACTGTCCTGTACAACGAGACGGAAATACTGTAAAATTACAGAAGGAAAGAACACTGAACGTTTACATTACATTACATAATTGTTGCTTTAGGTCCAGCGGACTCTTCTGAGCCAAATCAGGACCGGACAACCCCCAATCCGCATAAAAAAGATCTGCTGAAACAACCCTAGTGGGAAAACTGAATGCCCCCCCCCCCCCCCACCAGCCAGTCACTTTACAATAAAGACATCCCACGCAGGGGACGGCTGAGGCTTCACCCCAACTTATCGAACCCCCGTTTACAAAAACAAAATAGAATACAAACATCATTATAAATTATCAACAAAAAACATACATATAACATGCCTACATTGCTAAATAATAACATCATAGGAAGCCCTAGTGACCACCTGGCAGAAAGCGTCCAATATTACCAAGCTGATCCAACAGACCTCATACACAATTGATTGATTGATTGATTGTTGCTTTAGGTCCAGCGGACTCCTCCGAGCCAAATCAGGACCGGACAACCCCCGATCCGCATAAAAGATCTGCTGAAACAACCCTAATGGGAAAATTGAATGCCCTCCACCGGCCAGTCACTTTACAATAAAGACATCCCACGCAGAGGACGGCTGAGGCTTTACCCCAACTACTCGAACCCCCGGTTACAAAAACAAAATAGAATACAAACATCATTATAAATTATCAACAAAACATATACATATAAAATGCCTATATTGCTAAATACTAACATCATAGGAAGCCCTAGTGACCACCCGCCAGAAAGCGTCCAACACTCCCAAGCTGATCCAACAGACCTCATACACAAATAAGGAGTCTTGTCCAGGAAGAAATTTCAAGAAAAAAGGTAGGTCATTGATCTAGCGAAGAAGAAGATAGTATAGCAGAGTGATAGGACAGAGCAGGAAAGGGAAAGAGTAAATGAGGAAGACAGCGACAGTGGGAATTTAAAGCACTAAATTTCCAGAAAGTGGGGATACTATTTATACTGAAACCCCCGGCACCCCAAACAAGGAGTCTTGTCCCGGAAGAGTTTTCAAGAAAAAAGGTAGGAGACTGATCTAGCGAAGAAGACGATAGTATAGCAGATTGATAGAACAGAGCATTACATTACATTACATTACATTACATGATTATTGTTTTAGGTCCAGCGGACTCTTCCGAGCCAAATCAGGACCGGACAACCCCTTCCAATACCATGTAATGTGGACAAAAATGTTGGTCATTAGACAGAGACACTTGAATCCCAGCAAAGGTACAGAAAAACTATCATTATCAATAATGTTGTGCAACTGATTTTTCTGTACCTTTGCTGGGATCCAAGTGTCTCTGTCTAATGACCAACATTTTTGTCCACGTTACATGGTATTGGTATTGCTTACTATCCAAAAATCCTATTTGAATCAATTATAAAAAATATTTACATTATAATATTTATTTAAAAAAAACAACAAGAAAAAAATGCATGCGCACAAGCACACACATCACTTACGTGCAAGCACACCAATCACCCAGTTACATGCATATGAGAGCTAGTAGGCCTATGTCTCCACCAATCACCCAGTTACATGCATCAGAGCTTGTGGGCCTATGTCTCCACCAATCACCCAGTTACATGCATCAGAGCTAGTGGGCCTATGTCTCCAGCAATCACCCAGTTATATGCATAGCAGAGCTAGTGGGCTTATGTCTCCACAACCTCCCCGGCTGGTCATGATAAAAGTAAATAAAAACGAATACTTTTCCATGTACAAACTGTTTTTTCCTTGCCACTAGTTATATTCTAACATTCTTTATACTTCTCAATAGCTAAGGTAAAAATAATGAGTCTGAATCAGGACTGTAGAAATATCTACAGTTGGCAGGTAGAGGTGGTGGAGACGCAGGCCTACTAACTCTGCTACACAGTGTGATTGAACACCACATAAATGAGGAATGTACATGTCCATGGTATTCTCTCTCACCTCTCTTCACTCCAAAGCCAATAAAGTTTCTGAATTTTCCTTTCTTGCCAAGGTCGACAAACAAGTCGAAGGAAAGTGAAAGTGTTTGCTCGAACATTTCAACTTGCAAACACAATTTAGGCTGCTTGACCGTTTCTACCGGCACAGTTCTGCAGTTCAAAATATAGTTCTCAGTTTCACAAACCTAAAAAATAGTAGGGATCTTTCACACATACCACTTGATGCTACATGGGTCATTTTTGGTGCCATTCATATACAGGCAATTGCCTTGATCACAGAATTTTCAGTAATTGGTTTCAAACGACGTTCTACATTACATTACAAATTGTTCCACAAAACCACGCTGTCATCAAAGGTTGTCTTCACAGTGCATACACGCAGCCATTTAGTGCATGAAGTCTTTACCAGTGAAAAGGTTTAGTGTACTTAAAACATGAGGAATCACAACATCACACTATTTTTGGAGAGCTGCAATGGTGCAGTAGTGGACCATCAGTCTCAAAAGTCCAGAGTTTGGCATCTAGAAGTTTCTGAAGCAGTGCAGGTGTGACTGAAAAGAATCGAGTCCCTCATACACAGAGTTTGTACACAGTGTTTTTATCTAGCTGCGTTAGCTGTTGCTGTGGCCCGATTTCTTACAAAATCTTTGATGTTTTTCCAAGTTATGTGCCTGAGAACAGGTTCTTTTTGAAGGCAGTCTTCTATAACAGCTTTACCAGGTAAGGTGTGGAGGTGAATGTAGCGACCCAACTGTCGATAACAAGCTGCTACTTCCTCTTTACTCCATGGACGCCTGGCTGGATGCTCTGCAGAGAAACCCAAATGTTACTTCAGGGGCGTCGCACACGGGGGGGGGGGGGGGGGGGGGGGGGGGGGGGCAGGGGGGGCACCTGCCCCCCCAATAATTTGGCCAAATAAAAAAAAAAGAAAGAGAGAGAAAGAAGAAAAGAAGAAGAAGAAGAAGATTTCAATCGATAGAGGAAGGCAGGAAGAATCAATAATTAAAAAAATCACCATATTTTTAAACCGTAGTGTAAAGGGCTAACGTACGAAATAATATTACAATAATCTATTAGCATGTGCCTGTGTTTCACAACAAAATATTTCGTGGCGCACCGGGCAGCAGAGCTGGCTTTCGCTGTTTGAAAGAAGTGTCATTTCATCACGCAAAGAGCAAAATTAACAAAACAATGGAATCGTCTGTTTTCCAGGTTTGTTGATATCAATTATTTACTTTAGTCTGTAAAATGAGTAAGGCAAGGGTGAATGTGCAAGTGTCAATAAATAGTTGAGGTGCGCGATATTTTTTAATTTAGATTTAGTTTGTTGATAGGCCTACACGTGCACGTGCTTTGATCGCAAAAGGGGAAAAAAAGGACCCGTTCGCTTTTCTGGGGACAGATAACGTGGGCTTGACTGCTTTGATTATTACACCACCACCCCCACACCCCACCCCCCATTATAGGTTTCACTTGGTTTGTTTGTTTGTTTGTTTTGTTTGTTTATGTGTCCGCGAATAGATCTCCGATGTTTGTGGACTGAACTAGCTGAGATTTTGTTCATGGACTAGTAAGATCATCTGTGATCACAAAGACAAAAGGCACTCAGACAGACAGTATTTTGCTTTAGAGAAACTGCGAGTAATATACGCCCTAGTAAAACAAATTGATCAATTGACTGATTTTCTGAAACTGGTAGTGGAAGTGTTTGGTCATTATATGTATGCAATATGCAAAACGAGTTGTGATTTATAGAGAAGACACAATTTCAACCTAGATGATCTTGCGGCATGTAATTAATGTTCGTGTTTCCTGGTTTTAATCATTATCACATATCGCTAATCATGTATTTGTAGTTTCTGGAAATGAATCTTGTATTTTCAGTAAAGAAGAACATAAATAATTAAATGTTTTTACTCTCAGTCTTTCAGTTGGATGAAGGTACGAGGATATATTACAGGGTGCGTCCCGCTTGTCAGCCCCTCCCACCCCCCACCTCCCCGTCGACAGGGTTGCCCCCCCCCCCCCCCAATATTTTGGACCGTGCGACGCCCCTGTACTTGTTTACTATATAAAGCCCAACTGTGGTAATATTTTACAACCAACCGTAATTAGTAAATTGTGTGGGGTGGGAGGAAGAAAATAGGGAGGATGTGTGGGGGTGAAAGAGGGTGTCCACTAGGGATAAATCCATAGCTTCAAGAGTTTTTAAGATATAATGTGGAGATATTTCGAAGCACAATCAACAGGTTTTCTACTTTCTAGGTGCAGCCAATGAAACTGTCGGATAATTAATTATATTTACTAGTTTAGATGTGAATATCAATATAACATTTTCCAAGTATTTAGCAGTCAGGTGAAACTTTTTATTTACTGCAACAATGTGACAATGTTACGGATATAAAATTAAATGCTTTACTGTCATAAGCCAGCAGAATTCTAAAAAAAAAAAATTGTGGTCGGTGGTGTATTCCCGTCCTGTACTGTGCAATCAATACATGCTTGATACGGTCTAACAACCCCTGTTTTTAACTGACAGTACGAGTTCATTACAGCCACCTTAATAAACTGCACGGTCTCTTTGTTAATAAAGAGAGAGAGAGAGAGAGAGAGAGAGAGAGAGACAGAGAGAGAGAGAGAGAGAGAGGGGGGGGGGGGAAGGGAAAGGCAAAAAAACCCCGAAAATCAACTTTATTAAATGTCCGATACATTATGGCGAAGTTAGTAGATAATTTTGGAGAAAATAAAAATAAATATAACATAGTGTCAACCACAAACACTATCCTTTGTACCCAGGCTTCCGTAATTTGTTAATTTCTAACCTTCAAGCTGAATTATATTTTTCAATTTCGTATTTTATTTTTAGATATCTGTTAATTGCAGAATTTTCCATCGTTAAGTCAGCTAAAGATCACATCCGGTACATTCACCAACATTTAGATCTCGGCATGTGTATGCTGTTTTTGTACAGTAGTTAACTGTCACTATGTGGCAGTGTTAGCTTAATGCAGTTGCCAACACTATGCGGAGATTGTGGTCAGTGACCTTAATCAGTTTCAAGTTCATGCAAGTATGGACACTTATGTACAAAGTAACACTATCATAATAATATAAATAAATGTAAAAGTCAGAAATATTAACTAATAAAGAACTTTCTGGATTCAAATTTTAAATATACTTACTTTCTGATTGCTTTCCAGGCGAATTGTAAACCTCAGAATTTCCAGAACATTCTAAAAAAGAACAAAATCCATAAGTACTCAATGACTGTCAAATTAATGACTGACAAATGTGGCAGTGTTAGCTTAACACAGTTTCTTACAAACACTATATGGACATTGTGGTCAGTAACCATAAACTACTATTGTTTATTTATTTATTTACATATTTACATCTGACAATGTTGTTCATACAAAATGGCATGCCTCTCCCTTTAGTTGTCGGTTGGTGAATGGACCCTGAATTTCACCAACACTATGTGAATGGTTGTGTATTCTGTTTTTGTTCAGTTGTTTACTTTCACTGTACCACTACTAGTAGTATAGGAGCAAAATGAGCATGTGATTTTCCTACACATTTCATTATCATACTCATAGCAATAAAATATATTTTTAAACTGTGGAAGTATATCTAACTGGTGTTTAAAGTTATTTATGCTTGGTGCATTATTAAGTGAAATAGCTAGATTAGTCCAGTTAGTAACAACTCTGCTAGAAAACAAAAACTTCATATTTTAGTATTGGAATGCTGAATAAATACTTTTCCTTCCAACATTCATGTAAAGAAAAAACAAACATCAGAACTGATAATTAATTTGAATTAACCAACGTGATTCTGAATCAACAATGGAAGGAAACAAAGTAGAATTAGATCTAGAACAGTGCTGTCAGAAGAAGAGGGATGGAGACGCAGCATGCCATGAAAGTGGCACTAGCTTGAATGGACTCTCCACAGAAAAAGGGAAGAAAAAATGTTGAATTTTCACTGACACTAGCATCCATGGTTTTCTCATAATAATGGCACAAATACATAAGCACTCAAAGTAAATAACTAACAAACGAAAAATCAACTAAAGCACAGCAACTTACCAGCGGCTCTTTTCAATTCAAGATGGCGACTTGTGCACATTTGTTTTCAAAAACTAGTTCCCTCTCTCTCCTTAGTGTGTGATTTCACGTCTACTTTTTACAGCACAAATGCTGCCGTGATACACACACGTGTGTTAAGGGTCGTGTGTGACCATCAATGAATTTCCCGCGTTATGCTGCCTAAACCAATCACAGCTCGGATTATAATTTATGCATATTTTAGAGGTTAGGGAGTTCAAAAATCGCAATTGTGCATTATGCGGTCGGCAGCATAAAGAGCGAGGCAGCATAACGTGAGTGTGTAACCATACGATTGGCAGCCTAACGGAGTCAACACAAACGCACACACACACAGTAAATGACAAAGAATAATAGTATAAGTCATGGCTTGAGACAGGGAGTAAGGGGTGGCCTCGTGTCGCGATGGATTAGTCGCCGGTTTCTATGCAGAAGATCACGGGCTCCATTCCCACAAAGGGCGATCTTATGTTACTTATGTACGGAACTATTCAGGTCACCGAGGGTTTTCTCCGAGTACTCAGGTTTCATCCCTCCATTCAATAATGGCATCGGATGCAGTCAGTGTCATACAATAATACCGCAGTAACGGAAACGTAATATACGTACCAGGCAGCACTTCCAGGACGTCGTCGCCGAAGGAGCTGATGGTTTGAGCAGATGTGGTCCGGTGAGCGGCTCGGGGCCAGTTCGGGGTCGAATCCGGTGGGTCCTCCACTCCGCCTACCCCGCTCTCAGTCGAACATGGGTAGCGAGAGGAGGCGTTGCTGGACGTCCCCACGTACCCGGAGTCGGAGTTGCCGAAACTGGAGTTGTGGCTGTGATGGTTTTGGACGTTCATGTTGTGCGGGATAAACAGCTCTCTGCCGCTGGTCGTGCGAGTCACGATGTAACCTCCGGTCTGTTGCAGCTGTCAAACATAGGCATGTGACGAGTGTTTGTATTGTGTTTGAGCTGTATTGTGGTGTGTTTGTGCTGTGTTGTGGTGTGTTTGTGCCGTGCTGTATGTGTCCTGTGTTGTGTTATTGTATTGTGTTGGTGTGTTGTTTTGTTTTGTGTTGTGCTGTGTTGCGTTAGTGTGCTGTGTTGATGTTAGGTTGCGTTGGATTGGTTTGTACAGTGAGGAGCAGATAAGAATCAAATCAAACCGTTCTGTGGCGCCTCGAGTTAGATCCTGTATCGACCAGCGCCTTGAGCAGCTCTTGAGTTGGAAAAGCGCTATATAAAAACGATACAATAAATAATAAATAAATATATAAATAAATAAATAAATAAAAACTTACCCGTCGCCTGTTGAGCGCGTTGAAACGAATTTCTCTGTGGATTTCTTCTTCAATGTCGTCGATCTCCTCGTAATCGTCAGTAGCATCCCCTTCCTTAGTTGCCCTGAACACGGATTGGTTGGGGAACTCGTAGCTGTGAGGGCAAAATAGAGCTTGCTTATAGTTGGGAACTTGCGCTCCACAAGACGACATTAGCATCATTATCAATCATCACCCATCCATCCATCCATCATCATCAATCAATCAATCATCATCATCAATATGTAGGCCGAACTGAAACCATCAACCGCCCAGAAGAGCGAAGCAGTCCACCCAGCTGGATGCCTAGCTATGTTTAAAGCAGCGATCGAGGGAGGGGGAGATGGACACGACTCTCATGAAGCAGCCTCTGAGGACAGAGAGTTCCTTGCCTCTGTACCCAACTTCCGTACCCAACCTTTGCACCCAGGCTCTGTATTCAACGCCCCAAAGGATATTGGAAGTGGCTTTCGTTTATTTTTGTATTCCTCTTAAGATGGATTACAACAGAGAGTTGCTAGCATTCAACATTTGAACTCATGACAAAATAATGTGTACATAAATCAAAAGAATGCTCATTTGAGACCAAAAAAAACAAAAACAAAGACAGTCATCTTGTGTCGCTTTGTCTTGTTCGGGTCTAAATCAGCGTACTTTTGGTTTAGGTACAAATTGGTTTATCAATATTGCATTTCTCCGTAAAGTCGATACACTTGTGTGCTAGCTGACGGTGCCGAAAATGAACAGAAAAAAAAAACTACAATGATATAGTAAAAGGATGAGAGTATAAACCGAGGTCTAGTCTGTGTCACATACATTCCATCATAACGGACTTTAAAGATCCTGACGCTCATGTCCTAGACGGGTGAGTGCCGGTGACAAGAACACACCCAGCATGCACCTAGGTCCTTCTCCCCCATCCCTGGCTGCCCAGGATTGTGCTCAGTTGTCCGGCGTCAGACCATGCGCCCAAAGGCTGCGGGTGGGGGTCTCGGGCGGTTCGAGTTAGATCCTGTATCGGCCAGCGCCTTGAGCAGCTCTTGAGCTGGAAAAGCGCTATATAAGAACGATTAAATAAATAAATAAGAACGATTAAATAAATAGATAGAGAAATCGCGTTACAATCATAGTGCTGACCTGTACGTTTCGCGAACGTGGGTAATGGGAGGCAACCTTGGCGCATCTTCACCCTCCTCCCCTCGTTGATGAGGATGACGATGATCGCGATGATCAGAGTAGTATCCCTTTCCTTCGTCCTCTCGGTCTCCGCCGACGGACATGCCAGAGTCGTCATCGTCTTCGCGGCTGTAGTCGCCGACCTCCATGTACTCGTTCTCGAAGGGACTTGGTGGTGGTATGATGCCGTCGTCTAAGTCCGCCATCAGGTCTTCTCTGCTGCCTGCTGAGTAAACCACACCACATAACTTCACAGTACGCTTGCCAGCATAATTCTCGGTTTTTATTTAATTTAAAAAAAGAAATCAAATAATTAATTTCTTTTAAAAAAATATTTTTTTTTTAAATTTTACATTTTATTTTTTCAATTAATTAATTTATTGATGTTTAATTTAATGTAATTTACATTTATTTTTTTTTATTGATTTTATTTACTTCATTGTAATTTGATTTAATGAATTTAATTCACACTCTTTTCTTTTTTTTTTTAATTATCCTTTTTATTTTATGTTTATTTTTTATGTTTTTTTTTAAAATTTGTTTACCTTCTTTTTTTAAAAGTTTATTTTAATAATAATAATAATAATAATAATAATAATAATAATAATAATAATAATAATAATAATAATAATAATAATAACACTGAAATAATGATGATAATAATAATAATAATAAAGATGGTGATGATGATGATGACGACGACGACGACGATGATGATGATGATTATGATGATGATGATGATGATGATGATGATGATGATGATGATGATGATGATGATGATGATGATGATGATGATGATAACAATAACAACAACTGAATACCTTTTCGTGCCTACCCATTAGGTACTAGCCCCGTTCCAAGAAACAACAAATGTTACATCAAATGTTTAGCCTTCATAAAAAAAAAAAAAGAATTCAAAGCAGCCAAAAGACTACATCCAGGCATTGAGCCGCACCAAAGAAGATGTGTACACACAATAAAAATGGACAGTGGATAATCAGTTCAAACAAATAGTCATTTTAAATACAAAAAAACACAAAGAGACCCAATGAAATGTTGCCAGTCAATGTTTAGTACAGAAATAAAAGTATAATAGTCAGATCATTTCTGTCTTTATTTGTTCTCTCTCTCTCTCTCTCTCTTTTACTCTCTCTCTCTCTCTCTCTCTCTCTCTCTCTCTCTCTCTCTCTCACTCTCTCTCTCTCTCTGTCTGTTTTTCACTCTCTCGCGCGCTCTTTCTCTGTCTTTCTTCAACTCTCTCTATCGCCACTCTCTATATCTCACTCTCTCTGTCTCTCACTCTGTCTGTCTGTCTCTCTCTCTCTCTCTCTCTCTCTCTCTCTCTCTCTCTCTTACTCTCTCTCTGTCTCTCTCTCTCTGTCTCTCTCTCTCTCTCTCTCTCTCTCTCTCTCTCTCTCTCTCTCTCTCTCTCTCTCTCTTACTCTCTCTGTCTGTTTTTCACTCTCTCGCGCGCTCTTTTTCTGTCTTTCTTCAACTCTATCGCTCCCTCTCTATATCTCACTCTCTCTGTCTCTCACTCTGTCTGTCTGTCTGTCTGTCTCTCTCTTTTTGTCTCTATCTCCCTCTCTCTCTATTAAGCACAAGTACACACAAAAGGCTCGTTCTCGTCTTCCTCAGACCATTTTACAAGTACACACAAAAGGCTCGTTCTCGTCTTCCTCAGACCATTTTTGTCTTTCTTTGTTCTCTCTCTCTCTCTCTCTCTCTCTCTCTCTCTCTCTCTGTCTCTCTCTCTCTCTCTCGCTCTCTCTCTCTCGCTCTCTCTCTCTCTCTCTCTCTCTCTGTCTCTCTCTCTCTCTCGCTCTCTCTCGCTCTCTCTCTCTCTCTCTCTCTCTGTCTCTCTCTCTCTCGCTCTCTCTCTCTCTCTCTCTCTCTCGCTCTCTCTCTCTCTCTCTCTCTCTCTCTCTCTCTCTCTGTCTCTCTCTCTCTCTCGCTCTCTCTCTCTCTCTCTCTCTCTCTCTCTCTCTCTCTCTCTCTCTTTCTCTCTCTCTCTCTAGCTCTCCCTCTCTCTCTATTAACCACATGTACACACCCAATGCTCGTTCACGTCTTCCTCCTTGCTGGTTAGTGGGATCACAAGTAGCAGCACTGCCTGACGGAGCACCATTTGACGCTCCCACCACAAAAACTCTCCCGCCAGCTTGGGAGGGATGCCTAGGGGCAGGGCCTAAATAGTTGAAACAGAAAACAGATAACTTATTGTCTACAATAACAACAACAACAACAACAAAGATAGTAAAAAAGCGCGCTCCGATGATTTAATACAACATGCGTAGACACTGATGTATCCCCAAAAATGAATTAAACATTCACCAAGAAAGATTTCATTGTGTATTATTATACATGTACTCCTTTATTATATACGAATACTGCTCATGCAAAATGTACAAAACTCTAGGCACACAAAACTGGGCAAGTTGTCTTATCAATGTTTAAAACGCACAGACTATGGATGTTTAAGAAGGACGAACATTTGATGAATACGAATACGAATACTTTATTATCTCAACAGGGAGAAATTCGAATGTAAATTTGCGTCGAACATTCAACGGAATTTCAAGAGGAAAACGGATGTCAGATCTTGATAAGAAAATGTCCAAAGAGGCCAGTATAACCATGTGCATGGTAATTGTTTCTTAAATACCGAGATCGACGGTTCTATAAGGCAGTGGTGGGAAGCTGTCGTTTACTTACAGATGTGGTCAAAAAAAACGCCAGTAACTTTTTTCTGTACCAGGCTGAGAATGTACAATGCTTTAAAGCACCGTAAATGCGGGCTATCCCCGTCTGCCATATCGCCAATGGTGGGTGTAGACGTTAAACCTCAATGTTCATTCAATCAAGTCGCCGTCCACTCATGTTAACATAATATGACAGGTTCTCTGTGGATGAGAACCGCACCGCCTACTCCCGAACCCACCCTAATCGAGAACAATCCATTTCCCTTGTTTGTTGTACTGGTCTGTTCTGTTTTGTTTTCTTCTTGTTTATTTTAATTATTTATTTAATCTATTTTTTTATATAGCGCCTTTCCAGCTCAAGGGCTGCTTAAGGCGCTGGCCGATACAGGCTCTTACCCAAGCCGCCCGAGGTGCCTTTTCAAACTCACCTTTCTTGCTCCGTCCTTTCTGCACAACAAACACGCCTTCTCCCTGTCCCGGCCCGTGGAATGCTGCTTCTCCTCTCGCTGTCTGTCCTCCTGCTCCTCCTGTTCCTCCTTCGGTGGCGTCTGTCAAGGACTTGGTCCTGCAGAAAAACAAAAATTAAAAAGACACGTAACACACTACACCAAATTGTTAGAAAATATTTTTTGGAGATGTTATCTCCCTTCTTCATTGCTGATTATCAACATGGATGGGTTAAGGCGGAGATTAAGCTAGACTATCTAAGCTTAATAACGAAGATCTAACCTCGAGGTGGAGATCAACCGGTGCGGCTGTTTCTCCTCTTGCCGGCGTTTGCACACCACGCCCAGGATCTCCAAGGCGACGAGGGCGAAGGCCCGGATGTCGGGCAGGAAGAAGTGTTTCTTGCTAACCACGCCGGAAGACGACGAGACCAGGGCGCCATTTTGTAAAGACCCGTAAATTTCCGCTTCCTCAAAATCTCCAAGCGCTGCTCGGAGTACCAACCTCTGTTGGGTGTGCCATGAAAAAGTGAAACACAATCCAACATGGCTCATAACTCAGTTTACAACTTCAGCGCAACTCTCTATAAAGTGTCAAACCAGAGAACTATGGCAGGCGGAAAGGGCCAATTGATCGATACAAAGCATCGATGCAAAGTATCGATACTTTTTAGAGCATCGATGCAAAGTATCGATACTTTTCTAAAAAGTATCGATACTTTGCATCGATGCTTTGTATGATCAATTGGCCCTTTCCGCCTGCCATAGAGAACAACCAACACCAACAAGCGGATCATCATCACTTTGCAATTGCATCGTCTGTTCACACTGTGATATTTAATTTAGGCAAACCCTATCAATGTTAGGTATTAATAATCATTTACAGTAAACGTTTTATTCCTAAAAAGCAAATCTGTTAACCCAATGCCACTCGGGGCAGTTTTGAGCTTCCACTTATTTAATACTCAACGCAAGGGAAGGAACTCCGCAAAATGTTCACACCTCGCTCAGGAAAAAAAACAACAATTAAAATACAAAATGAGGATTTACACACGTTTTAATGTGATGAAAAATACCATTAGAAGTTGAATTTTCAAACTTTGTGTTTAAAAGGTGTAAGGTTGGTACAGAAAATGCACACAAAAATACAAAGACAAGAGTTTTATGTTTTCACAGATGTCTGGATCAGAACTCCTTTTTATTAGGGCTATTGTTCAGCACAGAGTTCACAAAACAAGCTGTTATTAAAAGCACAATGAATGCTGATCTAAAAGGAAATAAAACCACCAAACTGGAAGAAAAAAATGAGGAAGAAACAATGTAATAAAACTGAAGAAACTACGCTTCTTTTGACTATCAGTAAGCCTACCTGTCTTCTTCGCTTAGAAGCAAAGACAAATGAAGAAGATAGATAAGCCTACTGATAGTCAAAAGAAAAAGAAGGTAGAAAGAAACTGTACAGTGTTAGCAACTTTGGTGTTTTCTTTACCCATTCGGACATTGACTTGGTTAGTTACTATAAATAATGACTAAATGACATATCATCTGTCGGTCAGTTCTGTGAGTTCTGCTGATCGTCAAAATTGTCAAAATCAAGGCGATTTGGGGTTACTGCTAAATCCAAATCAACATCAGACACCTTTCCTTTCGCTATTTCTTCTAGTGTTTAGCCCACAGGCGCTTGTATCTGGACACGCGAGCGCCTATGCCTGTGACGCGTCTCCCTTTTGTTCCCACAGTACAGGCGCTTGCATCTGGATACGCGAGCGCCTATGCCTGTGACGCATCTCTCTTTGGTTATATTATAACCAAAAGGAGACGCACCAAAGGGAGAAGCGTTACAGGTATAGGCGCTCGCGTGTCCAGATACAAGCTCCTGTGTGTAAAACCCATAAAGTCATTGTCATCTTCGCTTTCACCGATAATTAATCGAACACCATATCTTCCTCCGCCATCTTTGTGACATCGACAATTGGGCCAAAAACTTTCTGGTTTAAAAATAAATCACCATAAAAAGACTATCGCCTATTGCACCGTGTAAATCTAGCGAAAAAGTAAACCGGAAACAGAAGTTTTTAACGGAATAAATTTTAAAGAGATGCATTGTGGTTGACCGTTGCCAGACAGTTACGACGCGGTAGACTAATTCGTCGGGCCATAACGGGCCTTGCGAGTAAACACAGGCGCTAAACTCGCGGGCCTGAACGGGCTTTGCGAGTGGCAAAGGGTTAAGAGAGAAAATAACAATGTTTCAAGAAATCCGATTGTCACCAGGCAAAAAACTATTATTAGCCTATTTGACCAGAACCTTTGAGATATGCTACAATGGATGTTCAGCACATAATTATATAGAATCATCCTTGTCGTTGGAATGTTCAAAGCATAATTATAAAGTTGTCATCAGCGTCATCATCATCATCATCATCATCATCATCATCATCATCATCATCATCATCATCATCATCATCATCATCATCACCACCACCACCATCATCATCATCATCATCATCATCATCATCACCACCACCACCACCACCATCATCATCATCATCATCATCATCATCATCATCATCATCACAACCGCCAACCTAAGCTCTCTCTCAAACTCAACCTGTACAGAGCCTTTGAGATAGACGGCAGCAGAGGTGAGGTTTCTGTGCAGAATGTTCTGTGCATGCAAAGCCGCCAGTCCTTCTGCCAGATCGTGCAGAATAGTCCTGGTGCAGGGCTCGGGCAGAGGGATGTCCAGACTACCCAGGAACTCTTGCAGGTTCCCGCTGCTCGTCAGCTCCAGACAGATCAGCCTGAAACATGCACAGAATATGAAAGACCCGCGGAGTAATACATTGAGGCTCCATCAAGGGACGCTTATTTATTATCCTGTTGTCTCCGCTCCATCTCTGTCCTCGTTGTTTTGGATGTTTAGTGCATGTCAAATTGTGAACGCAGGTGAAATAATACGAGGAGCAAACTGCATGCAAATTCGATTTTATTATTATTATTATTATTATTATTATTATTATTATTATTATTATTATTATTATTATTATTATTATTATTATTATTATTATTATTATTATTATTATTATTATTATTTTCCTACTCCTTCGGATGAGAGTATAAACCGAGGTCTAGTCTGTGTCACATACATTCCATCATAACGGACTTTAAAGATCCTGACGCTCATGTCCTAGACGGGTGAGTGCCGGTGACAAGAACACACCCAGCATGCACCTAGGTCCTTCTCCCCCATCCCTGGCTGCCTAGGATTGTGCTCAGTTGTCTGGAGCGTTCTTACAATGCGCCCAAAGGCTGCAAGTTGGCGCCTCGGGCGGCTTGAGTTAGATCCTGTATCGGCCAGCGCCTTGAGCAGCTCTTGAGCTGGGAAAGCGCTATATAAGAACGAATAAATAATAATAATAATAATAATAATAATAATAATAATAATAATAATAATAATAATAATAATTATTATTATTATTATTATTATTATTATTATTATTATTATTATTATTATTATTATTATTATTATTATTATTATTATTATTATTATTATTATACTAATGGCCACGCCCTCCCCGCCCGTCATACAATATTTGCTTTATCATTACGGGGCCTAGGCTTAATCCTTGGCTTTGAGCTATCGAACAGGCTAAAGAAAGAATCTTTCACCCTCGACCCTTTCCTTCTTTGAGATTTTCTATCTAGGCAAAAGTTGAAAGGAATAATCCTCCTGTTTTGTTGTGTTATCGCTTTATGAAGCTTATCTGTATTTTGATACCTCGGGCTTTGTGTATCAAATTAGTAGTATGCCCGTTCTTCATTCCACGGTTGTCGTTATTTGTGTTGTTTCAACAATATTACGAAACGACGATCAGAGAACTCTTCCTTGCTTTCTTCATTATCTTGCTATCATTACGAAAATAAAAAACAAAACAAAACAAACTATGTTGTTTTGTGAGCTCGAGATTCACACAAACATTTCTCTCCATCTCCCTCTTTTTTTTCCTTCTGTCTTCCTTTTTTTCTTTCTTTTTTTCCTAGTTGTTTTTTTTTGTGTTTGATTATAAAGCAATAATACTGGTGTAGGGGGAATGGTGTGTGTACACATAAGCCTTGAAATGGGTGGATGACCTTGATTTTTATGCAGAAAATGGGTGTCTGTATTAGACACCCACTTTTTTCCAGCCACCCACTTTTTTCTAAGTACACAGGAGACCTCTTCTAGTGCATGGGAGTGCAGTTGGAGTGCATGAGAGTGTTTTAAGTACACAGGAGTGCTCTATCCGGGACGGAGAAAAATACAGTCAATTTTGGGGAGAACTTTTGTGACCTATTTCGCCTATAGGTGCAAGGAGGCAGAAGAAGAGGGAGACCGAAAAAGAGGTGGGAGGACAACATTCGAGAATGGACTGGTTTGACACTGAGCGAAACAATCAGGGTTGCTGAGGACAGGGAAAGATGGAGTACGCTGGTTAAACGATCATCTGTGGTCCCCCTACGACCTCCGAGTTATGGGATAGGATAGGATAGGAATAACATGTGCTGTTTTTACATTTCCCATCATTT